>BMAV01009636.1:457653-476514 GCA_019973955.1 Trichonephila inaurata madagascariensis | reverse complement strand
GAAAAATTCACATTATTTTCAGAGTTACCACCAATTGAAATAATTATCGGCGTTTTTTCCTTAAAATTTCTCCCCTCTGTTGTCGTAAAACATGGATAAACCCACATCTAAGTTATATATTTCAAAAATTCTAGTTGAGCCTCTGTACATAGGTCTGAGCTATATACAGGCAAAATATTATTATAATAGAAGCATTTTTCACAAAAGGAGAATATTTTGAAAATGGGTCATTCTATGTTCATTTTTTGTCAAAATATTGTACTTAAATTATTTTTTATTGTAATACTCTTCTTAAAACAATTTTCTATACATTTTCTAATCTAAGTGACACTAAATATCATAAATATTATCCATTTATACGCTCTTGCAAAATCACGGTTTCGAACATAGTCGGATACCTTAAATTAGTTGGCTTAAAGTTAGAAGGTCATTAAAATTTATTAATTCTAATATAAAATTATTCTTTTAATGATGAAAATGCAGTGTGTGTATTTCTAGACAACACTTTTTTTCCCTTGCAGGTTTCTTTTTGATGGATAAGATATATAAAATAAATAAATTTTAATTTACAAAAAAAAAAGTGTGAATAATTACTTGTTTAATAATATATATAATTTACCAATATAAAATTTGTTATATGTGATTTATAAAGTATATTGAAAGATGAATCTCCATTTAATGTATTTTCTACATAACGAATCTTTTTCGGGATCTAGCGACTTCATTAAATAAAGGTCCGACTGTATTTCTTTTTTAAAAAATTAATCTCAGGCAAATTAAGGAACAGATAAAATTTGGAGATAAATAAAATGTGATCTAGGAAAATTTTGATATTCTTTGTGTATTGTTATTGATTCTGTAAAGTGAATCGGATAGAAACCAGGTATTGTCCAGACTGTGAAGTGGTATTCATTGCTTCAAATTATTTAATATCAAAGCAAACCTCCTACACGCATAAGAAGCTGTACAGTATAAATTTCAAAAGTTATATTATAAACTTTTATACATATTTCTCTCTCTCTCTCTCTATATATATATATGTATGTATAAAATTTTTATGTAGTGATATAGGTTGAGAACAATTTGGTGATTTTAAATAATTTCCTCATAAAAGTTAACTCTAAACGCTTGAATTTAATAAGTGAGAACTGTCGTGGCCCGAAGTTCACGGGTGTGAGAGGACTTGAGGAAGAAGCAGACATGACCTTAAAAATATCTACTTTTATTCTATCTTTATCACTTTATGAAAATATGCAATTTTATAGCTTAACTCTGGCAGCAATCTGAAACACTAACACTTAATTTGATATATAAAATTACTGAAAATCATTTAGCTTCAGTTGGAGCTTCTTGTGACGATTCTTCTCGAACCCCGTAGCTCGGTCAGCTCCAACGATATTTACTTACACATCCTGGTAGATTCTACGACGAATATTAATTTCAGGACGCTCGACGTTCCAGTTGCAGTTCACCTTTTCTTATTCTTAGATTTTACGCTTAACGATCACAATGATTAATCATTCTCCTCACATACCCAACATCAAGGTTTAAATAGTAGTTATATTTTCGTAAAATAAAGAAAAGTGATATCATTTGTGAGCTCTTTGCAACAGAATTACACTTATTTTTAATTGAAATATTGCAAAAAATATTGTTTAACAAATTAATTTTTTAGCAACATGGTTTATTATACTTTTCATTCGGTCCATTATGATTTATTTTCATTATGGTTTTTTTCAATGTAGGCCTGTTTTGTGTATATATATTTTTTTATTTTGATTCTTACACTATAATTTAATTTATATATCGTTATTATACTACATCTCTCTCTAATACTTTATATATTAAATGTAAGATAGATGCTAGATAGTATTGCATCCACACATTCCTCATATAATATTTATTTTTAATGCGACAGCAAATTTAATTTAATGGTTCATTTTAATATATACCTATATTTTATCTTTTTTAGATATTTTTTTAAATTTCGTATTATTTTATTTTTAATTATTTTCTAGTTGAAGGCTTCCTGATATATGTTATGTATGATATCATTTTAGTGAAATGGTTTATCATAATTAATTTTTTCTTTGTTGCTGCTGTGATTAATGCCACTTGCCTGACGAAGTCAGATGGAGGCCCGCGAAATTCATCGCGGCTAAGGGCTATAATTTTTACGCCTGTCTTTAGCCTTAGCTTTGAGCACCATGAAGGTGACAATACGATTTTGTTCGGTTCCACCCCAATTTAGAGGAAGAAAACCCTGGGAGTGAACAGGGGCCTCCCACCTCTCTTTCCCTTCCACAAGAGAGGACTTGCTGCTCGACGGCTATTTAGAGTACCCCCCATGCCGCAAAGGCACTATACATTTACAAACATTTTTGTCTTCTCCGGGATTCGATCCCAGTCCCTACGGCACCGTAGTCAGCGTTGCTAACCACTATACCGGTTGAACGACCGCTTTTTCTTTTGGTTTATCTATTTCAGGTTATTTCACTCATAGTTCCCATAGCAGAAACATACTACTGTTATTACTTTTCTGTCACAATTTTTATTCATATTTTCATTCATTAATTCCTGTTTACCTTTTTACCATGTTAATTTCCTCTCAAACATTCAAATATATATTTTTCTGAAATTATTCTTTACTGTTAGGCCAAATTGCAATTCAAGTAAAATTATTTATAATGCGAACATTCATTAAAAAAAAGAATTATTTTTAATTTTTGGGTACACATGTCTTGTAATGGCTCTACCATCTTTAAAAAATATAATTTTTGCTATAAAAAGCTGAATTTTATTTATTTTAAAATTTAAGGACGGATACTTCAACTAGTAACATATATACCTTTTTAAAACCAAAATTGCTGACATCCGTTTCTAAACTTTACTTTAAGATCTTCGTTAATGGCTATTCCAAACAGCTCCTCGTGTAATCTGACATTTTTTTTTTCAATGTGACCATATGAATTCATTGCCTACTGTGATATTACCATATTCACAAAGTATTCTCAAACCTAATTTTAAAATCTGAATAAAGAGCATTTAAATGTTGAACGTAGGTTAAAATGTCATTTTCCTGGCGGATTGTCTGTGACACACTAAGAAACTGAGAAAATTCGCGACGTCCAAAATTATACTCATTCAGCTTATTTCTGGCAAGAAACACTGAAATTATGATCCTTGTTTTATTAAATTTTCTGTTGTCACATTGAAATTGAAAATTAATTTCATTAAGCTTAGTAAATAAATCTGTTAAATAGGTAAATCTGATTTCCTCTTGATTTAATTTTCTTTTAAATTTAAAGTCACTATCTGGTTTAATAAGAGCCACTATTGTAGATCCTCATTTATACCTCATGGACCCCATATTATTATTATTTATTTATTTATTGCTAACGTGGACCCCTTTTAGGTCTTCATAGATCCCTGGGAGTCAATATATACCACTTTGGGAATCACTGGGTTAGAGGAATAGCAATGACTTGAAAATTGTTTAAAAACTATTTAAAAATAGAGTAAGAAATATCATGTGCTGGCTCTCTAAAAGGTTCAAAAGAGATAATAATTTAATATAAGCAATGTAACAAAAAACTAATTTATTTAATTTATAACTTGTTTTTTTAAATAATATACTAATTTAGTGTTTTTTAGACAATATTTATTCATTTTAAATGCATTTTTATAAAAAAAATCTTTTTAACGTTTGGGGAGAAGTTAAGTGATACAAATTAAAATCATCAATTTATTTCGATCGTAAAAATTGATTCGAAATACGAGCATTTTTGCTTAATACGTCAGAATATAACTTCTAATAAAGCAGATGATAATATTTTTACAAAAATGACTTCACTGGAATATTACATACATATTCTTGGGCTGATAAGTTGCCAAATTATTTCAGAGGAAACCAATAGTATGGTGAACTCTGATACAGCTTTATTGATCAAAACTCCTATCATTCATTTTTTTAAAATTATTAATGATAGTCAAAAGTTTTTTTTTTTTTTTTTCAGAATAATAATAACTGAAAGTAAAAATTCGAAAGAATACTTTCAAATCACATACATACGTGAGTCACCAATGTTAGGATAGTTCTGTCGATGGTGGTGTAAATAAAATGTGAAAGAAGATAAAATAGAACACCAACTTAATTAAACTACAACTTTAAAAAATCGCGAGTAAGAAGAAAAGCAATTTTTAATTTTTTCCCATAATACCGTACAAAAAAAAAAGAACAATGAAAAAAAAAAAATCCACGTTACATACTTATGAAATAAAAACAATTCATTTGTATTATAAGTAAAATTTAAATTAGAGTGCAGCGAAAAAAACTCAGTCTACAAATTCATACAACATATAAAAATTAAAATTGAAATTAGGAATAAAACTACTAACAACTATTCATCACTCTTGCACAAGCATGCACGTTCATTACAAACTGGATCAAAAATGATCAAACTGAAATTAAGAATAAAACTACTAACAACTACTCATCACTACTTGATAACGAGCATGCACGTTTATCACAAATTGGATCAAAAATGCTATCATCAGAAGATGTGTCAGATATGTCTAGCACAACTGTCAGTTTTGTGTGTGATTCAAATGAGAATTTCGTCCGTTATAAACAAACTTTGTCGGTTTTTTATTTTTGTTGTTACAAAAAGTCTGTTTTGGGCGGCAGTTCTTTTGCTTTCTGAAGTTGCTTAGTATAATTTTTGATATCTTGCTACGCAAAACTTAAGATTACGCTGAAATTTTATAATGCACGCTCTTTGACAGGATCCTATGTAAAAAAAAAAAAAAATGTCGTATGATATTTGTAGCAAATTTAAATCAGCGGTTAATAGTTAAACTTTACCTTCGACTTCCTTCTTTATCGACTTCTTTATCATCATAAACTGTCATAAATTCTATCAAATCGTCCTTATACAAAGGGAACGAATCCCCAGATCTTTTGGGGATTCATGCTAGAACAAAACATTCGTGTAAAAAAAAATCGTTCAATTCGTGTACCGTGTTATTTCAAACTCATGTAAAAAAAAAAAAAAAAAAAAGAGTTGGATGTATAAATAAAAAGAGAGGTACGTATTTCACACACAAAGCGAATTGTAAGTTTTCTTCTCATTTACTTCGGATGCCGTACAACTGTTTCCCACATATTTGTTCTTTTGTCTGCCCTTTTTACGACTAGGCGGCCATGGGAATATATTTTTCCTCTCTCCCCGCCCATTGTAAAGTGAAAACCTTAACCAGCTCACATGGCGAAATTCGACATACTGGATTTTCAAAGGCGTCGAGCTAAAATAATGTTTCTGCTCAATTTCAGGATACAGCATATATAGCCCGAGACATATAGTCCAACATATATATAGTCCCCTTCCTAAAACCCTTGATTTTTTTTCAATTGATTAGAATTCTATGTTTATAGTACATAAAATTTAATTATATATATATATAAAAGTCTTTCTTTATAATAATGAATTTTATTAATTAATGCTAATTATTTATTCAACAATTAATTTTTTACTGTTTTTTGTTTCTGAAAATCGACACAATCAAAAGAATATCCTGGGTGGTATTGGAGCATGATACGAGAATGGTGGACTTTGGACCTCCCTGAAAAATTCTTGTGAGCGCCACTGGTCCAAGACAAATATCAACTTGAATGGGAAGCAGTCCAAAATTTTTAATTTTCTTATGAAGCAGATATGAAATTCCGTCTTTATGAGGCAGATGAAAATATAGCGATTCAATGCAATCTCCCAGCCTCACCTACGAAGTCGAATTTTGAATGATGCAGTTTTTTCTTTCTTTACCAGTAGAAGAAAATTATGCTACAAGTATTTTGCAAAAATTGGTTACTAAAATTTAATTTTTATGAGAGAGGCAAGTGATTTAAAACTGAAGTAAAAATAATAAATTTAGCGATTATTAGTGTTCAAAAGAGAGAACTTACAAAATTATTGTAAAAGGTTATTCAGGTGTTTTGTTGCCAAATTCTAGGCTTAATTTCCTATTGAAATTTGATCATTGAGGTATAAATATAAGTTTCTTTAATGAGAAATGATGAATGAACGCTTATTAAGAAGTATGTAAAGTATATAGATGTGAAGACTCCCCTGTGTGATTCCAATTAAAATCACACAGTTGAAGATATTATTATTTGTTTTGTTTTTCATGAATATATGATGATCTAGAAAAGCGCGATAACAGCAATTTTTTTTTCTTTTGTTATTTCTATTTTTATATCTATTTTATTATTTCTGTTATTTATTTACTATTTATTTATTTTGCTTGTCTATTTTAAGAATGTGTTTTTTATTTGCCCCATAGCAGTGGCGCATACAGGAATTTCTCAAGGAGTGTCCAGGGTCGAAATTCCACCATTCTCGTATCCTGCTCCATTACGCCGCCCAACATATTCTTTTGATTTTGTCGATTTCCGTGAACAAAAATCAGTAAAAAATTTAACTATGGGATAAATAATTAACATTAATTAATAAAAATAATTATTAATAATAAATATTTAACTAAACTTTTCGTACTATATACATAGAATTATAATCAATCGAAATAAATTAAAAGTAAAAAACCTTTTTTAAAAACACGCTTGTATTTAAATGCTCTGAAAAGAATAAAATAAACTTTTCTTTTAAAACTTTTTTTGCTATCAATTTATAATGTCATTACACAATTTATGGTATAAAAGCTTGTCGCGAGATTTAAGTAGATTGAAAATTTTAAAAATTAAAATCAATCAGATCAAGTTATTTAATTGGCTTGTTTACCTACACAGGTAAATCTTGCGACAAGCTTTTATATCATAAATTGTGTAACGACTTTATAAGTTGATAGCAAAAAAGTTTTAAAAGAAAAGTTTATTTATTTATTTATTTTTGAGCATTTAAATAAAAGCTCGTTTTTAAAAAAAGTTTTTTTTACTTTTAATATATTTTTTACTTTTTAGTTATCGCTGGACAGGTTTTTCAGTCTGTTCATCTCATTCAACGTATCAGGTCGTTTGCCGGTTAATTTTGGACAGGCTAGCTCAGGGGTACTCAATCTTTTTTTCCGCCAGGCCACGTACATATGATAGATATTTCACTCGGGCGAAACAAGAGGATAATGGGTGTGTGTGGGTAAACACTGTAAGACCAAAACAGCATTGGACAAACCAAAATTAATCAAAATATGTACACTCATTTTTTTTTTTACTATAATACAACATTAAAAAAGAAAAACGCAAATTTTTTTAAAAATCCGTAATTTTAAACCAATCTTTTCAATCTTTGTGCAGAATTTGGATAACACTATTCTACAATCGAAAAAAAAAAAGTTTCGTGCGATTATCTTTAAAAATGACGAGGTTTTTAATTGTTTTATTAAAAATTTGAGTATTTTTTGAAAAATCGTAAAAAAAAAAAGTTTTCGGCATTTTATTTTTTAATAGACTGATTCTAAAAGAGAAAAGCCTGAACTTTCTTAATGCAGAATATCGATTCATTAACACGAAAAAAAATCATACGGAACGATTTAGAAATCATTTTCATGAAAACACATCGATTTTGACTCATTTTAGAAAAAATCGTAAAAAATAGAAAATATTATTATTTTTTAAAAAGAATTGCACCGTATCGTGGTAAAATAAATGATCTTTCCGATTATGTAACTATTTTTTTTTTGTCTCAGTTTGATAGAAAAAATAAGATGGTTTTTTAAAAAAGGTAAAAAAATCGGAACTTCTTTAAGCCCAATCCGATAAGCTGCTCAGCAGAATAAAAAGTAATAGGGGGTAACAAATTTTAATTAATATCTTTTTAATTAATTGCGATATCGGAATATAAATGGTCAAAACATGCATTGTTATCCAAACTAAACTTGCATACAAAATTTCAGCTCAATCGGTTGAAGACATCAGCTTCAAAATTGAGTTGCAAGATTCCACCCGAACAAATTACATTGCAAGTTAAATAAAAGCTTGTAAAAAAAATCAAGGGCTTTGGGGGGGGTCCGGACCCTTCCCCCCTCTTGTGTGCACCATTGCCACATATACAACTGATACCCTCCTTCCCTCCCGGTAAAACACGGTTTCAATTTACTACTATTCGAGAGTTGGGAACATCTCCATATAACACAGTGTTTTTTTTAGCACTGATTCATTAACACGGTTTGGGAAATGAGAACCCCCCCCCCCTATACAACGTAAAATGTAATAATTATTGAAAGCGAACTTTACCTAATTTTAAATTACGAAAAACCTCAAACAGCTCATTAAACGTGAAATGGCTTCCAAGTGCGAAATATATGAAGGACTAGTGTACATCAGATTTTCCTGTTGAATTTTTAGGGAACTATCAAGTATACTCTTTAAAACTTAAATTATATCACTCTTTTGGCTATATATATAAGTAAATTAAAAAATTTCGGATAAGTACTTAAAATCTTTTATAGAAATTATAATTATGTCTTCACATTTGTAAGAATTAATTTGTAGCCATAAACTGCCGAGAGTCTAGCGAAAATAAAAAAAAAAAAAATTCTTAAAACATAAATGACGATTACTAGTAATGTTGAGGAAAATATTGTTTAATTCACATTGATACGCGTATTACTTTTTAAGAAAATTTTAATAAAGAATTTTATCTTAATTATGAAAATATAACAGCATGTTTCTTAAAATTTTTCGAACCTAACTTTTTTATAATAATTTTTTGTTTCGTTTTACACAGCAATTTTTTGGAACATATTTCCTGCGTTGTATGGGGGTTACCTGTAATTTGAACAGCGTGTTGTTTTAAGGAATTTTAATGAAAGAAAATGCAAATACGAGAGTTGCAAATTGTAAATATTTTCTTTCAACAAATTAATATTGTTTTCGAAATATAATTGTTTTAAGATTAGAACAATCTCAAACTTAAGAAAACACGCAGTACTTTGTATGTTATTCAGTGCACATTACATTTTTAAAATACTGTAATAATGTTTCTCAGTGAATTTGTGTCGATTTTTTTCTTTTTGTATATATTTAGAAAAAAATTTATTGGTTTTATTTGAAATTGTGTAAATCTTCTTACTCAAGTATAATTAATGATTCTTACTGATAAAATGAAACATAATTCTGCCGTGTGTATTATTCATTGATAATGAATGACTATGATAATGAGTGAATTAATGATTTATTAAAAAAATTTTAGCTTAATTTTTTTTAAGTTTTCAAAAAAAATGCTGCTGTGGATGAAGCATGGTAAAATCAGGTATTTTTAGCAATTGTTATATTTTTTGTATTACAATTTTATAAAATGCGTACCGATCATTGAAATCAATTTTAATTAAGTAACTATGAGAACTCAAAACATAATCAAGCAGAAAGGATATTAGTAATGAAAATTGAAACTAATAACCGTTTCACACTGAAAGAGTTGATTGTGCTCAAACAAACTTTATTCAATTTAAGAGAGGAAAAATGCTTCAAAATGTAGCCGAAACCGAAACCTAAGCTCAGAAAACTTCAAATATCTTAAAAACTAATTTGTTATCAGATCTGAAATTTGGTGACAAGCTTCTCAATAATACAAACCACAAGGAAAAGCAAAAAAAAAAAAAAAAAAAAAAATTCGGTATTTCTGAAATTTGCAGGATATTGTGTAGCCTTAATTTATATTATGTGGTACTATTTTTTTTTCATTAAAATCTACTTAATCTACTTAATCTACCTACTATTTTTCTATGTATATTTTAAAGTTTCTTTTGAAAAACATGAAAATAGAAACAGAATCTTTGGCAACTCTATTTCTTCAGAAAGATTATATATATAATTAATATAAGCGAACATTAACTAATATAAACTGCTATTAATGCTTTGAAAAACATCATTTATATTTACTTGGAAATAATTTCTTGTTTTCTATTTCAGTAAAAAATAATTTAGATAAAAACAAATTATGTTATGACTCTGAATTAATTCTGAAAGACAACAAAATGAAAAAATGCACATTTTCATGACTAAAATAGTTTTATTCAAAATCCCTTTTAAATTCAAAAATTACTCTTAAAAATTACTCTTACTTGTATGCTTACTTTTTCAACTATACTAGTCTAATGCTAGAAAATTGTCTTTTATATTTTATTGTCTATTCACATGAAATAAAACACTTTAAAATATATATTAAGTATTTTAATATAGAGAGAGAAGAGAAGAAACACTCCAGCTTCCCCGAAAATATAATTTATGTAGAGGAAAAATATGAAAGTTTATTGAAAATTAATTCTTCCTCCTATTAATAATTCGAAGTTTTAAGTAGTAACATTTTATATATAACTACAGCTTTTTTTAATTTTATTTTCATCGAGATATAATACAACTACACCTTTAGTTATTTTTCCAAATAATTCAAATAGGTTCATAATATTTACTGAGGGATTTTTTTTCTCATTTACATCTACAAAAATTATGTGCATGCCAAAAAAACAACAATATACATATAAAATGAAAGTTACCTTTAAAAGACCCAGGGGCACCAGAGCTTATGATAACTCAAGAGAATAATGGCGTGTCGAAAGCAGTTCACCTAAGCAAATGGCCATAGGTTACCAATTTTGGCGAGATGCGTCTGGCTTCCCATTTCATAGTTGGCGATTATTTTTAGAACAGTAGGGGGTCACAAGTAGGGGGTAGAGAAACTTTCGAAAGAGGGGAGCCAAATTTTTAACGCAGCGATTCCCAATGGTCTATGTAGACCCCCAGAGTTCTATGACAACCTGTAAGGGGTCTACATCAGCAAAAAAATAATTTGAGGGTCCATGAGGTATAAATTGGGGTCTATGTGATAGCGGCTTTCATTAAACTAGATCGAAACTTACGGGTGACAGCATAATTTTATTAAAACAAAACGATTTCAGCGTTTCTTTCCAGTTAAGCTTCAGAAGTATAATACTGGAGGTCCCGAATTTTCTCAATTTGTCACAGACAATCTGAAAGGACGTTTTAACCTGTGCTCAACATTTAAATACCTTTTATTCAGACTTTGTAACTACGTTTGAGAATGCTTGGACTATGGTAACACCACAGTGGACAATCAATTCATATGGAGACATTGAAAAAAAATTCACATTACAATAGTAACTGATCGTAATATGCACTAATGAAGATCTTAAAGTTTAGAAACGGATGTCAGCAATTTCGGCATTAAAAAGACACAAGTTTGTTATTTGTCTCGAATTATGGAATATCGTGAGAAAGTTTTTAATTGCTTTTCCTAGTAAGGAGTTTCAGCACGGTTGCCAATCTTCAAAACAAAAACAAAAAAAAAAGAAAGAAAGGGGAGGGAGAATGCTCACTATTAACACAGGGGATTTAAGGTTAAACCTGAAAAGATTGATACCAAATGATGAAAATTTGTTATTGTAGCTCCAAATTAATCCCTCCCATTAAAATCATTTGTTGTTTAGTTATTTCATTTAAAAGAAGTTATTTTATGCATTAATTAACATGTTAATTAATTAACATGTATTTTTTAAATTTTAAACACTATACTTCATTAGTTAGAAATTTAATTCTTTTAAAGTAGTAGTAGTACCAGCCATCAAAAAGATATTGCAAAAAATCAATATTAATTAAGAAGGGGTCAAACCCAACCGAAAAACATGTCAAGGGGTCTATGAGACAAAAAAAAAAGTTTAGTTGTTAGTGAAACAAGATAACTAAAATATCAAAGATACATAAATATACATACGCGCGCGTACATAAGAAGAAAGGGGAAGGGGGCGTCTGATACCTGTCTCGATTAAGACTGTCGAGTTCCAATGAATAATTTTTACAATACTTAAATAAAATTTTACATACAATAACATTTTTCATTCCTTCTAAAACTAAGAACTATCGAAGATATTTGGATTTCTGTTGCTCACAGTACAAGAACAATGATTGTCAAAACATAACGTTGAGAATTAAACTTGAAAGATTCGTGAAAAATTTCCGTATCATTTATACTGTGCATGCTTTATTCTAAAATTTCATGTTTCGTATAATAATTGAAATTGTCTTCGGTTGTTCTTGCATATAAAAGACACTTCAACCCTCTTCTTTGTATTAACTCTTAAGCAAGTCATAAAATACGGAATGTGTTTTCATCCCTTCTGTGCGTGTGTGTTTGGGGGGGGGGTAAATGTGCCTATTGTCCATTTGTGAGTGCTATTAAATTCTCTATGCAAATAAGTAAAAGCAGTGGCGTAATGGAGAACATTTGGGCCCCACTGCAAAGTCAAGTTTTGGGCCCCCAAGTTGGATTTTACGAAGGGTAGGTACTTGGCGGCAGTCAGGCTTTAGGCCCCCTAGAACCCTTGCCCACCGCGATGCGGGGGGGGGGGGTACGTTATGCCACTGAGTAAAAGCTGATGGAAATCGCAAAAAAGGAGTATGTTCCCGCAGTGGCATTTTTACCAAAAAGTTGAACTTTTACTGCCTTTATTAATATTATCTCTAATATACTATCTTTAATATTTTCCCTGATTCCAAAAATAGATCCGAGTGGCAGTATTTTTGGTTTATTTATTTATTTAAGAACGGGTCATAAGCTGAAACACAGTGGATCGCCTAAAATTTCAATGTTTAATTAATCTAAAATAGATTGTATTCATATTTTTCATTTCTACTTAACTTTGATACTCTGCCAATACTTATTATTCAGTTGCAGGTAGAAAAGAAACACTTTTATGACATTTTCTTTCTTGAATTATTATAAATATAGCGATGTTACAATAAACGCTCATAAAATTGCATATTTTACGATAAAAGAATTTTAAAAAATTCATCTCAGGGGTTCTTAATTCGAATAGAAACAACCTTTCGTAGTACTTCTTTTTGTTGTTGTTGCGTTGACCAAACAAAAATATGTAAAAAAAAACAACATTTAAAGCATTTTTCTCTTTACACTGAGATGAAATAAAATGTCTTCTTGTATTCACAAGAACGTTCTTGCGTTTTCTCAAAAATGTAATGATGAAAAAAGTTGTCCTATTCTTGAAAAGGTAAATAAATTCCTAATTAACATTTTCTTAGGTTATCAATGCCCATTCTGCGCAGTTATGAGGCATTGAGAGCAATAGACTACTATTTTCAACAAGAGATAAAAATTCTTATTACATCTCAATAATAACAATACTTATATATATATATATATATATATATATATATATATATATATATATATTAGAAATCATAATACGTCTCCAGTTTAGTCCAAAGACTTTTTTGTATCTACATTTGTTGTGTCTTGTGAATTCCAATTTCTTCCTGCTTTAGCACTGTAGGTTCTAGTACTTCTTCAGTTTTATATTATATTACTATATATATATAGGCTTATTCTCTACAAACAAGAGATAACATCCAACAATCACATTCGAAAAACACATAGACAATAGGAAAATCACACAATGAAGGACATGTTTTTTGGAAGGTATGTTTTTTGGCCAGCCAACCTTCTCTCTTTATGTAAATAACACTGAGCAAAAACCAATAGAAAATAATGGATAGGAAAATCTTAATCCATTACAAGATAGAGGTAACTTACCTAAAAATTGCACTTACAAATGCAAAGCCCGCACTAAATCTGAGTGCAATAAATAAGTTTTTGCCAGATTCTGGACCCTATTGCAGATTCAAAGCATGTGAATGGCTGAAATGTAGCACTTAACAAAAGTATAAAAAGAATAGAAACAAAAATTAATGATAGAGTTACAAATTACCATAACATTAGTGACACTAGAGTATATATGAAATAATAATAAGTAATTTTAAAACTAGTATTAGAATATAGAGGTAACTATAACTATGAAATATGTAAATTTATAGTAATAAACTATTATTAATCTAAGAATTTTTAATCCTAACTATATTGAATAGCTTTATTCATATAACTATTAATAAAATTAATTGGGTATTTCTGATTTAAGCAATATTTAGTAAAATGTTTATAGTTATTTATTATTTCTGATTTTTTTGACACCAGAAATTTATTACGTTGTATATAATTAATAACAATATTTCTGAATATAGAAACATGTACATTACTCTCCCAATGAGGAACTTTTATAATATTGAAATTAAATTCTTCTCTTTTATCATAAATATTAGAAACTATTACATTATCATTTTATTTGACATGTATGTCAAGAAAATTTGCTTCATTGTTGTTACTATTTGTCTGTATTAAATTAAGATATTGTGGATAAAAATTGATGTTAGGTATAAAATTGGCTTGTTTGCCAAAAATGATTATGTCATCTATATAACGATAAATATAATATTTAGAATTATTAATGTAACTACTTTCAAAATAATGTAAGTATAAATTGGCAAGACAGTTGCTCGCAGGGCCACCTTGTGGCAAACAGATAAAAGCTCTTAACTGTCAGAATGATGAGGTGACGCAAAAGAAGGAAACTAGTAGGATTGGACACAGTCAAGTTTTTTGTCTAAAGCCGAACATGGCATCAGACAGCCTTTGCGGCCTCCCCTCCCCCCGTGATGTGGGAGTGTACGTTACGTCTCTGAACTCAACTGGATTTTTCCCACCCCCTTTTTTTTCATATAGTTACAATTTGTTTTTGTTCTAGCACGAATCCATTCCCCGGGAGTGGGTCAAGGGCCGGACAAATCAGACCCCTGCCCGGGGGGCAAATTCTTAGGGCGGCATTTAGATTGAATTCGAAACAAAAAAAATTTTTTTTGTTACAAACAAATTTGACATATTTTCTGAAATATTGTTGGGTGTGAATTTGGTATTTCATTTATTGTATCTTACTTCCTTATTTTGTACTCTGTATGTTTAATGTCAGCTTTCTTTTATGTTGAAACTTAAGAGCTCGAAGCGGGAGAATATGTTCAACACGAAATTAGATAAGTTTACACATCTTTCACTAGTAATTTTTTCCCCATCCCGGAGTATGGTCACAACGGACATTCCTTTCACCCATACGAGGTCCGGTGTCAACTATCCAAAAGAGGACAGGGGCAGTAAGAGTTTTTTGTAGATAGAGAGTCACACAGAAGTTTTATTTTAGTCTTGAGTGCAGTTACTAAAAGTTAAAGTAAACGTTTGTGATCCCCACCATCAGTAGACTCTTTTTAGAAAAAATTGGCATGCTGAAATGGGTGATTCCTACTAGTTCAAAATAATAACAGGTAATAATGTCCTTAATTTCGAATTATTTTGTGTGTATTGACTTAAAATTATATATATATATAATATTGTTATGCCGCCTTTTTGTTCGCTAGATTTATTCAAGTTTTATAAGTGTGTATATATGTGAACAATTTATCTTATTTAATTATAATGTTTTGCTTTAGTGAAGAGAGGAGCGGCATTTTCCATTTTTGTCCGGGGCGGTAAAACTGCTAGAGCCGGCCCAGCTTTCCCCCTTCTCCCAATTTTTTTTAAAATTCTTATTTTGATAGCGAAATCAAGAGACGGTCGGCTTATGCCTCACTTGTGTAAATGATTTGGTCTACTTCATGGTTTGATGTTGTATTCCAGAGTTATATACGGGGAACACCGGAAGTTTGTAATTTCTTAAACTTTATTTTGTTGTAATTCAACTTCAGCACAGCATTTTATACTTCAGTATAATTGTATTTTGTGTTAGTGTTCAATTCGTAAAATGCAATAAATAATTTCAATAAAGTTTTAAAATCTGATGTTAAAGTTTTTTTTTTAATTCAATGGGGAAATGTCCAGTATTATTTGTGTGTGTGTGTTAATAATAATTTTTTACTATTAAAAAGGTAATGACAGACTTTGTAACAACGAAAAACCAACGGAGACTGTAAATAACGAACGAAATTCTTCATTTGTATCAAAGACGACAATTGTGATAGATATCTATTGATGGTAACATTTTTGATCCAGTTCGTAATAAATACGCACTCTTATTATCAAGTAGCAATAAACAAATGCTAATTAGTTATTTTATTCCTAATTTCAATTTGAATTTTATTTATTGTATGTACTCATATATATAGACTGATTTTAATTTCTTCCTTTCTTTCTTTCTTTTTTTTTTTTTTTTTTTGGTAATAAAAATGAATTATTTTTACTTTATAAATATCTAACATAGGTTTATTTAACATAACCCCAAATTTACCATATGCATACAGTGGCACACAGGAATTTTTCAAGGGGGGAGGGCAGGGTCGAAAGTCCACCATTCTCGTATCATATCCATATAAGCCATCATATCCTTTGATTTTGTCGATTTTCAGAAACAAAAAACAGTAAAAAATTAATTCTTGAATAAATATTTAGCATTAATTAATAAAATTAATTATTAATAACAAATAATTAAATCTTACGTACTGCATACATAGGGTTATAATCAATCCAAAAAAATCCGGGGGGGGGGGGGCCCCCGAACCCAGTCCCTCTCCCGTTGTGTGCGCCACTGGTCGCATATATTTTTGAGGATGATTTTTTTTTTACTCGGTTTTCTAAGGAACATATCTACCGTGTAAAAGAAGAGTTGGGTATACTTAATTTTTTCTGTGTGTTTTCATCAAAATTTTGTGCAGCATCAAATAGGATCCAACATTCCTAACTTTGGATTTAAAAAAGTATTAAGCGCATTCTTTGTACTGTGTCGCGCATTGTATTCTTTCCTTCTTTCACACAGTTGCAAGGCTGCCTTCAAAGTATTCGTTTGGGGGGCCGGGGCCAATGGAGAACTTTCGGGGCTCCAGTAGTGACATTAAGTGACGTGCTTTGTTACTGCCCCAAGTAGCTTTCAAAGTAAACAGTCACTAATCTCTTCCGGACCACCTGCATGTGATTTATCCCAGTGATCCGTAACCCCCGGTCCGTGGATCAAATGGTGCCGGGCCGCCTAAAAAACATTAAACTATTGCCATTTTATTTAATGTGGTGCATTTCTCTCGGATTTGAGCAACTTTCTATGGAAATCACTTTATATTCCACGTTAAATCACTTTTATTCATTTTGGGTGTAACTATATTTTATTCTGAAGGCACATTTAAATAAAACTGAATTAAAATTGTTAAATCAAAACAATCTAAAATATTAAAAATCAACGTGTCCCACCCTCAGCGGGCAGCGGTAAAATTATCAAACGTTGACCGGTCCGCAGCGATAAAAAGGTTGCGGAGCACCGCTCTAGACCAGTGATCCGCAACCCCCGGTCCGCGGACCGGTGCTGGTCCGTGGACCAAATAGTGTCGGTCCGCACAAGGAATATTAAATTATTTTCACTTTATATACTGTGGTGTATTTCTCTAGGGTTTTATGGTAATCATTTTATACACCATGTTTAATAACTTTATATTAATTTCTTGGTGTGTAACTGTATTTTATTCTGAAGGCCCATTTAAATACAATTATAAACTAAAATTATTAAATAAAAGCAATCTAAAATTTAAACAATCAACGTCTCCTCTTTCAGTGGGCCGCGGTAAAATTATCAAACGTTGACCGGTCCGCGGCGATAGAAAGGTTGAGGAGCACTGATTTATCCGACTGAAAGCATTGAGGGGATACCAAAAAAAAAAAAAAAAAAAACTGTCAGTGTTTAGTGTTCTGTATATTTTATTTGGCTGGTGCCTATTGAATGTCGCATTTAAACTGAAACTCGCGAAGCACCCCTATCACTCCTTTTTTCGTGTTCCCATATTCCCATTAATATAATTTCTATTTTCGTTATTAACATTTTCATAAAAATCCCCAAAATATATATATATATTTTTCATTTTCTCTACAATGTTTTCATGTTGTAATTGGTTATTCATTTTAAATGTTATTAGATCCATACCTCGAATTTTACAATTGTAAAAAAATTATAAATTACAAAAATATATAAATATTATATAAAAAATATAGAAATATTATATAAAAAATATAGAAATATTATATAAAAATATTATATAAATATTATATTACTTTAAAAATATTATATCACATTAAAAATATTATATAAATATTATATTACATTAAAAATATATACAAAAATATAAAAATTACAGAAAATATACTGCGGAATATGTGTTATTTCATTGCTAACAGGAACAAGATTTTCACACCGTGGTACACACACACACGATAATAAGTTGAATTTAAAAAAATCTTTTAAAAAGATTTTTTTAAATTAAACTGGATACAGATGGTATATAGTACTATTTAATAATTTTATTTACTTATTTCCTGATTTCATTCAGGTTTACATCGATGGTTCCAAGACAACGAATAACACACATACACGTTGGTGTCACTTATCTCATACAAAAGTCTTTTGACGCTTTTCAACTTCATCCTTCACGTTCTGTTTTTACAGCTGAGATATCTGCCATCAATATAGCCGCTGTAGCTTAGTGATTAAGGTCACAGCGAGTCGTGAATTCGAGTCCTGGTGCCAATGAAGACCCGCTGTGTAGAGGGGTTGATGCTCGTTAAATCGACCGTGGTTGGAAGTCCTCACGTAGGCATGGCGTAAATGTTTTGAGAGGGATGGCAAATCAGGTATCATTCTCGTCACATGACCAAATTTCAAAATTACGAGATCCGTCGCACTGGCGAAACGGAGAATATTAGGGAATCCATGCAAAGTCTCGTATTGGGCCTCAAGCCGGATCTTGCAAAGGACTGCCAAACCATAACCTTTGGGCCCTTGCTATTTCTTCTACCATTCTTTTCTAGGACATTAAAGAATATATTAAAGCATCAAAATATATAAATCGGCAATTTTAATTTATTACTCAATGATCATTAGATATGTGTTTGGGATAGCTCAGAGGTCGATAACCATATAGCTGTTGTGTGCCAAACAGTGGCGTAACGGAGAATATTGGGGGGGGGG
>BMAV01009636.1:416978-438146 GCA_019973955.1 Trichonephila inaurata madagascariensis | reverse complement strand
ATGCTCTGCTAACTGAAAGAGAAAATAGTTGCTGTGTTTTTCTTTTTATTTTGCTTTTTAAAACATTAGAAGATTTATGTCACTACCTTCGAGGGCCCCTTTTTTTAAAAAAAATTTAATGGAACACAGATATTTTTTTTTAATTTGGTGTATAGAACTAGGAATTTAAATTCAGTTGGAGTGAAACGGGTGGCCCGGTACCATTTGATCCGCGGACCGGGGTTTGCGGAGCACTGGACTAGTCTACCCGCCCGTTTAGTTTCAGTTCTCAGTTAAATCGTCTTACGTTGCAGGTCACTCGCTTCCTACCACACTGATACGATAATTTGTTGTTTCAACAACTCGTCCAAAATGACTCACTCAGGTACCAGTGCTAAGAGAAGTAAAACATACCATTATCACAATGAGTGGGAAGATGATTTCTTTTTTGTTATGGTGAAGGAGAAATGTGTTTGTTTCATATGTAACTCAAGTGTGGCACTACCAAAAAAAGCAAACGTCGAAAGACATTTTAAATCATGCACTTAAAATACGCTACAGACTTTCCAATCGGCAGTGAACTTCGAAAAGTTAAAGTGTTTGAATTAAAGTCGAATTTACATTTACAGCAATCGTTATATATTTACGAGACCAGGCACCAAAGCTAAAGCAGTAACATTGGCGTCGTTTAAAACAGAAGTTTTGATAAAGCGAAAAAACCATTCGAAGATGGAGAATTGATAAAAGAAGCTTTCTGTAAAGCGGGAGAAGAGCTTTTCCACGATTTTAAAAACAAATCTGAAATAATATCGTCAATAAATAATATTTCTTTGTCGCGTAACACTGTGATGCGACGGACTCTGAAGCTATGAATAATAATTTGGAGGATTTATTAAATGACGATTTAAAAGCTTGTAAGTTCCTATCACTTCAATTTGATGAATCCACGGATATTAGTGACATTGCACAGTTATGCATTTTTGTGAGAATGGTTTTCGAAGATATGACTTCAAAAGAAGAGTTATTAACTATAATTCCATTGTGAAAGGACAAACGAGAGGCCAATTCATTTAAAAACTTTATTGATAAGACAGGATTTCCAATATATAAATTGGTCTCTATTACAACAGATGGAGCTCCAGCAATGGTCGGGAATCGAATTGGTTTTATTGCCTTGTGCAGTAATGATGAGGAAATTCTCAGTTTTACCAGCTATCATTGCATTATCCATCAACAGGAATTGTGTTCAAAAATACTAAAGTCTAATGATATAATGCAAATTGCTTTTAAAATCGTCAATTCAATTCATTCAAGAAGTCTTCAGAGACGACAATTTCGGGCGCTTTTGGAAGAAACAATCAGAGAGACCGGAGATCTCTTATTGCACACAGACGTGAGGTGGCTAAGCCGTGGTGCTTTTTTAAAAAGATTTCGTATTCTGTTACCAGAAATAAAAAATTTTCTACAAATGAAAGGAGAGCACATTACTGAATTGGAAGATGAGACATGGCTCATGAAACCAGCTTTTCTCTGCGATATCACTGCAAAACTTAACGACCTAAATCTAAATCTACAAGGAAAGAATAAATGTTTAACAGACATAAGGGCAATTAAAACTTTCAACGAAACGATAAAAAGGTATGCGTCTCAATTAAAAAAACATGAATTGAGAAACTTCAAAACCATGGAGGAAGATTTCATCCATAACCCAAACCGAGACTTCGAAAATTTCGCCGAACACTTAGATGTTATGTTTGAAGAATTTGTGAAAGAAGATTCGCTGTCTTAATTAGGTTGGAAGAAATACTCAATTTTATGATGTTTCTATTTAATGAAAATGTCAATATTGATGGAGTATCTGAAAAAATAGGGCATTTAATAGATACCACATCAGTCACGGTCGAGGAAGAAATTATGAAATTAAGATGCGATATATTTCTTAAATCCAGAGCATCTAGCGATACTGATTTTTGGAAATTAATTTCTGAGGAAACGTTTCCAAATATTTATAAATTGAGTTTGTATTTGAAATCATACTTTGGATCGACGTATCCTTGCGAATATGCTTTTTCAACCATGAACGCCATAAAAACCAAACATCGGTCACGCGTTTAACAGATGAACATTTAATTTTGTGTTTACGCATTGCAATAAGCTCGTACCAGCCACAATAAGATAAACTTGTCGCAGATATACAGTGCTAAATTTCAACTAAACGAAGTGAATAGGATGGTCAATTTTTGATATATGAATACTTTGATTATTTTTGTCAGTAAATTTTTATTTTGTAAATATAATATTAAGGTTTTTTGTAGAAAAATTAGATAATTTACCATTTTTTCTTGTTACCGAAAATAAATATATAAAGATGTATGTTACGTTAATTTAGCTCTGCCATTGGTAGACCACCTTCGATTTTTTAAATGTGGAGTAGACCACGGATCCCAAAAGTTTGGCCACCCCTGTTATATGGCAATAATTCTGGAACAAAATTTGAATTAAAATTTTGGCTAACTCTATTGCGTTAACATTCAATTCTTTTTATAGGTGATGTAAATGGTGTTGCCCAATTACATCTTAATCACTCATGACTTATACAGAACAATTTTTAAGGAACTAAATGGAACTGAATTACTTAGCTAATTTTCATGTTTTCATTCACAATTATTTTTTTCACAATTATTCATTTTTATAATTATTCATACATCATTTAAGTTTGTTATACTTTCGTGGTTTTTTTTACTTGAGATAAAGAAAAAAATGTCTACAAATTTTTGTTATTTTTGAATTTCATCGTAGAATTTTTCTATTTACATTATCATTATATAATATGTGGAAATATAAATTGAAGTGTTGCGAATTCAGTGCGACTTAACGATTTGCGAGACATTTGTCATGTTCATGATGCGTGGCATTAATAGGTAACGAATGTGACCTTATAAAAGTATTGAAATTGTATAGTGACGAACAAATTACCTAGTACCCCCAGATATTTGAAGTGTAACTCAAATGAAATGGCTGGAATTTTTTTTTCTCTGAATATAACTTTTTAAACTTTAGGTACGCGTAGCTTATGACTTTATTTTACTTTAAGTTTGAAAAAAAAATTCAGAATACAAAAAGTAAATTAAAAATCCTTTAAAATAAAAACGAAATACTTAAATTTTCTAATATTTTTGATTTTTCTTGTTAACTTGCACTTCTAGATTTCAACTGTTAAATATATTCTGAAAAGTAATCAAAGGGCAGATGTATGATACATAGAACATAGAAACATATTCCAAGTTGAGTTACTGAAACGGAAATAGCTTTGATATTTATTTATCATTTCTAGAGTCGTTACTTTTTAAAGGAATTTTTCTGCTTTATTTGTTTGGTTACACATACAAGGCGCGGCTATTAAATAACGAGACTGATGCTATAAAATGTTCATACATGTTTACTTTTTACCACTTTTAATACGCACCTACCCCTACAACGCTCCATGTGAATCTTCCATTGTTTGAAACAGTCATGTGTCAGCTCCTATAGGACGCTTTCTCTTTCAACGGACTCAAATTTTGTTCCTTTTAATGCAGATTTCACCTTTAGAAGTTGCATGGTGCTAGATAAAATGGATCACTAGGATTTAGCCTCTTGACAAGCAATGCGAAATGAGCGAAGAACCCATAACTTGTCCTTACTCAATTCGGCTCGTTTCTTCCATATTCTTTCATGAAGCTGAGCAAGAAAGTGATTAAGAGTTTGACTTTCAGGAACCCAGTGGAGGTACACAATCCCATGAATATCGAAAACAAACGATTATCATTTCTTTGAATTATGATTTGCTCATTAAAGCTTTTTGGCTCTCGGTGGATGGGCTCTTTCAGGGAATATATTTCCGCTTCGTTTCAGGATCATAAGTAAAATACCACGATTTGTCAAACGTTATTATCGTTTTCAATATTTTTGGATAATTTTCAGTGGCATTCAAAGTGTCAGTGCAAACATTTTTGCGAGCCTCTTGTTGTTCAAACGTGAGCATTTTAGACACCTACCTGATTACTTTCGTCAGTAAATTTTTATTTTGTAATTATTAATATTAAGTTTTTTTAGAAAAATTAGATAATTTACCATTTTTTCTTGTTACCGAAAATAAATATACATGTATGTTACATTAATTTAGCTCTCATTGGTAGACCGCCTTCGATTTTTTAAATGTGGAGTAGATCACGGATCCCAAAAGTTTGGCCACCCCTGCTATATACACTTGAAAACAAGCGACTGCAGCGCCGCTGAACTAGAGTTACAACAGTGCCAGCTCAGGTGTCGTCCACGTCACTTGACCATGGTTCAAAATGACGTGGTCCGCTGCCAAAAGCTCTCGGGTAGCTGCAGTGCGACGTTAATATCGCGCTGTCAGATCAAGGACATTTAAAATGTGGAAAATTTATCAAAATATTAAACTCATGATTTTGGATTTTATTTAAAAACATTATTAAACTCTATCAAAGTCAACTCACAAAAAATAGGTTTTGGGCATTTTTTACACAGTTATAAGGTAATTACGGTTTCCTTTCCTCAATCATCCCAAGCCCATTGTTTGTATTCTATTGTCATAAAAACAGAGCTGCCATGTACTTTAATAATTTGTTTTTTTTTCTTTTGACAAAGCCTCACTTATTTTTGTATTTCAGTTATTAATTTATCAAGTGCAGAAAAAAATGGTTACTGAGTTCCAGATTGAAATCAGTATATTATTTGTTTAAAATTAGTTCAAACTTGCTTAAGCACATTTTTGTTTCAAATTTATTCAAATACTTTTTGATTTTACTAAAAAAAATTTCGGAACAAATAATTGAATTTATATAATAGTACATCTGAGGCATTTAAAGGAAACACTCTAACAATTTCTGTATCAATTCATGCGTTTATCCCTAACAACTTCCAATGTTTATCAATATAAACATGTAATATAAAAAATTTTATTGGATGCTTTTGTTACCTCTGCATTTTGTGACATTACCAACGATAAAATATTTTGTTGCTGTTGCAAAGATTTTTTTTAAAAAAAGCTGATTTATTTCGCCTTGAAAGAAGTCCTCAAGAAAAAAAGCCATTGAATGATTTGTGCTTAGTGGTATAGTGACGAGCAAAATTATATCTTTTGAAATACAACTTTTTCAGGACGAATCAAACAAGGTGTTGATTCATGTGTGGACCACTCAGAAAGATCTGGTGGGTCACATGCGGCCCACGGGCCGCAGGTTGAGTATCTCTGCTTTATATTATAACTGCAAACGAATTCATAAATTTACTGTACTAATTCACAAAAGGGTGGGTGATTCGTGATGCCGTAAGGTAAGAAATGAACAAGAGTATCCAAACCATGCCACTATCCTTTCCTTATGCTGAAGGTTGCCAGTCCGGGATACTGCGGGTTCATAATTGGGGGGAAAATAGAAAAACTATTCAAAGAGCCAAGCCGTGTAGGGGAGCGATGCACGTTAAATTTGTCGAGAGCTCAAACGTTCTCCCGTTGGTGTGGTGTGGTAGTTAGGAAAGGAGGGTGCCAGCTCAGGTGTCGTCCACGTCACTTGACCATGGTTCAAAATTACGTGGTCCGTCACCAAAAGCCCTCGTGTAGCTGAACAGTATGACGTTAATATTCACTTACTCACTCACTATCCAAAGAGCCAAAACAAAGGAAGGAAAAGAGTGAAAGAGTTAAGGGAAAATCTCTCGAATCAAAACTAGCTAGGCAAAAACAAAAGGAGGGGGCGCTATGGAAATAGTGGGAGGGGGAGTAACAAAAGTGTCTAGGGTGCCAGGTAGGTTGAAAAAGGCCCTGAATGGAAAGCGTCGTATCCAGGGCCGGCTCTAGCAGTTTTGCCGCCCCGGACAAAAATGGAAAATGCCGCCCCTCTCTCCACACAATACCGCTCTTCTCTCTCTCTCTCTCTCTCTCTCTCTATATATATATATGACATGATTTTTGGAGTCAGAAACAGACTTAGTTTTAAAAAAGGTCTTTATTCTAGAATGAGTACATCTCTTCTGACACAAGATGCAGAGGGAAAAAAAACGCCACCGAAAATCTTAAGTGGGTTAAACACTTAAAACACCGATCGCGGCGGTGAACGGTAATCCAGATGTTGTTGCCTAATTTTATGATTTAATATTTTTTTTCGATGTTGGTCAAATCACTGTATTATTGGAATTAATTCACAATACCATTCCGAGAAGAAGAAGATTTTTTTTTTCTAGCGGAAGGGAGCGATGTCTTTCTTAACGGGAATAGGGGATCCACGCTTCTCTTCTTTTTTTTTTTCCTTCGCCGTTAGAACGTTGTTTCTTTCACTCACGGCAATCTGGCTGACCTCTTCAGCAAAGACAGAAATATTCAGCGATAAAAACGGTTTCTTCTCGGGGTCAAAATCGCGTTTCTTTTCCTTTCTTACCACAAAGCATTCCTTTTCAGTTTCGGCAACCTGATGTCCTTAACAAAGAGGTATAGCGCCGTCGGAGTTCCATCAAATTCTCCATAGCATTTATACCGTCGTTGGCGTTCGTTTTAATTTTACGATGATTTTAAGAATACATTTAAGTTTAAATTCCGAAATGCGTTTTCAGGTAAATCCTGCCGGTTTTATTTCTGACATGATTTTTGGAGTCAGAAACAGACTTAGTTTTAAAAAAAGGTCTTTATTCTAGAATGAGTACATCTCTTCTGACACAAGATGCAGAGAGAAAAAAAACGCCACCGAAAATCTTAAGTGGGTTAAACACTTAAAACACCGATCGCGACGTTCATGAGTGCTCTTGAAAGTTAATGCTGACATATAGGGCTATTAAATATAACGATCTGGAATTAGACATGTTTATTGGCTAGGCCATATGTTCGGAAGAAATAAATGGGCGATTAGTTTGATACTTGAAAATGAAATGAAAAAGATGAGTTAAGTGTTAGATAGAGAATTTAATTTTTAATCTAATTTATAATTATCCTTACATATATATTATTTTAAGTCTTAAAAAATTCAAAATAATTTGAAATTAAGGATGTAATTACTTGTTATTATTTCAAACGAATGAAACGGAAGATAAGGAATCGTCAATTTAAGCAGTTCAATTTCTTCGAAAAATAGTCTACTAATGGTGGGGACCACAAGCGTTTGTTTTAATTTATAATAACTACACTCAAGACTAAAATAAAGCATCTCCTGTGGCTCTGTATCTACCCAAACCTCTTATTACCCTTGTCCCATTTTCGACAGCTGGAACCGGACATCATAAGTGTGAAAGGAATGTCACTTATGACCTCACTCCGGAATGGGGAGAAAGTTACTAGTTAAAGATGTGTAAACATATTAAACTTTATGCTTTAACATATGCTCCCGCCTCAAGTTTCAACATAAAAGAAAACTATCATTAAATATACAGAGTAAAAAATAAAAAAATTAAGATACGTGAAGATTTGTGATTGTACTTCCAGCCGGGGCCTTGTTCTAAGTCTACATCACCTCAGAACCAACTTATCAAAGTCATCTATGCGTAGTATCTTAGGCCTTACTTTAAACGAGATGAAACTCTCATTCAAAACAACAGCTCGGACGAAGAAAGCGAATTAGCTGCGGAAAACCAGGGTCCAGCAAAAGACCTTCGGGAAGTTGAACCCTCATCAAGCCGACATTATTTGAAGTACTATCACCGTCCTCCCAGAAGATGAGAACAATATGTTTATTAAGTCTTTAATATTCAAATAACGTTCATTGAGTGGGGCCCAATATAAGGTTTTCATTTATTTGTATTACTGGCAACAGTTTCTTACTCATAATTTATAAAATGTAATCTGACAACGGTAGACTTTACGAAGCGATATGGCGGAATAAGCTCACTGTATTATATTATTGACATAACTGAACTGCTCCTGAAGATATCAACTGTAATAAATTCCGTAACAGAATTTAAAAAAGCACTAAGAATTATAATACCAGAAAATATCACAAAATTTTAGAAAACATCCCATCTAAAGAAATAATATCTAATTGGACCAATAACAAAAGAGAAAACATACTAGATATTCGCATCATTAGCAAAACTCCAGGGCTCGCCACCCATCCGGTATAGTGATTAGTAACGCTGAGTGCGGGGCCGTAGGAGCTGGGTTCGAATTCCGGGTAATGTTTGTGTTGTAATCCTTCTTTACTTTGGGATGTGTGCTTCACTCTTACTTCTAAGTAAGCCCCCGGGTGATACTTTGCGGTGCACGAGGTTATAAGTGTTCTCAATGTAAAAAAAAAAACTCCACTGCTCCTGCATAAATATCAAAAACTGAATAATTCAATATGTAATACCTGCAAACAAAATAATGATTTGGAACACATTCCTTTAATTTGTGACAAATATATTTCTCATAGAAATCACTTGTGGAATACACTGAAAAAAGACCTATGCGCTACAATATCACCTTCAGAGAACTTTTAGTACGCGTAAAGGTTAAAAAACAACTACTTAGAACTTTCTTGCACAGGATGAAATTTTTTTATATAAAGGGAATAAAAATAAGAAGGGAAAACATAAATATATAATTTCAAGGGGATAAAATCCTTTGTTGCTCCGTATCCCATAAAACCGTATCTACGGTAGCCTAGTGGCGAAGGTTACAGACTCATTCCTGGCGTGTCATGAGTTCAAGCCTAGTACCGCTGAAGACCCACCGAGAAGTGAGGGGAGGGGATCAACGTTAAATATGTAGAAACTAAAACATTCTCTCGTTGGTGTGGTGTAGAAGCTAGGAGAAGGGATGCTAGCTCAGATGTCGTCCTCTTCACTTGACCATGGTTTCAAAACTACGAGATCCTTCACCATTAGCCCTCGTGCAGCTTTATAGTGCGATGTTAATGTAATTCTCACTCTCATCCCACAAAACCTGTAACTGTAATTATAATATCGTCGGCCTAATTATCAGAATGCGTATCTCCACAAAGGAACTAAATTTGATATAGGAATGCTACGCGCCAAGTGTTGTTTGGCGCGATTCCTTAAACGTACCAAGTAGCGGTTGTTGTGTTATGTGGAATCCAAGATGGCGGCTTAGCGGTAACGAATCGGAAGGAAAATAATTATAAAGAACTGTCTTAAAATATATTTCAAATGAAGAAAATAGGAATGGACTAAAAATAACCAATATCAATCAATAATGAATATCGATATAATGTAATAAAATTATATATAATAATAACAATAATAGCTGAATGGCCCGGTTCTGCACGGGCTTTCTCTATTATAAATTTTCCCTTTCCTTCACAAAATCAGCACTTCTAATACTCTTTTTCAAAATGACTTCCACCCTTCGCTTAGCCCGGCGTTGCTCGGGATTTTACCGAGTGTATAACTTAAAATTCCCTGTTTCGAAATTTTTTCGCTTCTTTTCTTTGTCAGACAGCTTTGTTTCCCCCCGGCGTTGCACGAACATTTTTAAATGCATAACATATTGTCATGGAAATTCCCCTTCTCTCGCTATCAGCCGTTCCTGGTATGTGTGTGTGATTTCTATATTAACATCATTACAAAATTCGCGTGGTAATTTCCCACAATTAATTATTACCACCCTTTTAAAATTTTGGCTACCGCTGAAGATCCGCTGTTAAATCTGTCGAGAGCTTAAACGTCCTAGCATTGGTAGGGTATGGTAGTTAGGAGAGCCTCAAGTCTCATCCTCGTCACTTGACAATGGTTCAAAATGTCGAGAAACGAAAATGTACCCTTTTAAAAATAGTTGTATGTTGAAAAAAGTAGAAATTTTTATAATTACAAAATATCACAACTATATTAAATGTTGAATTAAAATTGTGAGCATTTTTTGAAATGTTCGATACAAGGGGGAAAAGTTTCATGCAATTATTTTTATAAATGAAGAAGTTATAAAAAGTTTGAATTTGATAAGTAGTTATTAAATATTTAAAATGTGAGTATTTTTTTATAAATTCTAAAAAAAAGTTTTCGGCATTTTATTTTTTGAATCACTAACTCTAAAAGATCAAAGTATGAGTTTTTTTTTTAAAAATCATTTTCATATAAACGCATCGATATTCATTCATTTTAGAAAAAAATCATAAAATATGTAAAGTATCGTTGTTTTGTAAAAAAAAACATACTGTATCGTGACGAAATAAATTATCTTTCCGATTACAAAATTGCTGGCGAAGTTATTAAATGCGCGAATAAAATTTGGAGTAGGCTCAGGTGGGGGAAAGTGGGGGTAAAATGAAGTTTTATTAGTGAAGGCCCTAAAATCAAACTATTAAATTCATTTTAAGGAAATTTTTGATACATTATATATACATTGGATTCATATAGATTAAACATGAAGCATAACCATTCAATTTTGTTAGATTGTTTCCTCACAGTGATACATTTGAAAGAGCATGTTTTGATCCTCCTAGTTTACCCCATGATTGGGGAAAGTGGGGGTAGTTCTAAAATTGATGTACATTTAGATAAAAATATGTAGATATTCTTTTTGAGTAAGAATATACTGAAAAATAAATGTGTCTTGATTATATTTAATGGTACAAATGGGCAAAAATAAACGTTTTTATTTATTATTTAATTAAAGAAATAATGTCCACGGCTATCAAAATTAGGTTCACGTAGTATGCGGCATATATCACTGAACTCTACACAATCTTCATCATCAATAGCAGGAAAAGTGTAATAGTCCCCCAATGGTGACTTGGTCGGATATTTTAAGATAGAAATTAATTCCTATCACTTTTCCAATGAATTTGGATGACTGACTTCTTGACCAGTACTCAACCTCTACCCATGATCCTTGCTTTGCTTCTTTAAAAGTTTCTGTATCTGTTACATCCTTCTTTATATTTACTTGATGGAATTGGTTCTTACGGTCACCCACTTTCTTCAGCAGCCAACCTTTCCAAAGCATTTTCGTTGGTTAAAACCTCACCAGTCTTGTTCTGTACTCTTTTTCGCTTTCTTTTTGAATTATCAATGGCTACAACTGTTTGTACAGAGAGTTTGTATTATTGCTTTCTTCAAATCTTTTAAAGATGAGTTGAGAAACTCTGTGTGCTTCAGAAGATACAATGGTTGTGGAAGAATCTGTTCTTGTACTATGTGTGTGTGTGAGCTCTTGGTTGTTTCCCTTATCTGTAATGAGAATACGATGTTGGATTGCCTTTCTGTTTAGATGATAAAGTCCTGACCCTTTAAATCCACTGACTGAATTTTCCACCTTAATTCTTTCAAACAACTTTTTCAAGAGAAACGGAAATGATGGTTTAGAAACATTTTGGAATCTGCTTTCTCTAAATCAATGTTTCAAAATCTCCTTCCAAGCGTTTTTCATAAGAGAAAACACTCTAACATCTAATGGTTGCAAAATGTTTTTCAGCATTAAAATTACTACCTAGGGAATAAATACTAAGTAACGTAATTGTTTTAGTATTTTTATTATAAAATATAGAGCATTAGACATTTGCTAAAGTTAACATACAGGTAAAAAATAGCCCTATCATAGAACACTTAGCTAAGCCTAGCCATACCCCAAATTACCCCACCTAAAAAAACAACTCATGATAAATAGAATTATAAAATTTATTCTTAACTTTTTATGTAGATATGTTCCTTAGGTATTACTCTACAAGTCTGAATTAAAATTAATAGTTTTTGCCAGTTAATATTGATTTTAGAAGAAAGTTCATCAGAAGCCTAAGCTAATATGCCATTTGCTATCAGCATATCAAGAAACTTAATAAACATCAAAATTGTTGAAAACTTCAGAAACTAAATTGAAAATATTTACTATAAAATCAATATATGTCTCTAAAAAAGAAATTATTAAATACAGTTGGACCTCTATATAACGAAGTCTCTAAATCCCGAAAAAAAGTTCGTTATATGTAAAACTCGTTATATAGAGGTTTATCTTTCAATTTTCTTTGTAAACAACATAAAACGAATCTTAGACTCATAAACACTATATATATAAAAAAGTAGTTATTAACACCTTTTTGTAAATTAATATATATTTATTTTATAAATCTTTCTTATAAAAAAATAAAAGAAAAGAAAGAAAGAAAAACTGCAAGGAAAGTTTCTTGACGCTTTTATCCACTTCCTGAAGAATTAAATTTTTTTCTTTGATGCTCAAGCACTTAGATTTCGACGTTTTCGAACCACAAGAAACGAAGTCACCAGTACGACTGATCGATGAACTTTACTCAAGGACACAGGTATACGAGACAACTCCGCTGAGGGTGCAAGAGGATATCGAAGATGTTTCTAGTGAACTGGACAATTTGGGTTAAAGGTTACACTTCTTGGGTGAAACGCCCAGAATTCTGCAGCTTTCGGCGAGTTAGGCATCTAATAAAACCAGTTCAAGATTTATGATCACCATAAAAAGTATTAAAAGGGAGAATAAAACTTGAAATGTCCCGAAATACTTCAAAAATAGAAAGAAAAAAAATTGAATCACAAGAGAAAAAGTTCGTTATATAGAAAAGGCACTTCGCTATAGGGAGGTTATTTTAGGAAGAAAATCGGGAAATGTTCTTGGTTCCAGGAAAAAGTTCGCTATATAGAAAAATTCGCAATATAGAGATTCGTAATATGGAGGTTCGACTGTATCTTTGTTTAAAAAGAGAAAACAGGTGTTTTTCAATATAACCCCACTTTACCCCATGGGCCCACTTCCCCCCACCTGACCCTATTTTTTAAAAAATCATAAGAATTAAGCGATGATGTTGTTTTGAACCCGGGTACAATCGGTAAAAATAGATCGCTCTTGTCGAACACGCCACGAAATCTTCGAAGAAAAAAAAAGGAGTGAAAAGACCTTTAAAATAAAAGGAAGAGGTTTCAATTTCGCCAAATCTGGTGATTTTCGATATTTATAGGCCATCTTCTTTTCTAGTGTAACCTTTCATCAAGCGTGGAGTGCACAGAGGAAAAGTTACTCATTTGGCCCCAAACAGGTTTTCGCCGCCAAAACCTTGGCTATTGTAAAATTGCGTTATTTGTTAAAGTTTTAATTTTTTAGGGCTTCATTTTTAAGTTATATAATAACTTCAAACTTCATATAAATTGCAAACAACGGTAATTTTTAAACAAAAATGTAACAAAAATAATGCTTAAATGTTTCTCGCAAAAAGGGAAAAAAACGAAAAACACAATTTTTTAAAAAAACGCGTAATTTTTAAGTAATTTTTTAAATCTTTGTACAGATTACGGATAATATCGTTCTACACATGGAAAAAAAGTTTCGTGTGATTATTTTTATAAATAAAGAAGTTATTAAGTATTTAAATAAAATTTTGAGTATTTTTTGAAGAATCGTGAAAAAAAAGTTTTTGACATTTTATTTTTTAAATGACTGATTCTAAAAGAGAGAAGCATGAATTTTTTTAGTGTAGAATATCATTTCATTAACGCGAAAGAAAATGCAAACGGAACTATTTAGAAATCATTTTCATGAAAACGTATCGATTTTGACTCATTTTAGAAAAAATCGTAAAAAATAGAAACTATCATTATTTTGTAAACAAAAGTTATACCGTATCGTGGTGAATATAAATTATCTTTCCGATTCTGTCATTATTTTTAGTCTGAGATAAAAAAAAAAATTAGATCGTGTTTTAAAAACTTCGGGGATAAAAAAAATGCGTCGAAAAATTGGAATTTTGCCACTCGGCGGTAAAAAATGCCAACAGGATTAAAATAATTATGCGTTTTAAGGTTTTTAATTAATATCATTTTAACTAATTGCAATATCGGAATTTAAATGGTCAAAACGGAATCCTCGGATCATTCCCGACCTTTCGGTACCTTCAGCGAGTTTCTGCGTCGTGCGGTTCGTGAGAAGATAGATACACGTATTCAGATAGATACTTTTGTTTACCTACGAATTTTAATAGTGTAGATGTAATTATTATTATCATATAATATAATCTACGAGTAATAGTAATTATGATATATGATAATATTCATATATATATATATATATATAATTTTTATATAATATTATTATTATTATATATAACTAGCTGAAATGCCCATTCTTCGCACGGGCTAAGTTTTAAAAAGTATAAAATTAAACTATTATAATATTTTTTAGGGAGGGTAAGACGCTGTGTAAAGTAGTATAACCAAAAATTAAAAATATTTTTTAAATGAGTGTTTACATAATAAATAATTTAAAACGAACCACAGTGAATAATTTAATATAATAATTTAATAGAAATATATTTGGATGAAAAGAGAAAAGTAACATATTATAATTTTTTTTTATTTGTAACAGAAAAGTAGTTGTAAGTTTCTGCACTGATGACTCTAGTATATATCCTGTAATGGTAGAAAAGAAAAAAAAATTAGCACGGGTATTTTCCATTTCAAAAGCTAACATTTATTTAAGGAACCCAACCTAGCGCAAAGGAAAATATTCAGTCTGAAACCGATAAACCAATTTAATTTCAACATCAAAACAGAAGAAATAATCTAGGCTTTGATTAAACAACTATTAACAATTATACTGAGGAAAAACAGAATACAAATTGTGCTGCCAAAAATAAGAATTAATTTTCAAAGAACATTTTTTGTTGTTGTTGTTTTTTGTAATGATTTATTTAAAACAGAACTGCAAATGTGCTTCAAATAAATAATACTTAAAGGAAATTTGAGAAAGTTGCTTCAAGATATACCCTTTCATCTATAATTTCAGTGAAGAGCTTCTTCATAAATAACATTAACCGTCTTACCATTAGGAGCAAAGATATACAAATTTTCTGCACTGCCGATTCGTGAACAATCCACGCAAAGCTGACCATGGGAAAAGCAAAGATTTCTAAAATCCAGCCCCACAGTTTGAAGGGTTTGTCTTTGAGCTTTGTCAATGCTCATAGCAAAACTTAGTCGAATCGGAAATTGCAGTCATTTGAATTGAAAAGAAACATGAGATGGAATCATGGGAATTTTAGGGATGAAAACATCTTGACCAGAGAGCAGCTTGCCCATTTAGAATAGTGGCTTCAATAACATTGGGCATTAGCTTCTTAATTTAAAGCCTGGTACCATTACACAATGAAGGTGGGTCAAGGTTTCTAAGAAGGATAATTGGGGCACTAATTTTGAGTTCCAAAATATGTGAAGGTATACAATGCAGTTCCAAAGAATTTAAAAACTCAGTTGGATAATTAACTGCCTCTCTCTTTTGGATCACAAACGGTATTAATAGATTTATATATTTGAGCATTTCCCGGAATTTGTGATAAAAGTCGCTTGTTTATCATTCTTACAGTTTGATTTTGAGAGGCAAGGATAGCTCTTTGGCATAGCCAAACATGATCGTGAAAAAAGTCAGGTAAATTTGGAAACACAGCTTGTAAAAGTTCTCTCTCTGTATTAACGATTTTCTCCATATTTTTCAAAGATACAGCCCCATCAGGATCAAGAGACGTGAAGGAGAGATCCATTTCCTAATTGAAGAAGGTTATCAGCAAACTGGCGAGAAGAGGAATCCCCACTCAAATAACTTCGCATGTTTGTTCTCAGTTGAAATATTTTTATGTTAGCCCAAATATATATGAAGATTTTGTACACGCAGATATTTCATCTGCTCTAGTTCCACGCGGAATAACTGGCAAAGTTTGACGAAAATCACCAGCTAACACCAAGGTGACACCCCCCATCATCTTGTTGTTAGATCTTAGGTCTTGCAGAGTGACATCAAGGGCTTCAAAGGCAGCCTTGTGAGACATAGTGCACTCATCCCAAATTATGAGTTTACCACACTTAAAATCTTTAGCTGTTCCTGAACGCCTAGAAATATTACATGTAGGTGTCTCTATGACAGCCGTGTTTAAGGACAACTTAAAAGTTGAATGAGCTTTCCTTTCTCCTGTCAACAAAGTAGCATCAATGCTGGAAGAAGCAACAGCCAAGGCAATCGCACCACTCTCTCGGACATTGGCTAAAATAAGATTGAGGAGGAAAGTCTTCCCCGTACCACCTGGCGCATCAAAAAAAAAAAAAAAAAAGTACCACCAGTCTCTTGAAAAACTGATTCGGTTATCTTCTGAAATATTTCTCTTTGATCTGGAAGCCTTTTGTCTTCATTTTCTTCCAAGGATTTTCTGAGTTCACTTACATTGTAGGTTCTTTCTCTAAGCACATCATCAACAGTATTGAAATCTTGATTAGGCTGAGGAAGTCCAATGGATTTCAAATCTAATTCTCCTAAAGATCTAACCTTGTCTTCAATGATGATAAGAGAGCTTCATTACAAATCCATATTTCACTGTTGAATTCTTACTTGGTGTAGAATATCTTCAGAAAGACTTTCCTGGTGATTGATCCATAGCTGATTGGGATTAGACATAGCACAAACTTGCAGCATGACAGCAAACAGATCACGAAGCATTTGTGGTGAATGCATAAAAGCAGCTTCTTTTTAAGTCACATTCCAGTGTTCATCATTCTCTAGAAGACCTCTAACATGGCAAGCTTCTTTGTAATTACTACAAATGTTCCTTCGTTTTCAGATACTGAAAAGACGTAGGGCCCGGTACTTCATGAAGTAGTAATCGTAAATGAAAGCATTCACTGCTGTTGGGATGAACTGTATAAACTCGACCAATTGCATCAGTTGACTTGATTCCAGGATGGCCAGATAGAGTTTGTGACCAACTTTTCATTGAATCCACTTCTTGTTCTTACTATCCCAAGTGTAATATCTCGGAACTTGATGATAAAAATGAGTGTGGGCAAACTAACTCATCTTCATTACACAGACGGAAGAAAGCAGTAAGAGTTGTTTCTGATACAAACCGAGCTCGTTCAGCAGCATTACCTTCTGTGGAGAGAGAGAGAAGTAGACTCTCTGTCTCTTTCCAGGTGGGCACTTAAATGCGTGCCTGTAGGATACCCCTCCCGCACGGGCAAGGGGGGGGGGCATCCTCCAAACAGATTCATTACCACTGATGTACCGCCCCACATTTCATACTGGTGAACTTCATTGCGGGTATTACTATCAGAACTGGTCACATCAAATACGGCCATATCAGATCCTTTCTTGATATACTTGCACACAAACATACTTAATCAACTTAATAGAATTGCAATACTCAACATTGATATGGACACAAAATATAATATTCTTGAGTAGAGGGCAGTATGGATAATCCACCTGTTATCAACTACAACTTCTAAATGTAGAATATTAATAGCTGTTGAAAATCCTCCGTCTTCTGAGGCAATAAAGTAGATATCCATCCCTGCCAGTTTGAGTTTGTGGGCTAGATTCGAACCGGGAACATTCCGATCCGAACGCCAGTACTGTAACGATCACGCCAAGACGATCGTCTTCGCGCGATGTCTAAGTACTGGTTTTATTATTTAGATACCGCTACACTACTCTCCCACCAATGAGATGGATAGGCGAACGATTTTTTTTTCTTTTTCGTTCGTTTGTTTCGGAGAGAGCATGTTTATTTATTTATATTTTATTCTCTCTCTCTCTCTCTCTCTCATTATTTTTTTTATTCATTTTATTTTTCTTGCTAAGATGAGAGAAAGATAATCTATCGTTTGTTTCAGAGAGAGTATGTATTTTTATTATTATTCCTTCTCTTATTTATTATTATTATTTTTTTACTCTCTCCTTATTTATTATTATTTATTTATTTCTCTTGCGATAGATGGCGCCACGACAGTTCAGAAAGTTGCGTTTTCTCACTTTAGTCCAGGGTCACCAATATGGGCTAGATTCGAACCGGGCACCTTCCGATCCGAATGCCAGTACTGTATCGATCCCGCCAAGACGAAGTTTCTTTTAAAAAATCCCGAGGATATCTTTTAGTACATCCACCATCCTTCATGCAAGGAGAAAAAGGATTGATGATTCTGAATGGACCATGTACCATTTGCGTTGTAATGCAGTTGAAAAGCTCCGGGTCTGCTTTAGGATTCGGTGTTTCAGCACTTATGAAGTCATCTACTTTATGCACATGTAAGGTTTCTTGAAGCCATACCAGAATATGTGCATGGGGTAGTCCTCGCTTATGCCATTATACGGTGTACATATAACAATTGTGCAACTCCAAAAATCTTTACCTTGGTGATGAGGTTCATAAGGTGATATCAAGGTAGACATATTGTAATGTCATCACCCATCTTGGGGAACATAAACAACAACTTGGTGCGTAGTACTTCAAATGAGCACCCCAGAAGGAGTTACGCATTCTGATAATTAGGTCGGCGATATTATCTTTAGCTATTATAAAATATTATTTGTTTGTTAATCAATTTATCATCACTCCAAATAATTAACATCTGTCTCCCTCATGAAGGCATGAGTGAATATTAACGTCACCCTATTCAGCTACTCGCTGTCTCCCTCATACCAAGACATCGGGGACATGTCGACCCTTTATTTTGAACATTGAAACTAATCTGTTTTTAAGTTTTTGTTTCAAGTTTTTGAAGACAAGTAATGCAATATCATATTTTTTTCCAAAGGATTTTCTAAGATAACAAATGCCCTTATAATTATGATGGCTTCTTTATTTATTGAGGAGATAGTACATCTTCAAAAAAATTTTTTTGTATGTGAATAAGAGAGAGAGAGAATTAAGTTTGTTAATTACTTTGAAATGAAAATTTTTTTCCAAAGAAATGACTGTAATTCATTGTGCGCACTCACAGCTAAGGGCATATATAACCAAGAAAAGGAACAATTAAAAACAATATTTTTTATTTTAGTTTCTACATATGTGATACCTATACTCATTTCCCCCTCAATTATCCTAGTGGACAACACCTTCTACATCAGCAGTCGTTAAACTTTTTGACTTCACGGACCAGTAAATTCATAATTTAAATCCCGTGGACCACTAATCAAATTTTTTAAGTGTTAAATATATTAAAAAAAAATTGTGATCTAAGAAAACATAAAATGTACCTAGTTAATAAAATGAAACTCTATTAATTGTAACCAAATTATGAAAGCTTTATTAATAAACCAAAATAAAATAAACAAAAAGAGTAAAAACAAAACAATTAAAAAATGGTTTAAGTATATCAAACTTTTAGAAGTATACATTCCTAGTGTGATGGATATTCCTGCTTCCTTGATATAAGATTATGGATATTTGGATCCAATGTTGTTACTGCAAGACGGAGAATTGCACTTATTTCAAGCTGAGATCGGTACCTGGTTTGATGGTTGTGACAGATGAAAAGATCACTTCACATAAATAAGTTGTGGAGAATTGAATCAGAATTTTCATCACCTGTTCACTTAGAAAAGGGTATTCACTTTTTATGAAAAGCCAAAACTGAGATCTTGATAAGGATGAATGAAATTTATAGTTTCGTTGGAGGTCGATGAGGCTTTCTTTTAGGTGCATGCTTAAATTCTTATCCTGAATTTTAGCTGCAAATAGATCTATTATCCACATATTACCATTTCTGGGATCTGCATTCTTTGGGTAATAACGAGCAAAAGATTCTGTAAGTGATTTCAAGTGCTTTTTAGCTAGTGTTACTACTTGCTGGTTAACATCATTTTCCTCCATGTATTCATCAAAATTAGAAAATATTTGCAGATCGTCTTTAACCAACCATGTTTCCACAATAATATTTTCTTTTGAAACGCATCCATTTTACATCGTAGTGTGAATACGTCCTTAAGTTGTCCTTGCAAGGATATGTTTAGTTCATTTAACAGGGAAAAAATATGTCAGGTATGCACAAGCTTTGCTAGTCATTCATTGTTGGACAAGAATTTTTGCAATTTCGGATTATTTTGTTCGTGGAACAATAATTTGACTTCCCTTGAAACATAACTTAATGTGATGAGTAAGTATATTCCACATTTGTCTGGGGACCAGTGAAATTTTCTCGCGGACCACCACTTTGGCGAACTCTGTTCTACATTATAAAAAAAACTAGTGTTGGCAACACCTTTCGAATTGTGAGATGAGCTTAGCATTTCTGTTAGTATGAGGTCAATTCATGTGACCTTTTTCCTAGAACCAAGAACATTTTATGATTTTTTTCGTCAAATAACCTATAATTTTTTTCTCTCTGTTTTTGAAATATTTCTGGACCTACATGTGATGTAATGAGCAAGTAAAATCATTTGAAACGATTAGACTTGAATTGTGTGAAAAAAAATAAGCCTGATGAGGTATTTCGTGCACTGCAAAGATGCGAGGAATGAGAGAAAACATTTTTTTTTAAAACGAAAAAACTCAAAACAAAATTAATAGACTTAACCAGTAGTTAAATTGAAGGACACGCATTCTTAAAATTACTGGTCATAAAATATGCCTGTTTAAAATTACTTGTAAGCTTAAAATTGGAAAATGTTATTCAAATTCGCGTTATAATCATAATACAAAAGTACTTTTTTAAAGTTGGAAATATATATAGACTGAGTATTTCTTGACAAAGTTGTTTCTTTCCCCTGCTTTCCTAGCCGAATTCTTTTTGATAGGTAAGATATGTAAAATAAATAGATATTAACTTACAAAAAAGGTGTGTGAACAATTAATTTTATAATAATGTATAGTTATGTGAATTTAAAATTTATTTTAAGTGGTTTTTAAACTATATTGAAAGATAAATCATTTCACGAAATTTTCCAAATAACGAACTTTTTTCAGGTTTAGTGACGACTGTAATTTAGTGAAATTTTTGTCATATTTTCATGCGTATCGGAAATAATAACATTAATTTGTAAAACAAGAAATGGATGTGTTTGAAAACAGAATTATACAAACTATTTGTGAAAAAATTGCTCTAGGTTATTTTCTTAGAAAAGTAACATTTTCTTGTGAAAGACTCAAATTGAAAATGATTATTTCCTGATGAGTATTCTTACATAGCAATTTCAAATACAATTTGTATCTAAGATATGAGCAGGAAGAAATTTATTACATATCTATCAAACAAAAAAAAATTGAATTAAATATGCTAATACAAATAAAAAAGATATCTGTACAAAAATAAAACTGGAGGTCTATCAAATCCTTTCACCAAAAATTAAAACTCTTTTTTAAATTCCATCTTTATTCTTAACCCTATGGGCAATGTTTATGATACCCAAGAAAATGTAAACGTACTTGTTCATTCACTTGTGGATATCCCAAAATATTTGCACGGATTTAAAAAAAAAAAAAAAAA
>BMAV01009636.1:401490-416908 GCA_019973955.1 Trichonephila inaurata madagascariensis | reverse complement strand
ATTTGATTATGGTTTTGAATAGTTTGTTTATTTTACTGCAACTGCGCATGCTTTCTGAAACCGACTATATCTGTCAATCACTTTTTAACCACACCCCGTTGCTATAGTAACGACGGGTTATCTTTTTACAAACTTTATCGCTTTGACGTCATCCGAGTTGCAAACAACGCCATCTGTTGGATAAAGGTAGTTCTTGAAAATATGGCAATTGGCCTTAAAATAGTGCAAATAATTTATATATCTGGAAGTGTAATGCATTAATATTACTTTCCGTTGTATTTATTTTATGTTAAAATCTTGCCACCACCTCTCCCTTCGAAATCTAGTTTTATTATGAAATAAAAAAAAGTAGTGATTACACTGATCGAGGAATAAATTAAAAGAAGAGCGCGCTCTGAGGCATGGCGTAGACAATACAAAATGATTAAGGAATCGGGCCAAAAAGCACTTGGCGTGTTGCACTCCTATATCAAATGAGTTACACCGGTGGAGTTACGCAGTCTGATAATTAGGCTGACGACGTGTATTTTTTTATTATTATTCAAAACTTCTTTCTATAAGTTGCATATATGATTTAAGTATTCTAATTTGTTTTATGTAAATTCAGAAAGTTGATTGTATAGATTTAAGATCTGAAATTTTAAAATGCTTAGATATTTCATTTAATCTGGATCCATACCATATACAATTTCTCAAAAATACTATGAAAAGTTTTGTTGACAACCTACAAATATCATGCAGTCTCCTGTTTTTGATTTCTAGTTCCTATGTCTCATAGCTGGTTGTTTTTCTCTTGAAGATTTAATTAATTTTAAAGAACAGACAACCCAATTACTTGTTTGTTTACTATTCATTGCCTGTGGTGTTGTTTAAAAATTTAAGTTTTTATGTCATAAACCTAATGAGATAAATAAAGTGAGAGAAAATGTAAGAAATTCTGCATAATTTGACCTTTTTTTAACTGTTTAATCTGTGGTTTAGGAAAGGATTTTCTTTAATTTTTTTTACTCTATCATTTTATTTGTTTGGGTTGATGACATTTAATACTCTTTTATTGCAAATAAATTGAAAAAGCCATTTATAAGATTTCCAGATAATTTTATTAGATATTATCAATAAGATATAAAAATTGAGATATAATTGTATAAGATATTATGCATTTTGAATATATGCAGTTAGATCCTCGATTTGTTTTCTATTTGTCCTTAAAGTATAGTGTTACATTCACAGAATCTGATTTATACAGCAGATCATGAAATACTTTATTTACTTATAGTGTATGCATGTAATGTTAAAACTATGTGTCAATATATAATGTATATTAAAATGAGTATGATTATTAAATAAAACTGTCCGATAAGAATCTTTTGCACGAAAAATTTTCATGAAAACAATTTAATTTGTTCTACTATAAAATAATTTTATTAAAAAGCGTACATATCTAAACATGTTTCTTAACTTATTTTAAAAAGTAAAATTAATTTCTTTCTGAATGTTGGAGACAGGCATTTCTAAAAAAATTCAAACCTTTTGAAGGGTAATAATTACAAAGGAAGTCAAACTATAAAACATACCAAATGTTTGTTTATTATTAGATTATTCCAAATACCCCAAACCTTCAAATGATGTTAAAAGCAATTTCATTTCCATCACAGAAGAATTCCTAATTATTAATCAAAAACTTCCATATTAACCAACTATTATTTTATACACTCTTCTCTCAAAAAGTATAAATCTCCTGTTAAACATTAGAAGTAGGTATGAAAATTTTTAAATAAACAAAAATATCCATGTTACTGACAAATCTTATTATAAATTCATTTCCAAAATTATATTTACTTGTATTTCATGTTTCTGAATGCTCCATGCTCTTCTATGAGAAATTATAGAGATAGCACTAAAAAAATTAAACATTTGTAGCTGATAATTACTAAGGGAATCAGACAATGAAAGGTATAAACATTAACATTTCAAAATGGGACCATTTCATATCTACATGTTTCTTACAAATTAAACTCTTTTATGAATTTATATGGAGCTATACACTATCTACCAATAAGTAATTGGACACCAAGGAGAAGTTTTTCCAAATTCAATGGTCTCAATTCTATACTGTAAATCATTCTTTTGCGTAAATAAACATAATAAACTACATAATAACTAAGGACTAAATATAAGCATGCTAAAAAAAATAACCTAGAACTATTAATAAATATATAAACAAACACTGCAAGTAACCGCCGGCTTCGCACTCTAACACTAAATGACAAATATACTAAACTAAAAGAAAAATTATGCTAAAAAATTACTAAAATTACTTCATACCTAATTATTAAACAAGGATAATGCGAAAATATAGTAAAAATAAATAAAGTTTTTTGAAATAAGCTTCACACACAAGATGTAAGCAGATCAAGGCATAGGGAATCCACACACAAAAGCTAAGCGCCGGGAAATGTTAGTATCCTCGTCACGTGATTCCGACTTGGAGCCGTGAAGTCGTGAATTGACCTCATTGCTGATTTTGGCCGCAGCGCGGCGTAGTAACTGCTCTGTTAGTCTTGAGTTTTCATAACCGCGGTTTAATATATATCTTCTTTCAGGCGACTCGATTTATTGTGTTCTGCGCAAAGATCGGTGAGCTGGTTCTCTCTCTCTCCTCTCTCCTGAAGTGTGCCTCGGAACTCTCTAAAATTTCCCGCGCTTATACCGGCGAAGTGAGCAGCTTTGGAAATCAACAGGGTATTTTGTGGTGCATCTGGTCATTTCGAAATCAGGTAAGAAGAATTAAGCATATGCTTTAAAAAACCCCTTTAAGTTTGGTTATTCAGGTAAGTAATAAAAAACCACGAATCATTTTAAATGTGATAAGTAGTATATTTTAATATAAGCATAGTTGTACTGATTTTGACAGTTCGTTACACATGTTCTATTATGTACAGTCCATACTCTAAAAAGATCATTCATTTTTAATTTTTTCTTCGTGTTTTTAGGGTGATGCACCAAACAATATAAATATTTAAACTTAAAGAAGTTCTGCCTTTTCCGTAACTTGAAAAAATTAAAATCAAGGCACAAGAAAAAAAAAATTATTTGTGACAATGTAATATGAACTGAAAACAGTAGCGCACACAAAATTTTTCAAGAGAGGGGTCGGGTCGAAAGTCCACCATTTTGGCATCATGCTCCATTACGCCACCCAGCATATTCTTTTAATTCTGTCGATTTTCGGGAACAAAAAACAATACAAAATTAATTATTGAACAAATAATTAGCATTAATAAAATTAACTATTAATAACAAATACATAATTAAATTTTACGTAAGATTATAACCAATCGAAAAAAAATCAAGGGCTATGGTGGGTATCCGGACCCCTAAGACACCCCCTTGTGTGCGCCACTGACTGAAAATAACGTTAAAATAAATTGGAGTAATTTAATAATAAGTCCAGAATCTTAGATATTCGTATTTTCAAAAAATTTCCCAAGATAAAGGATTAGAACTCGTGTCTATAGAAAATTCTCAAAGAAACTTATTTTGTTCAAGTACTAATTTGTGTAAAAAAAATCTGTCAGAGGTAATCTTTTCATTCTGTATTTAGTAATTGGTATAGTTTTGGTGAAATTTATTGTTGTATTATCGAACATTACTGTTTTGAAGTACATTTTCAAAAGTACCTTCAATTATATGTCTGTTAAGGTGAGCAATAGTGTTGATGAAACTGCACTAAAAGATAAATTTGAAAAATATTAATTTTCACCATTTATTTTGTAAAATTTATATCTTTAACTTTATTCTGTAATTTCTTTTTCAGTATTTAATATTAGATGTTTAAAGTTGGAAGATAATTGTGCTATTAGCAAATATATCACATACGTAGGGGAGACCTGTGTACCTAGGGCCATCATGTACCTAGGGCCACCCCATTTTATATGAATAATATTTAGTTCTAAGTTTTATAACTCAGTTGGGTGAGTGATAACACCAATTCCTACTTTGGCATATGGCCGCGGTAGCCGAGTGGTATAGGTATCGGATCGTGGCTTGCTTGCCTTGTCACGAGTTCGAGCCCAGTACCACTAAAGACCCGCTGTGTAGGGCAGTGATGCACGTTAAATTTGTCGAGAGCTCAAACGTCCTCCCGTTGGTGTGGTAGTTAGGCGAGGGGGGTGCCAGCTCAGGTGTTGTCCACATCACTTGGCCATGGTTCAAAATTAGGTGGTCTGTCGCCAAAAGCCCTCAAGTAGCTGAACAGTGCGACGTTAATATTCAATCAATCAACCTACTTTGGCATTCATTTTGAAATTTTGCAAAAGAAAGCTGTGGCAAGTTATAAATGAAAAATAGTTTTACATGGTGTAAAGTAAAATTTTGCAGTTCATCTCTTTTTATTGTTGTACAAAGATAAGTCAAATATTTCTCTTTGAATTCTAGTACATAATTTTGTTTGTAACTTTAAGTACTAAATTGGATTTTAAATAAATCCCCTCTCCATCTGGGTTTTTCTGCAGAAGACATTTTGTATGAAATTACCTAGTCTTGTACCTAGGGCCGTGGCCCTAGGTACAATTGCAATTAATATTCTTTGTTATTATTTTATTAAAACAAGTTTTTATAATATAAGGAGAAAAGTGGCCACACACACATAATTATCTGAACCATTTTGATTTAGTCAAGTTTCTTACTATAATTGGATGATATTTAAATGAGAGGAGTGTATATTTTCTGAAACTTTCAATATGCTTGATTTATAAAAAATATGTTTGCTACCATTATTGTTATTATTCAGGATTATCATTTTGTTTACACAAACATAAAAATTCATTTAATAAAAAAAAATTCTTTATAATTATAAAAACAGAAGCATAATTCTAAATAATTTCTAATAAGCATAATTCTCGAAGTAAATCCAACAGAGGTGGCCGAAAACCAGGGAGTGGTAGAATCCTGACTGGCACTCCAGAAAAGGAAGAAATCAAAAATATCATGCTTTCAAAATTGCCAAAGAAAAGAAAAAGAAAATTTGTAGAAACCTGAGTTTGAAATTAAGGTATCAGATATTGAAAATTCTCATTCCACTGATGATGCAAATTCTACAGGAGCTGATGTATGAAATACTATTGAAAAAAGGGGGTGGGGATTTTTGTTTAACAAAAATACAAGGCAAAAAAACTGAACATTTTTATGTGGCAGAAATAATAAATGTTAAAGAGCACTATAGTGTTAAATTTCTGAAGAATATTGCTCGTTCAAATAAGTTTCTTTATAACAAAGAAGAAACATTGTGCTCAAATTGCCCAAACCACAATCTGTTGGTGCTTAAGAGCAACAATGTATGCAGCTCACTTTTGTAACCAGTTTTTTAAATTATAATGTTGAATGAAAATACGTGTAATTCGTTAATAATTTGGCGCATTGCAAATTAAATAGTTGTATGATAAATCAATATGTTAGCTAATATTAATTGTTTTATTAAATTCATGTGTGTATGTTTGTTTTCCATTGATTACAGAGCGAAACCTAAGTTTTAGGGAAAGGCCCTAAGTACAATGATGTCATTGTACCTATACTCCATTTCACCTTAAGTTGGCAGCGCTGGAAAGGGTGCGCTGACCAAATCACAGCCTTTACAGGGTTACTCTAGGAGAAGAGCATGACTGTAACAAATAAAATTCTCCATATTTGGTGAGCAAAAAAAATTACTCTTGAAAAATTTGTTCATTAAAATTGTATGGAGTTTTTTATATATATAAGTATGAGCCCCTTTTTTAATCGAGATATTTAAGGGTTTGCGTTTCAATATGTTTAAAAATATTGATTATAATTAACTAGCAAAACTTTTCTCGAATAAAATCTCAATAGTTCCCAACATGTTGATTGCTTTTTTTTAAATGAAAAAATACGTTTAAATTGTAATTCACATGTTATCATTACATTGATTTTTTTTAAGTGTGACTTATGCCACTTTCAAAATAAATGGCTCATATACCTTTAGTTTCATAATTTCATTAAATAATAAGTCATTAATTTATAGGTCGCAAAGCCAATGGCTTTGATTTGGCGCGAATATTTTGGAAGAATGCAATCTTGAAAACCGGTTTTTTTAACCAAATGTTGTCAGCGAAAAGTCAAGTAGTTGTTTTCTACTGTATTCGTTCATAGGTATTAAAGAATAAATGGTTTTAAGATGTGATTAACTTAAAATATATCTTTAAACCTACGATTTCTATAATGCATGATACTTTTTAACAATTTTCTGTGCATTTGCGTTGATTTAAATTCCAAAACAAGTTGGAGCTACTTTTTCAAGCGGATTGTTACATTCGCTACCTTTCCCAATGCTGCCAACTTGAGGTGAAACAGAGTATAGGGCCATTTTTGAATTTTTTTAAAAACCTTTTATCTCACAGAATTTATTATTTTAAGTACTTACATTAACTCCTATTGCATGGTAGTTGGGTATAATGATGAAAACATATCAGTTTCAAATTTTTTAAAGAGGCCAGTGGCTCTGTTTTCGTACATTGAAAAAAAGTGGCCCTAGGTACACAGGTCTCCCATAAATGTGAGGTTTACATGCTTGAAAGTTAAAATTCAAGGGTTTTTTCAATAGAAAAAGTTCAGGACCCCTTACCTTAAAAACAGAACTGATTTTTAGGTTCGCCTAATCTGGCTCTATCTTAATACATATGTGTAGAGGTAGAAAAATTAATCAAACTACATAAAAAATTAGGCAGGTCTACAAAATTGCTTTTGAAAATTTGATTTGATAATTTTTGATTTTTTTTTTTTCCTTTTTTGTGTGTGTGTGTGCTGAAACCAAAAATGACGTCAGTTTTTCTCCACAATGTACAATATTTGTTGAATCTTAAGTACAGTAGTTATAACACAGTAACAGCAAACTCAAATGTGCTGATAGTTTTTATTTATTTCCATGTTATTCATAATTCCAACTATATCTGTATAGATATCAGTTTGACAGAGTAAACAATGATGCGTATTTAATTTTAGTTTTTTGTAGGAAAGCTTGTTTTTTTTCCACTTGGAAACTTGTGAACTTTAGAGTATAGAATTTTTTTTCCACATGATTTATGCTATAGCATCTAGCAATATTCCACCATAATATTTTCATGTTCCATTTTCCCTTGATATCTGTATTCAATCTTAGATATCTTGATGGAACCTATCTCATTGTTCTCTACTGGCATTCCTCAAGTTTTCTGGAAAATATTTCACATGTGAGTGTAAAAAGTGCACCTTCTCTCTCAAACTGTTGCAACCTCATATTTAAAAAGCTTTAAACATGTGTTTTACTATATTTCTGTAGTTGGCATTCTTGACACGCTACCGAGGAATACATTACAATACTGGTATTATGTTCTATGGTTTTGAAAAAAATCTGTACTTAACGGAAAGAAATGGACGTAGTTTTTTTGTGTGTGGTTTCAGTACACCGAAAAACAAATTATCAAATTTTGGGTTATAGTAATGTTATCATTGATCATAGATACAATCATAAATTGAGACCTTCTATGTAGATCATTATATATATGCTCTGTATTATCAAAAGTATTTGCTTTACATCTAAATTTTCTTTATGTTAAGTTTTATAATAGCTTGGCTGAAAAAAAATTTATTCTTCTACACAATTTTTGTTAGTTTATAAAATTCTTTGATTGGATATCAATGTCTTAGAAATTATATGCGATATAATTATGAAATTTTAAAAAAATTTAAAACTTTGATATTTAAATACTTTTGGTAGTTATGTGCATTGATGTTTATTTAGTTGTATTACATATAAGCTCCCCTTCATTTTCCAACTTCCATTTGGTGCTGGTTTTACTGCAATAGCCAGATCAAATGGTTGTGTGAAAAAGTTGGTTAAAACATTTTTGTTATTTAAAACATTTGTTGAATAAGCCAAATGAATTCAAAATTGTTTTGCTTCTGTTGTGATTTTCTGAAGTATTTCCTTAAGAGAGGACTTTTTATTTTTCGATTTGAGAGACTTTTTTTTAACACTTTCTACTAGTGCATCATTATAAAAAGTAGAAAACACATGTTAATTTCCTGCAAAACAAAAAAAATCCTGCTGTTACTATTCATTTATTGAATCTTCGTCCTGCTGCTTAAGTTATTTGCATCCCAAAGTTTTAAACTGCCATTGTTCTTTATGCAATGTTAGTCTGCTTGAAAAAAGTGTTTAAAATTTTTTAGTAGTTTCATTGGAGTTGGGGAATTAAAGTGTCTGAGCAAAATATATATTTTGTAGATAACAAATAAGATTTTTAAAATATTGAATGAAGAATGTGATAATGATAGTATTGTGTGTGCAGAAGGAAGATAAGCCAGTTTTCTGAATTTTAAAATTTTGAAGGCAATCACGATAGTGACTTTGAAATTCATCAGCTGAAGAAATTACTGCAAAAATAAGGGCAACACTTTTTAAGAGGATTAAGATAAAACTCAAAATTGGTGAAAAAGCAAATTGTGTGTGTGAAAAATTCTGAAATGAACAGAATCATTTTCAAGAAAATGCTAGAGCTAACATTGCATGCAAGCAGAATTACCGTTGTGACTTGACAATTTTTTTTAAATCAATTAATATGAATGTGCTCAAAGAATTATTTCTAATAACTATAACTGTGCTAGAAATACAAAATTTTTGCACAGATGTCAATTTATATGTGATATCAAAATAAGAAGTGTGTGAGCAATTTATAACGCATGCTTGATTGTGTAAATTAGTTTACCTGACAAAAGGAGACACTAGTTTTGACAGATTAAATTGTGCATTAGCAGTGAAATGTTCACCCCAAAAAGTTGCCATAATTTGTAAAAACTTGGATTTGACTTTCGATTCTCTAGTAATTAGTTAATCTTGGGTGATAAACTGCTGGCATGGGGTTAACCTTTTGCATTTGATTCATTTTCAGTGTTGATTTATTTGTAATTTTGTATTTATTGTTAGGGAAATGAATGAATGTAATTTTTTTTTTTACAGTAGTGGAATTTAACATTTTAGCTTTATTTTATGTATTGTAGTAATTTTTTTAATCTCTTTAAGTGGTTATTTAAACTATTCCAATGTCCATGAAAGGGTGTTTTTCACATATTTCGAAAAATAAACTGTTTTTTTCCTCTTGCCTTGACCTTTAATGTTTGAACAGACCTTGGCCATACAATTATTGTTGTTTTTGTTCAGGATGAAGTGCGAAAATGTGTCATTTACCACCAACTCTATTCTCCAAATTTGATGTTGATGGTTGTCCATATTTTTTCTGCTTCTCTGAAATCTCTTGCTAATTTATGTGTAAAAATAGAGATAGTTAGTTGTAGGGCACCATTGTGATATTTTGTGCACATATGTTAGTTAACTCGGATTTTTATTATTGCTGTCCTGTGTATCTTCATAATCAATTTTGGATATAAAAAAAGTTAGTGAATAGATATAATGAATTAGATAAAGAGAAAAAAAATTTTGCTAGGCTTGTAATCACAAATTGTGTTTGTAAATTGACATACACACATTAGCTTGGCAACCTATTGCTGAGATCTCAAATATCACATAATGTTTTACAGTTAATATTACCAACTACAGTGTGTTTCAGAGTAAATTAGTGTCATCTCCAGCACATGACAAGAAAAATAAATTTGTATTATCATCTGAAAGAATGACAGAATGCCAGTGGTTAATATACAAGTATCAACTATGTTTAAGTAGCTATCATAGCAGAGAGGTCATGGGAATGAACTCAGGGCCAGTGAGCCATGATTTCTAGTCCTGGTGCCACTAAAGACCCGCTATATAAAGGAGCTGATGTACATAACATCTATCAAGGCTCAAAGTCCTTATGTTGGCTTAATGTGAAAGTCTGGATAGTGAAATCTCAGCTCAGTTGTTATCCTTGTCAATTGACTGAGGTTCAAAGTTATAAGATCTGTCACTAATAGCCCTTGCATTATTTAGAGAACGATGTTGATAAAAAATCAAATCAAATCCATGTATATTTAAATACCTGTTGACTTTTTTAATATTTAGTCTATCATAAAATTAATCTTGATTCTTTAAGAATACATAATTTTTGATAATGAGCTAGCTACAAGAATGTGTAGGTTTGAAATGTCTCCCCCCCTTCCCCCGTCTCCCTGTAATTTTCTCTAAAAGAATGTTCGGAATCATGATTTGGTAATTTGATTGTTTTTAAATGAATATTTTTCTCTTAATATTTGCATTAAAAAAATTCTTTCATAGTTCAGGCTGTCGTACTGCAGAAAAAGATTTGGAAGGATATATATCATTACTGGCTGTTATACCCGTTCTTCGCATGGGTGAATTGAAATATTAAACAATGCAGATTGAAGGATAAAGAAGTTTTTAATGAGTTAATTTTATATGAATTGCAAATTAAATAAAACAAAACAAAAAAGCTTTCTGCATATCTCAGCTGAACAAAAAAAATGGGTTTGATGCCCGTACCGCCAAATACCCTCCGAGTACACGCGGAGTACGTGCTCATTAAATTAGTGGGTCCGAAAGTCTTGTGGGCTGAATCGCGAGTGCAGGAACTGGAGAAAATTTCCCTCCAAGTCAGTTCCGTGCCTAAATTGAGGAGGTGGAGGTCGGTGGTGTCGCCATCTATCGTTCCTTCGGGAATTTCTCCGAGCTAAATCGTACTGTCACCTGTATGGTGCTCAAAGCTAAGGCCTAACGACAGGCGTACTTCTAACCCATTGCCACGATGAATTTCGTGGGCCTCGATCTGACTATGTCAGACAGGTGGCATGAGCAACAACAAAAAAAACCCCTGTTTGTTAAATTTTAAGTCTGTAGATCTAATAGCTGATAAACAGGATTTTTTTTTATCAATAACTCCCCGTAACTCTCTTGTGGGTCGATTTTTGAAAACACTTTCCTAAGCTGATCTCTGCTCAGCAAAAGTAACACATTGTTATAAATCTTGTGTAATGAACGCTTAAAATAGTATAAATAATTTATATCGGGAAGTGTAAGACGTTAATATTTACTTTTTGTTGTATTTGTTTTATGTTAAAATTATAATCAGCCTCACACTCCGCCTGTTCAAGCTTTCGCAGTTCCTGGTGCTTGGTGTAGATAAAACAAAATGCAAAGTTTTGCTTCACACATAAAAGATAGATATATGCTGTTGTGGGCTTTTTTTGCAGATGGCAGAATTTTTTCCTACTTGACAATTATCTTTATATTTTGGTCACTTCACACAATTTTTTATAAATTATTGCCTATGTGTGTTATTTTGATGTATAAGCTATATTATTGTAGTTTCATTAAAATCCATTCAGTTGTTTTTGCGTGAAAGAGTAACAAACATCCATACAAACTTTCACGTTTTTTATATTAATAAGGATATAATTATCTTTTTTTTTCTTTTTTCTTGATCTGAATGTTGTGTTGCTATATTTTAATTAAATTTAAAAATATATGTAATATGTACCTCAAAAGAAAAAAATGGAATAATTAAGGCCCTTTCCAAGCATTAATTTAACACTTTACATGACATATAGATGGTATTGGCTATTGCGAAATTTTTGTCGCAAATATTTGTCTAAAGATTTCCAAGATGGGCAGTAAATTTCTCTCTGGTACTCCTTTCAATAAAATTCTCCCCACAGCGACAAGGGACACTTACTAAAAACTGGAGGAGGATCACAATCATGTAAAACTGGTAAAAGAAATGTTAGTTCTTTTTTCTTTTCCAGGGAGGTGGGGGTTAAAGAAGCAGAGTAAATTTTGACCATGGCAGAGTACTTATTTTTGGACAAAGATCAGTGGTCAAATTTTTCGACTCTCGGAACGCTTAGAAATGTAAGATGTTTTGGGGAATCCCATTCCACACTTCGAAGAATATATCTTAAAATAATATTTAAAGTATATATATAAAGATATTTTTGATATTATATGCAAAGACAGTTTTAAAAAGTATTTTATTTTTTATTAAAAAATTTTATGATGTAATTTACTCATTGATAATATTAATTTGTGATCCAAATGTCACCTACGCTTGCATTATATTTAGTAACTGATATGTGTTCACAATTTTTTTACACAAACTGTTGGCATATATGAAAAAATTTTGAAATTATCTGCTGTAGCATTTCATATTCCGCTTTTAATTCGTTTTTATATTTTGTTTTTGTTGCCACTCGCGTTGAGAAATGTTTTTCACTTACTAAATACATTTTTGTGAAATATTCATCGCTGTGTGAGAAATTTTGTGTATTTTGCATGAATTGGCAATTTGAAATTCAAGAGCTCTGGCTTAAATTTAAATTTTAGCATCAAATTTGTTATGTCAATAAATTTTTCCATCTTCTTCATTATGGGTGTTTTTCCCCCCACCAATGTAAAAGTTTGAAAACATTGTACTAACTAGTATAAAATTACTTTGTGGAATTCGGGATAGTAATCAATAGTATATTCACAACCTACTAGATAAAGAAAAAAAGTTTTTCAAAACAAAGTTAAATTATGAAGTTTTTTTTTTTAATTTTAATGTATATCATCTGTAGATAATTGTGGTTATACGAATTTCATGAGAATGTGAATCCATTTTGCATACACATTTGTAATATCTCTTTCCGATTTTTTTTTATTTTTATTGTGACTCGTGGAACCCCAAGGTACTGTGGAACTCAATTTGAAGATCAATTCTCTAGATAAATGATGTAGAGAAAGAAACTGTTCAATTTTTCCTGAATAAATGATTTTTAAAGGAAGAATTGGTGGATTTAAAGCAATGGAAAATTAAATTTCATGTTTTAATCTGCTGTATTAAATGAAAAAAACAGTATAAATTTTATTTTAATACGATAAAACGGATTGGCAACCTATTTCAAGCGTGCCACATGTGGCATAATTCTCAGTGGCACTCTGCACTACTCAACAAATGTGTCCATTTTTGAGAGGATGGAAGTTGATAAATTTGTAATGGACCTCTTATTTGACAAAGATCTCCAGAATTATGGACAATTACGAAATTTCAAAAAAATCGGAAAAATAACTCAGATAAATTTACAGCTATTTTTTGTAATTATGGAATGTCATTGCTGGAAAGATTTACTTCTTACAAGGGGAGGGCACGACTAAGGAAATTCATTTGGGATCGAGACTTGGTGTAATAGTAGTACTCTTTTAGGGTGTTCACCCCTCAATGTAATTCCGTCGAATGGCCAGTCGATTCGGAGAAATCAGCCTTCGAAATTCATGCTTAGCTTTTATACAGTTAAATTTTAATTTTTCCCAACGAGTTCGTAGCTTGATTGGTAAATCGTCTGCTTTCTATGCTGGAGGTTAGGGTTCTATTCCACGCGCGATCAACTTTTTTTCTTCAATTCATTTACTTATTTTTTAAATAAATTAAATTAATTTACTTATGAAAGGTTTATTAAATATTAAATGATATTTTTTGTAATTATTTTGTATTTTATAAAATAAAAATAATTAATATATATATATTTTAAATTTTTTACTAGTAAAATTAAAAATTATTATTAATTAGAAATATTTAAAATTATTATTAATTAAAAATAATTATTAATGAAAATTGTAAATATTTATTAAAATTAATTAATCACTCTTTATACTAATTACTATTTATTTGAAAAGGACTTATTAAATATTTTATAAAATTGTAAAATAATTAATTTAATAATATATTTTATAAATTAGTTTATATTATATATAATATTTTATTTATAGTATATTGTATTTCACATTATAAAACTATTTGCAACTGTTTTTTGTTGTAAAATATCATTTAATATATTTATTATAAATATTATTTATTAATTTAAAATATATTTATATAATTAAAGTAATTTTTTTATTTTATAAAATACAAAATAATTACAAAAAATATCATTTAATAAACCTTTCATAAGTAAATTAATTTAATTTATTTAAAAAATAAGTAAATGAATTGAAGAAAAAAAGTTGATCGCGCATGGAATAGAACCCTAACCTCCAGCATAGAAAGCAGACGATTTACCAATCAAGCTACGAACTCGTTGGGAAAAATTAAAATTTAATTGTATAAAAGCTAAGCATGAATTTCGAAGGCTGATTTCTCCGAATCGACTGGCCATTCGACGGAATTACATTGAGGGGTGAACACCCTAAAAGTGTACTACTATTACACCAAGTCTCGATCAGAAATGAATATCCTTAGTCGTGCCTTCTCCTTGTTAGACTAATTCCTATCTATAAAATATAATTATTTTTCAAACAAATATGCAAATAATAATTTCATTACATTACTTTTAATTATGAACAGCAGTATCAATAATATCACGTGTATTACAAATTTTTTTTCCTGTCGTTTTCAGTACAAATTATGAAATATAACAACTTTGATAAAAGCGTTGTATAATAATAGACATGATATATTTTATGCTGCATTTACATATAAACAAGTTTTAAATTTTCTACAGTTATTGATTTTAGTATAACAATAACATAAATTTAATATTTATACCTTTGGATAACCATAAGAATATTTAATTTTTACGCATATTTGCTAACAAAATAATAGTTTCATTTTATGCAGGAATCCAGAAAATACGCTGCCTAATATATACAAATATCATGTGCAGTTTTTTCGATATTCTGTTCAAGAACCTATAGGTGATCACAGTAGCCAAGAGGGTCACGGTCACAAATTCATGGTCGGGGCGGCGATGTTTAAGTGCTTCTGGTGCTATTGAAGACTCTCCAAAGAGGGGTCTGTATCTCACAGTCCTCATGTTGGGGGATGCCAGCTCAGGTACTGTCCTCGTCCCTTTACTGAAGTTCAAAATTACGAGGTTGTTGATAGTCCGAGTGTAGCTTCAAACTTTGACGTTAATCAAATAATCATTCGATAGTATGTAGATTTTATTTTCTATCCTGTATGTGTCACTTTTTTGCTTTTAATAGATTCCTCTGCTTCAAGTAGCTCTCTCAATGGCATATCTCGTGGTGCACTTCCATCAAAAATTTCAGCAAAAACATTCAAAATAAAAAATTTTTAGTTTGGGAAAAAGTTCTTTCTAAAACTTTGTTTGCTGTTATGCGCAGAGTTAGTTTATCTTTTTTACACCATAAATAAAAGCCACACCATTTCTGTTGGGTAATGAATAACTGACTTGTATTTGATACTAAAATCTATGATTTTAAAGCAAATATAGATTTCCCTTTCATTCTATACTTTGATACCTAGACTTTTTTGTAATTAAAAATTCGAGTAGATTTGTTTCAAATCTTGTGCAGAATAAGTAATCTTATTTTTTAAAGGTATTTTTACAAATATAAAGAATAAGCTGAATTAAAATTCCTGTAAGAAATAAACGTTTCTACTCAAAGTTCAAAAAGTGACTAAAACGAGCAATATTCAAC
>BMAV01009636.1:390473-401045 GCA_019973955.1 Trichonephila inaurata madagascariensis | reverse complement strand
AAAAAAAATTTGCGAACTTGCAGCTACTTCTGAGAGACATTTAATTTAGACAAATACAAAAAATTATTTGAAATATATTAATCTCCCTTTCATGTCGATGTCTAGTGAGCTGTAGAATATCTCCAAATGAAGCTGATTGACTTACAATGCAATAATGAATTAAAAAACACGTTTTTGATACATCAGAATCATAAATAATTTTTTATAACACATATGTCACCAAAGAACAAATTTTCAATTGGAGAGATTTTACACAAAAAGTTGTGAGCTCTTTTAGATCAACTTACACCTGCGAATGGGGGGGGCGGGCGGGGAAAATGAAATTTATCAAACAGAAAATTGCACTCCAGCTTAACGGACCGAAAACCTACAACATCAATTACAATATACAAAAACATGCATTGAGATCGATTTGCAAAAACTGAGTGAAAGAGTTGAGAAATATATATCTCACTAATAAAATAAATTAAATATTATTTGATCATTGCATTATTATTATATTATCTATGTTTGTATACATAAAAAAATAATGAAAGCAATAATAATAATTCTGTTTTAAATTTTTATTCCAGTAAATGCTTGTAATGGTTCCGATTTTAGCACAGATATATATTTTTTGTGACCTGCGGAATCGTTATGTTTTTTCGAAGTGGCCCGCAAGGTCATTTGGGTTGGACACCCCTGTCCTTTGCAAAAACCCCATCAATGGCAATTAAACAAAGTAATTTATCATAAATTGATTATAATGAGTTACAGATTGTTTTAAAACAATAATTTATGGTAAAATAGCTTTGTAATAATTAAATTGATATACAAGTTTTCTAGTGGGTAGATTCGATATCCCCCTCTCCCCCCAAAAAAGGTGTAAATAGCTCATAATTGATTGAGATTTTCTGAGCAAATGAATTTTAAAAGTTTTCTAAAATTAAAAATTATTAGTTTTAATTTTTTAAAAACTAGTGTTTTTAAAAGTTTATTCAGCAGATTATCTTTTTGTGAATGCTTTATTTTCTAATTTAAAAATAAACTATATATATGTATAGTTGTTGCATCTTTACTTATATAATATCTTTGTTTTTGTAAATTTAATTTTCATGATCTGGCAACAAAAAGATGTTGACATTTTTGTAGCACGATGTAAGAACAAGAATATTCTAACAAGAATAAAAAAGTTTAACGATCTAAAATAGTTTTCTTCTTAAAAAGGATGAATTAATTCTAAATAATTATTTTGCTTATCTTATATATTATTTGTGACTAAATCGTCTACAAACTGGTGACCCGTACTTTTTCAAATGATGGATGAGAATAATGAAATGGCAAATTCGATTCATGAAACATTCGAAGCTAATAAGGTAAGCGTTAAAATTCCTCCTTTTTGGGAAGAAAAACCAGAAATATGGTTTTTTCAAGTTGAAGCTCAATTTTCCATTGCTAATATTAAACAAGAAGAAACTAAGTTTAATTACCTTGTTGCTCAGTTAGGTACAAAATTTGTAGAAAATATATGGGATATCATTCAGAGTGATGAAAAAAATAAATATTCTTGTGCTAAAAATAGACTTTTAAGTACTTTCAAAGAAAGTGAAGAAAAATGTATTAAAAAATTACTTACTGGAATCTCATTAGGTGACACGAAACCCAGTCAACTTTTGAGAAAAATGAAATCGTTGGCTGGAGTTAATATCTCCGAAAAAGTTTTAAGAACTTTATGGCTAGATAAATTACCAGACTCCAAAAATATTTTAGTTGTTAGTTCGGAAAATTTAGAAAATTTGTCAGTTATGGCAGATAAAATTTTGGAAATAAATTCATCGCCAGAAATTTATTCTGCTACTGCAGATAATTCTGCTATGAAAAATATCCTGGATAAAAAAGTCAGCCTTTTGGAGAAACGGATTTCAGAATTATCTATCAACAAGAGAAAATCAAGAAGCGAATTTAAAAATTCCAATCAAACACGAATTAAAAGTCGATCTCGTAAGCGTTTCAACCCAAATGGGAAAATACTGTTATTTCCACTTCATGTTTGGTAATGTTATCCTGATAAATGTAAAAGTCCATGTTCCTGGAATAAGGCATCAGAAAACTTAGAAAAGCAGTAGATTTGGCGGCAAGTTCTGCTACAGATTACAAAGATTGCCGTAATTACTGTTTATTTGTAACTGACAAAAACACACCGGTTTACGCTTTCTTGTTGATAGTGGTGCTGATTTATCAATAATTCCTGCCTCATGTAAAAATAAAATTTGTGATTCTTTTAAGCTTTATGCAGCAAACGGCTCAGAAATACCAACTTTTGGTCATAAAATTTTAACTCTAAATCTAGGGCTGCGTCGTGAGTTCCAGTTTCCTTTCATTATTGCTAAAGTAGATAAAGGAATAATTGGTGCTGATTTTTTTAAATAAGTTTAACTTGTTAATTGACATCCGAAGTAAACAGTTAATAGATGGAATAACTAACCTTCATGTTAAAGGTGAAATTTCTTCTATTTTGCAAGAAAATAAAATTAACATAATGGATAAAACATCAAAATTTTCAAATATATTACAATATTCAGATTTAATGAAACCAAATTTGTTAGTTACTAATACGAAACATGATGTTAAACACTATATTGCTACTAAAGGCCCACCGGTTTACTCAAAAGCTCGTCAATTGAATTTTAAATAATTAGAAATAGCCAAGCAAGAATTTAAATTTATGTTAGATAATGATATCATTTGACCTTCTAAATCTCCATGGGCAAGCCCACTACATCTTGTGAATAAAAAAGATGGAAGTGTTAGACCCTGCGGTGATTATAGACGTTTAAATGCCCAAACCATTCCTGATCTTTACCCAATTCCACGCATTGAATATTTTCTAAGATTGACCTATTCAAAGCATATTTTCAAATTCCAATTGCTGAGGAAGATAAGGAAAAAACAGCCATAATAACACCATTTGGCTTATTTGAGCTTAATGTTATGAGCTTTGGGTTAAGAAATGCACCCTCTACTTTTCAGCGCTTTATCAATGAAGTATTATTTGGACTAGAATTTGTTTTTCCATACTTAGATGACATTCTAGTAGCCTCTGAAAATGAACATAAAACTCATTTGAAACTTGTGTTTGATAGTTTACAAAAATATGGTTTTCGAGTGAATATCTCAAAATCAACTTTGGGAGTAACTCGTCTAGAATTCCTAGGATACTTGATAACACCCGAAGGATCTAAGCCACTTTCAGAGAAAGTGGATGCAATTTTATCATACAAATTACCCGAAACAATTCATGATTTAAGAACCTTCCTTGGACTTCTTAATTTTTATAGAAGATATTTAAAAAATGCTGCTAAACATCAAGCTATTCTTCATGAGTATTTAAAAGGTTAAAAAAAAAGACAAAACAAAAATTGTGTTTGGACAGAGGAAGCTAAAGAAAATTTTGAAAAATGTAAACAAGATCTTGCACATGCTACTTTATTAAGCTTTCCTGACCCTAATTTACAATTGGCTTTATTTACTGATGCTTCCAATTTTGCGATCGGATCGGTATTACAGCAGTTTGATGCTGGAAGTTGGAAACCGATTTCATTTTTTTCCAAAAAATTAACTGAAGCACAGAAAAATTACAGTACCTATGATATTAGGAATATATCTTTCCGTCAAACAGTTTAAACACCTTCTTGAAGGACAAAATTTTGTCATTTATACTGATCACAAGCCACATATGTACCTTTCATCAAAAAAATGAAAAAGCTTCACCTAGACAGATACGTCATTTACAATATATATCACAATTTTCAACAAATATTTGTCACATTAGTGGAGAAAAAAATATAGTTGCAGATTCATTATCCAGGATTGAATCTATCTCTGAAATAGATTATGACAAAATTGCTGATGCACTAGTTGATAATGAAGAACTTAATAAACTGCGCTTGAAACCATCCTTAAATTTTAAACAATATCCCCTCGACTCTGGTAAATTACTTTGGTGTGATATTTCAACTGCAAACATTCGTCCATTTATACCTCAGCCTCTTCGAATGCTGATGTTTCAAAAAATTCACAACTTGGCTCACCTTGGTGTGAAATCTACTGTTAAACAAATAGCTTCTAGATTTATTTGGCTAAACATTCGAAAAGATGTCAATCAATGGGCAAAATCTTGTATCCAGTATCAAAAGAACAAAATTAATAGACATACACATTCACAAATTGGCACCTTCCAAGAAGTAGATGATCGATTCAGTGTCATTCATGTTGACATCATAGGTCCATTTCCTGTATCAGAAGGAAAAATAAATTGCCTTACTTGCATTGACCACTTCACATGTTGGATAGAGGTTATTCCTTTATCAAATATCACGACAGAAACGGTTGCTCGAGAATTTTATAATCACTGGATTTCACGCTTTGGAATGCCATACCGTGTGATAACTGATCAAGGTACTCAATTTAGATCTGAGCTCTTTAAAAACATAGGTGTTATTTGTGGATTTAAAGTATGAACAACATCCTATCATCCACAATGTAATGGAAAAATTGAAAGAATCCATTGCACCTTAAAAGCAGCCATCAGAGTGCATAACTCAGTTAAATGGACACAGACCTTACCAACGGTATTGTTAGGATTACGATCGGCTCTACGTAGTGACACAAATTACACCATTGCACAAATGGTTTATGTACAAACTATCCGATTACCAGGAGAATTTTTCGAGAAACCGAAAAATGTCTTGGATACAGATACGTTTGCGGAAGAATTACAGAAACAAATGGATCAGTTACAACCACTAAAAACTCGCCGACAACCTTCTCAAAAACACTTTGTCCATAAAGACTTGCATAACAGTACACATGTGTTCATACGTGTTGACAGAGTGAAAAAAGCACTCGAACCTCCGTACGATAGATCGTTTCCAGTGGCAAAAAGATACGATATTTTACTGTGAAAATTAAAGGCAAGGACATCAATATATCTGTAGACAGATTAAAACCTGCATATTTGTTGTCAACTGATGGTGATAATCCTGATCATTTCAAACAATTAGAACATGCACCAACTCTGTCCGAGAAAAAACTGATTGTACAAAGAAAAATTGAAAAACAGCCACCAGATTTGCTGAAAAAAGATGTCCAAAGAACAACTACACGCTCTGGTAGACATGTAACGTTTCCAGCGCGTTACAGAGATTAAATGCATATTATTTTATGACTCTCATTTGCTTTATTTTTACTTTTATTTGTATGTATTGCATATTGTATCGTAACTATGTTACTGGGGAAGGAGTAATGTTGCATCTTTACTTATATAATATCTTTGTTTTTGTAAATTTAGTTTTCATGATCTGGCAACAAAAAGTTGGACATTTTTGTAGCGCGATGCAAGAACAAGAATAAAAAAGTTTAACGATCTAAAATAGTTCTCTTCTTAAAAAGGATGAATTAATTCTAAATAATTTTGCTTATCTTATATATTATTTGTGACTAAAAATCAATATTTTAACTATAGTACTAAAAGGGAAAACTCCAATGAGCAACAAATATATGTTCATATGGTAATGCCCCACATATTTCTTTTTTCATAAAAAAAGTTGTATAAAAATTTTATTAACATTTTTTTATCATATATTTAACTAAAATGGATATATTTTTCATTAACTTGTGTAAAATGTATTGTGCAAAGAAATTACTGCGTCTGTTATATTAAAAATTTAGTCAAGAACTTGACCAGGTTATTGAAAATGTTCAATGATAGAAAATGTCAGACAGTATTTTTTAATAGAAAAAAAGGCAGGAAAAGAAAAACTTACAAGATACAGAGACTTTAAAATCGAGATATTGCCATATTAATTCGAATTTAAGCCACACTTTTTATCCCGATGCTACTAAAAATCGGGTGCCGCTTAGAATCGAAGACAGAAAAAGTTCTTAATACTGGTAAAATAAATTATTCACTTTTTATTAAATTCACCTTTATTTATATTTTATTTCACAAAGTGAGTGAGTGAATATTAACGTCGTACAGATCAGCTACTCGAGGGCTTTTGACGACGGACTTCGTAATTTTGAACCATGGTCAAATGACGAGGATGACACTTGAGCTGGCACTCCCTCTCCTAACTTCCACATCACACCAATGGCAAGAAGTTTGAGCTTCGACAGATTCAATGTGTAACGCCCCCCCCCCCCCCACACTGCACAGCAATATATTAGCCCCACTATTGAAAAGCACATATGTCAGTAGGATACATGTTGCAAACTGAATATTTAAACTGAAAAATATTACTGGTGTTTTAGACTTACATGTTCTGTGTGAAGTTTTGGTAATCCTTTTATATAAATCACTTGCCAATTTAAGATGTTGTTGTAAGGGAGAATTATGAGTATGAATGACAAATTATAGCTTTGCTATAATAATTAACTACTGTTGTGTCCCAGTGTTACCTCAAAATGTTACATAATGTTTATTCTTTTTAGACATGCAGAGAGAGACAGTTATTTATCTCACCGTAAAGGAGCTGTTTTGCTTCAAATCAAATAGTAATAAAAAGTATAAATATTCATCTACAAAGTTTACCCACGTAGTTTATTAACTTAAAAATAGGAGAAAGCACCATGAGAGAGAGAAAATTATTTTTATTAATAACGTTTACATCATTTGCAAGTAGTTGAACATTTTAAATTTATAGAGAAAAAAAAATTATATGAGCAGATTAGGAATTTTTATTACATACCTTTTGCACGAAGATTGACATTTTTCTCAAATTAATAATTAAGCGCATAAAACTTATTGCATTTTATTTTAAATTTATTGAAGCTTATACATTTTACATTATTTCAGTGTTGCTTATGAATCATAAATTGTATTAGTTTCTAATTTTATTCTTTTCAAAATCTATATTATATAATTAGAGTATTTTCAGCTATGTTATTTCAGATCATTGTCTTGTTTCCATACTGGTATTTTACAGAATAAATGTAAAACTTAATTTTTTTTTCTGTTAAAATCTTCAGAAAGTATAAAATTTATTCTGAATAATGATAAAAAAAACTAATAAAATTTTTGTTTGGATTTTTTTTCAAAACATTTCATATTTTGAATATGGCAAATTAAAATAAATTTGTTGCTGTTACTTATGCCTTCTGATCGATGCCACCTGATTCATGTGATGTGTATCAAAGTTGAATGAATGCAGAGTCGGCACTCACGTAGGTTTTAAGTTTTCCAACCAATGCATTCAATTAGGTTTTTAACAATTTATATTGCATATCTCGTTAAATTAAGAAATTCATATTGTGTGTGTGATTAAATGGAATTTCAAATGTCTATTCATATAACATTTAAAAAGCAGATTATTCATTGATTAACATGTTAAGAAATATGATAGATACATATTTATTAACTATCTGTAATAAATTCAAGCATCAAAAATTTGGTTGCATGAACCACCACTAGATGGTGCCACAAATGAAATGGCTCTCACTGATGGGGACTTCCTGTGTCTGTAAAAGGCTTAGAGAGAGCTGCTAAAATGCAGCTAAGATTTAAGGGGGAAGGGGCTGTAGTTTTTATGACCGAAAAGTTTTGAAAAAAAGATTTATTTTCATTTGTCATTATCAGAGAAAAGTCATTGCATTTTTCATGTAGTGTTCAATAAATTAAAACATATTTAAGGTTTTTTTTAAAAAAAATAAGGACTATGTTCTACCCAGATAAGTAATAAATACATGAAATTTAAAAAAATTTTTGAATTCAAAGTGAGAAATCTCCCTTTTTTCAAAAATACATAATGAAACTGAGTGTGTGATTAAAAAAAATATATAAATACGAAAGTTAAAGCATTCACAACAAGTGGAAAGAAAACTTAACTTGTTTTATAATTAGACAGATAAAAAAGGAACTATCAAAATTCAGTGTATAATTATACATCTTTTAAAATTTCCACATGTTTTTATTCCTTTTATAAAATTTTTGTATTCGGAGTTTAGCATGTCCAAAAAACAATTTACTGTTGTTAACCAATGTATGTGAATTACATAAAACAGATTTTATCCTTAATACTATTTAATGAAGATATTTTAAAATGCTACTCTGCTCCTACAATAATTGATGTACACACATGAAGTTTGATTTATAAATATGTCAAGCTATGTGTAGCAAAAGTTAGTATGGGTTTACTGCTAGCAGGATTGATATAAGTAAAGTACTTTGTTTACCTGAATGCTTTTTGAAAATTCTTTGAGAAATTAGTAAATTCTGAATTGAACTATTTTTTAAAAAATAAGTATATTCCTTTGATTCATAAATGCATACCAACTTTTGTTACATTTACTCTAAGCAAGATATTTAAAAGAAGGCGTAGTAGAAAAAAAAGCCTTAGCTTTTTAATTGCAGATAAATGAGCTATTTCTTTTATCTGAGATCAATCCGCGTAACGTTTTTATTTGCATTGAGATGTTAACCCTCTCGCTGTTTTATCAAAGTCGGTTTAAAATTTGTGTATGGTTTTATTAGGATTAAAATATACGAAAAATGTTTGTTAAAAGAGTTTTTATTTTAAAATATCCAATGAGATAAAACCCAAATGTGAAAGCATAAATATTCGGAAAAATGCCTACCTGTGGAAATCGCAGCGAGAGGGTTAATAGAAATAAATGCACACATCTCTGAATTTTTTTTAACTTAGAGCTTTCAAATTTATAGAAAAATGGATAAAAAAAAAATTTTGGCTAAAAAAAAATTTACCGTAAAATCTGGCGTATAACGCGCACTTTGAACACAAAAAATAAGATCGAAACTTAAGGGTGCGCGTTATACGCCGGGTATAAAAATGATAGCTTTAAAAATAACAAACGAGATGAGCCTAAAAAAAATTTACTTCTACTTATATCGAAACACTGTTTATTTAAAAGAAACGACTTGCCTTATGAACTGAAAGAGTTTATGGTGTTAATTATAGCACGATGATTAAAATATATTAAAAATGAAATAATTTTACATCCATTTCAGTAGGAAAAAATATTGAACATCTTTATATTCCGCTCACTCCGTTTTTACATTTTTATTTCCCTAGCTGGTTCTACAGTTTTATGACAACTCATTAAATCCATCATGTGATATTTTTTTTTCATTGCCAGATACAACAGGATAAAAGACTACTAATCTGAACTTAAAAATATAGACAAATTATTTCTCTGACAAATAGAACTAAATACACTACTCTCAAAGAAGTTCTCGTCAAAGAGTAATATCATATTCAAGCTCATCTGCCTTCCTTCATCCATCAACACCTGTTACTACAAGTTGCAATGCTAGAAATATACTATTTTTTCAAAAGTCTGGGATAATACCTTGAATAAATGACTAGAACAGGGATGGCGAACTTTTATGGATCAACGTGCCATTTTCTCTAAAGAAGTGTTGAATGAGGTATAGAAGTACCGTCATAAAAATTTGACTTGTGATTATTAGAAAAATAATAAAACTAAGTTTTAACAACTCAAAACTCTTCATTTACTACGAAAAAATACCTTTTGTGTGTGTACTGTATAGTTGTAAATGTTTTAGTTATACATGCAATTGAAATTATAAAGTAGCATTAGTGTGACTTCTAATGTTGTACATTGGATGACAAATTATATCAGGTTTGTAAGATGTTACTTCTAGCAGAATGCAGGCTGAATTGGAGTCATCTGCCAAACGGTTTCAAGCAATTATTTAGTTTTGCTGTGGTTCACTTTTTTGACAAGACAATTTTTGATTCGTTTCAAAATACCATTTTACCGACGATATTCTGCATACCACTGTTCCAGAATATAAAACACACCCTACTTTGGCGTCTTTATTAAAAATGTCATATTTCTACATTCACTGAGTTTGAAATTCTCTACACTTACTATCTTGCTCTTTTTGTTCTTTTACTCAGCTATCCATGTTAAATAACAGTTAAAAATCGTAAATATAACACAAATAAACTTTAAAATACAGTTGTCATCGATATTGACTGTGCTACCCGTAGACAAATTTTGCATCATAAGCAATTGTAGCCGACGACGTAACTAAGGCAAGACAATAACAAACGAGTGTGCTCCCCGCCACCGATCACTCGAGTTTGTTTAATACTTGTGAACTTAGTTATTTTGAACTAAAATACAAGACATTTAGATCGCTGACATGCCCAAAATATTGTGTTGCTTGCCATTCATAGCACACGTGCCACTAGTTCGCCATCCCTGGACTAGAACATAAAAGCAATGTATACAAATACTTTAGATTTCTTCGTAAAAAAGGGGGTGCGTGTTATACGGCGAATATATCGAAAAATTTAAAATTCAGCTTGAAAGTATAGGTGCGCGTTATACGCCGGAATTTATGGTATTTGAATTTTTGACAGATTTTTGTGCATTGAATCGTACTGTGTCTTAAATTGATGTGCAAAATTTTTTATTTTATTTGAAGAAAACATTTTGTTGGGGAGAATTTTTTCATTGAAGACTAAAGTTTTTTTCCTTGTTTTTATTTGCTAGCTATTGTGTGAAGAAGTAGTAGTTCAGAAGCTTTATTTATATATATAAAAG
>BMAV01009636.1:375289-390463 GCA_019973955.1 Trichonephila inaurata madagascariensis | reverse complement strand
TGTTACATTGCAAGACAGATTTCTAAAGCTAGAATTTTTGTTTCATTGTGTATTCAAAATTGGTTTCCTTCATTAAATTGTATTTAAACCAAGGGAAATGTAAATGAATGTTTGGGTAAAATGACTAGAGGCCTTTCTGTGTATATATATATATATATATGTGTGTGTGTGTGTGTGTGTGTGTATTTACACCACTATGAATCAAATCGAAGAAATGAACCATCTTGCCTCTTATTAAGATACATAGATGATTTATTGTTATAGGTCGCGACACTAAATTTAAACCTAGCATTAAATTTTATCCAGAATACCTAAAATTAATAAAGACAAATTTTAACTCGAGCAAAGTTGAATTTTTAGATTTAAGTATTATTGACAACAAATTATACAGCAATATCTATGATAAAAGGGAAGCATTTAACTTCAATGTCATAAAGATACCGAACTTCAATAGCTGCTTACATATATCAATATTTAGAAATATAATTTTAAATTTTTTGATGAGAAATAATAATTTAACTGCACGCAATATTGATAAATTCAAGAACATCCAGAAATTTACATTTTGTTGCATACAGAATGATTATCCCATCAACTTGAGAAAATACATAGATCAAAAATATTTCTTAAAAATATTTTCAAACTCATAAATGCACAAATCCACCACACATTAGGTCCACAAAGTCAGCTTGTTAGTGGTCCAGCTGTGAAGAATATGTGCATTCTACACACAGAATACATTATAATACACACATAGACCTATATTTACATGACACCACTTTAAAATTATTTATGACCAATCAAACGTTTATGACCAATCTAGCAACTTTTTTGCATGCAATCTGATTTGCATCTAATACCAAATAGTTAAACTCTAGTGTGAGATTATGAATCATTTGGATTGACATGGCATTAGTGGGTGTTGTGAGCAAAATATAGGAGTGGTAATTGTATTAAATATGAGAGAAAAATTGTGAATTGAATTATTGATAGAATGCTCTTTGGTGAGTTTTTAATGATTTACGCTATTCATTTGTGAACATACTTGGTTTTTAATTTGAACTTTCGGAATTTAGACATTTCTACCTATACAACTATTTTAAAGATGAGTGCGTCATCTTTGGTTCACTTATATTATATGCAATTGTTTTAGAATTTTAATATAATATCTTTCAGAATGCGATGGCGAATAGTTTAATTTTTCGAGTTTAATGGTTTAATTTTAAATTTTTGAGAATTGGATATTTTCCGATTAACTTACCAAGTTGCAATAGGGGGAAGGTTGGCGCCATCAAACTAGTTTAACCCCACTTATCGGTCCGAGGTTGCACTTGGATATTTTATAAATTTTTATTTTATAATTTTTTAATTTTGTTTGAAAACGTTGGAATTTTATCTTCTATATTCGCCATTGATATTTTGAAATGGGATTTAATGTTATAGGATTCATATAGTTTCAATTTTTTGATTGATTATTGTGTTGTGATTGAATTATATATATTTAAATATATATATACACATTTTATTGAACAAAATTTATCTTGTATCACAATTGCTGAGTTTAATCATTATATGCTTTGAATTAAACTAGATTAAAACCAATATATGCAAATATTTGCTTATGTTAGATGTTGAAGATTGATTATTAACGTCGCACTGTTCAGCTGCACGAGGGTTTTTGGCGACGGACCACGTAATTTTGAACCATGGTCAAGTGACGTGGACGACACCTGAGCTGGCAACCCCCTTCTCCTAACTACCACACCAACGGGAGGACGTTTCATCTCTCGACAGATTTAACGTACATCGCTGCCCTACACGGCGGGTCTTTAGTGGTACTGGACTCGAACTCGTGACAAGGCAAACCACGGTCCGATACCTATACCACTCGGCTACCGCGGCCACTAGATGTTGAAGAATAACACATGTATAGAAATAATGCAAAGAAATGTTTTAGCTACCCTGTGTCTAAAATAATGGCTCCACTAAAAATATTTACTGTTTTGCAAATCTTTAAGATGTTGTCCATACAAACTGTTACATATTTGTTCATGAATTGAAAGATAATTTATATACCTTGAGTTTTCAGCCTCCTATTTAATTTTGCTTTCAAGTGTTCAGTTTTTAATTTCGGTTTTAGACTTGTTTTAATTCACTTTAACATATCCTTCACTTAATGTGAAAATAAAGTACTTGCCTCAGGTAACTATGATTTTATGTAATTTCCTTAATTCATCAATCTTTTCACATAACACATAGCCTCTTTTTATTTCATACATATTATCATGAACAATCGAATCAATATCACCAGTGGCATAGCTAGGTAAAATTCACCCTGGTGCAAAAAAGAGGGCACTATCGTAGTTGGGTCTTATTAAGTGAAAATATATGAATATTTTTAAAAAAACAAAGCTACTTTACGTCAGTTCTTTATCGTGTTCTGAAGATCAGCAAAGCTACATACAACCTATATGTATGAGTTTTGTGAAAGCTTTAGTGATCGCCCATGTTCGATTTGACACCACGATGGACTTCTTCCAAAACAGACGTGAAGAGTTTAGGAACTGCCGGAAGTGAAAGATGAGAAGTAACGTAATAGATAATAAAAAATTTAACACAGCTGCGCATCCAGTATAGTGGTTAGCGACTCTGACTGCTTTGCCGTAGGGCCTGGGTTCAAGTCCCAGAGAAGGCAAGGATGTTTGTAAATGTATAGTGCCTTTGCAGCATGAGGATACTCGAAAAAAGCCGTCGAGCCGCAAGTCCTCTCGTGAAGTTAGTGGTAGGGAAAGAAAGGTGGAAGGCCTTGACCACACCCCCATGGTGTTATCCCTCAAAATTGGGATGGAAACGAGCCAAATCGTACTGTCGCCTGCATGACGTTCAAAGCTGTGGCTAACGACAGGCATACAATCTAGCCATTTGCCATGAGGAATTTCGTGCACCTCGATATTACTATGTCAGACAGGTTTTCATACATACATTAACAACAGATTAAACAATAATGAAAAAGATTACAAATAATAACATAGATATTAGGAAATAAAACGATGTAGATAAATAATAAAAAGGTTTATTATATGAAGGTTGGACTTGCCTATTAACAATTAGGTTTACAATTTTTCCTAGCTTTGGTTTTCACAAAAGTTTCAATAGTATCTGTTAAATACGGGCTTGATGCAATTTTGTTTTTGATATTAGAGATAAATTCCAGAGTCAAGCTTGGCCCATACCGTTTCTTAAACTGTTTTTATTATTTTAAATTTGCTAAATCACAATTCAGCTGTTGCGGAAGTGACAGAAATTGTATAAAATAATAACACGTTGCTGTAAATACTTCTGTTTGGTTGCATTTTAGTACTAGTTATTTGCTCATTATTTCCTTACATAATTGGTGAACTGTTCATACCTGACCTGGGTTATTTTACAAAATTCTATGTGGTAAATATCAAGAAATCAGAGGGAAAAGTTTGGACCTATTATTTCGGAATACTTATTTTGGAATTCGTCACACTTTTGTAACAAAGTTGTTTCATTTATATCTAGTAAAAATATTGGTCTTAGAAAATTGAATATTTGACAGACTGCACTCATACCAGTAAAACATGTATTTAATTGAGCTAATATTGTGTCTAGTACCTTATTGAAAATAGTGATTATAAAAGTATTTCTTCTCTGTTTCAAAATCGATGATCAAAAGTTAACTCATTAAAAAAATTTTTAATGTTCCTTTACCTTTTTTTCTTGAAAATGAGGATCTATACTATATTTTCTTTGCAGTTTCACTGGCTTTGCACTTGAATGATTTGAAGTGGCTTCTATAAATTTGCAACTTTGCTTTCATTTCTCTAAAAGCTCAACTTGCCTCGTCTAAATTGATATCGCACTTTAGTAAAATTTTGGATGCATTATTAATGTCGTTCAATACACGTTTCGAAAATTCGCCACGCAAAACGAATGTGAAGTTTAGCATTTTTTGTTTTAATAATCTCATCTTTATTGGGGCTCATCCACGTTCATCTTTATTGGGGCGCTTGAGAACTATTTCTGATAATGCTTTGATTACATCAAAAAATAATATAAAAAAATTTTTTTAAGTCAAATCCTACTTAGGTCATCAAAAAAAAATTTTATTTTAGTTTTTATTAAATAGTTACAATTAATATAAACGTGTATATATATATGACAGAATCGCAATATTAAGAGACAAAATGGAAAGCAATTTTCCATTTTGCTTTCTATACATGGTGTTGGACTATTTTGTTTGTTTGTTACTATTTATTCATTTTTTAATTTAATTAATGAATTAATATTTTAAAAAATCTATTAACACACACCAAGTGCCATCCACTACAAGTTTAAAAAATGTATTTGAACCTGAGTGGATGAATAGAAAGTATTTTATTAACAATTGAAAATTTGAACAAGATTACATGAGTAAATATATATATATTGCGAGAGAATGAACTAATAGTAGGAATATTGAATGAAGTTTAATTGCACATATCGCGTATTGACCCTTCTGAATCATCTCATCTTATTTAATATTTTTATGAGTGATATTCGATTTGCCAATGAATTTTGAAAGTACATCCCAACTCTTAATGCTATTTCCGAAAAAGTTATACAAATCTTGCAACGTTGCAAAAAATTTGTATTTCCACGCAAGCGCTAACTGCATCATTTATCACCAAATTTAAATTATGAGTGGTGCAATGTACGTACTTCGCGTTAGGCTGAATTTTCTTAATCTGTTTTTGTACACCATTAAATCCACCGCATATCTCACTGGCTTTATTATAACCTTGCCCACACATTTTTTTAAGTCGATGTTTTAGTTGACAAATAATGTATTCACCTGGTTGACTAATTCTATTGCACCTTGTTTGATGGATGGTGGCATAAAAGTCTGGAAACACTTCTTTTCTATATCAACTGGCTGTCTATTTTCTGATCTGGTTATTACTGCACACTTCAAAACAATACTTTGCTGATCTACCTTTGATATATCCTGCGTTGTATCCATTATGATGGCGAAAAACCGTGACGCTCTAATTTGTTCTGTCAGATGGTTTTCAAGTTGGATCCCCAAGCATTCAATCATTTCATTTTGAGTTGTTATTTTATAATAACACAGCTAAAAAACAATTAACTAGTCCATATTTAGAAATTGAAAAGTAATGCAAGTTTCAAAAACAACTTTTGTTCTGGTAGATGTCTTTTGGAAAAAGCCCCGAAGGTTGTAATGTTCCTATATGAATAATTTGATGTTTTTCATTATCACTTAATGTCTTATTCGTGAAGTTACCCTAGTCATAAAAAGATTTATCATTCATATTTTCGGAAAATGTAGAGATAGATTGTTCCACCGCTCTTGCATGTTAAATGCAGACATGATCGTCTCTGAAATGATGGGTGGTATCTTTAACTGCAATAACTCGAATTTCCTTCAATTGGCTTCTTAAGCAACACTGTAGTGGCCACATCACCCAAGTCACTATTAACAGAAATACTTGTAGAAAGCTGACTTAGAAATTTGTCAATTTTGGGCAATTTTTGGACTCTTATCTTGTTATTTGAGCTTGAACTCACCACTGGGGGTTTCTTTTTTCTTTTCTTTGATATCCATACTTTTAGTTTTCTAATTTATGCAAAACAATTTGTGAGTGTTCAAGTACTTACACTGACGTTAAGAGGAAGGAAAAACGTAATGCTACGTTACAAAACGTCTTTGGGGAAATCCCTGACAATTTATTCGAGAGGTTCGAACTCGCCCCACCAGAGAGCTATAAAATGATTCACCGAGATAAACAGGAAATGATACAAAAGGTATGCATGAACAAGAAAGTATAAAACAATATAACTATTAAAAAACCTTGCAAAAGAGCAGCGGAAAGGGGTGGGAGACAAAATTACGAGGGTGAGTCGGAAAATAAGTTTCGACTGTGGTCAGAGTTGAGTATGAAAGTCAAAGCACACAAATGAGACATTAAAGATAAGACTATAACTTTATTTTTCCACTTAAGTACCAAGTACATTGAGACATTTGTCATACCGCTTGATTAGCTTAAAAAAGCCCTACAGGAAAACTCGGGGATTTGCATACGGAAGAAGCGCTTACTTTTGCGTGGAGGTTGGAACCATCAATGCTACACGGTACTGTGACAACCTGCCGAAATTGAAAGAGGCGATTCAGCAAAAGCGATCTGGGCATCTTAAACCTGGTGTTTTGTTGTTGGATGACAATGCGAGACCACACTCGGTGACGGCAACGCAAAACCATATTGCCACTCTTGTTTGGGAGCGTCTACACCATCCGCCATACAGCCGTGATATCGTACCAAGTGACTTTCACATCTATTTCCGGCTTTGAAGAAGAATCTCGCCTTAAGGTGCTTTGGAAGCAATACTGAAGTCAAACAAGCCGTTAAACGCTTCCGTATGCAAAGACGTGATTTTTTCCTGGAGGGTTTTTTGAAGCTTTTCAAGCGGTATAAAAAATATCTCAATGCACTTGGTACTTAATGTGGAAAAATGAAGTTGTGTCTTACCTTTAATGTCTCATTCTGTGTTTTGACTTTCATACACAATTATGACCACAGTCGACATGGGAAACTTATTTTCCGACTCACCCTCGTACATCAATCTATTGCAGATATGAGTAGACTGCGAAATATATAGAAACTAGCTTATGAATCATATTGTAATTAAAAATAGAAAGTGACCGGAAGGATTTGCATCCTTTGTAGGTTTTTTAAGATTTAATAAGTATGCTAAGATTTTTCAAAGAAATTGAAGTTTATTTTCAAATAACTGCTTATAGAAAAATAAAAAAATTGAAAATAATATAAACTTTTCAATAAGTAAAATTCGCAACACTATACAAACAGCGGAAAGAATTTAGGGGAATTCTCTACAAGTTCGAAATTACTGTCAACTGAGCTGCCATGGTTGTAGTTATGTTGCAACCTTTTATGTTTATATCTTAAATGTGGGAGAAAAATTACCGCAAGTTCAGCTTTCTTGGTGGTCAAAGTCCGAGGGCCCCTGTGCACGGCACCGCCTAGCCCTGGAGTGGCGAACCTCTATGGATCAACATGCCGTTTTTCCTAAAGAAATGTTCAATGAGGTATTGAAGTGCTGTAAAATAATTTTGACTTGTGATTATTGGGAAAATAATACTAAAAACTCAAAACCCTTTATTAATTACGAAAAAATACATATTGCACTGTATAGTAGTAAATGTTTTAGTGATAAGTATAATTCGAATTATAAAGTAGCATTAGTGTGACTTTTGATGTTGCAGATTAAATGGCAAATAACATAATAGGAATGTAGGACGTTACTTTTAGTAGAATGCATGCTGCATTGGAGTCATTAGTAAAACAGCTTCCAAGCGAGGTTTTAATGCTATTCTTTGAAAATAATGAGTCCCAGGCATAGGTAGATGAAAATGTGGTTATAATAGCATGAGTCAAATTCTTCAAACAGTTAAATGTATCTGGAATTGAATTCCATGTTTCCAAACTTTCATTATTGGCATTTTTACTATATATCAATTCCAACTTTTTCCTTGTTTCAATACATTTTTGAATCTATACTGAAAATCAATCAGTTGCATGTCAAATTCTTCAATTTCCAACCAATAGAACTGGGACAAGTTTAGTTTATTAAATAAAGTCACATCAGGATACATAATAAACTTGAGTGTTTCCGATAATTATTTGAACTGAGAACATGACGCTGAAAATTCCTTGACTGAAGAATCAATTACGGAAATAAATTCTTCTATAACTTTTTCTTCGTCTGGTTTTTCATGTACGCTACTGGCCATTAAAATTGCTACACCAGGAAAAAATGTAGACAACAAAATGATACTTATTGGACAAATATGTTATCCTACAAGTAACAAGTGATTAAATTTTCAAAAAGTGTGGGTTGTAACGTCCTAAGCATATAAGTGATGACACTTGGTTGGTATTTTGAAGTTTTATTTTCAAGCACACAGGACAGTCCACAGACATAAACAATTTGTGCACTATTTACAATTTTTAAGTAAAAATCATTAATATTCCGAATTTATGACATTCGTAGAGAGATAATCCCTTACGCTCGCTGATGGAGCTAAAAAATACAATCTCTCTTGTCGAGAGGAAATCACGCACTTTCAAAATCTCTACACGCTCACGGATGGTGCACACAAAATCTTGGCCTCTCGTCGAGAGGTAATCACACTCCCAATTTCCACACTGCGCTCAATGGCTGAGCCCACACAATCGACCTCTCTCGTCGAGAGGTAAACACCGACTGCCGCTGGCTTGGCACTCGCGCAGTGCTTCGGATTAGTCCGCGTTGCCACCTAGAGTTTTAGAAGGGGTCTACAGTTCGTTACAAACTCCTCTCGCCTCCAGATTTTGCTTTCTCCGGACACAGAAACAAAAGTCTCTTATAGTTCAGTTTATCTAAATGAAATGTAAAAAATGTTCAACATTATCAAGATCATTTTTGATAATGCTATTTATTGGAAGCGTTCTCTACTCATGACCAGGCCATTAAAAAGAACTTATGCACACAATAAAAGTAACATAGAAAGTATATATGCAGCACAAAAACACTAAAATATATCAAATAAAACTACTAATTAATTGATTATACATGATGAACTAAAAAAAGAATACACACATATATATATATTACACATTACAAAATGATTTTAAAAAACAACGACAATATGGCTACACATAGATTGATCTATCTAGTCTGAATGTAGGGAGTTCCTACTTAAGCAATCCACATTCAAATTGTCTTTCCCTTTTTTATGCGTTATGTTAAAATTGAAAGATTGCAAGGCTAAAGCCCAGCGTAGCAATCGTCCATTATTACCAGCATTATTTTTCAGCCATACCAAAGGATTGTGTTCTGTCTGAATGTAAAATTCGGTTTGCCCCCGTCGATATACCCTTTAAATTTTTTTTATTGCATATAAAATTGCAGCACACTCCTTTTCCGTGGTGGAATATTTCCTCTCAGTAGCAGTAAATTTCTTACTGAGAAACAATATAGGATGTTCTTTGCCATTATCATCCTTTTGGGTTAACACAACACCATATCCCTGATCTGACGCGTCTGTTTGTAATATGAATGATTTGGAAAAATCGGGTGCATGTAACACGGGCTTCCGAGAAAGCTTTTCTTTTAACATTTTAAATGACTCATTACATTTGTCATTCCATACAATTTTACCCGTTTTATTAACCCCCTTCAACAAATCTGTTAAAGGTGCGACTATAGCGGAAAACATAGGAATGTATTGTCTATAGTACCCAGGTAATCCTAAAAAAGCTCTGATTTGTGTTTTAGTAGTAGGAATCGGAAAATTTTGAATTGCTTCTATTTTTAGCTCAGCGGGAGAACGTTTCCCTCGACCTACAATGTGACCAAGGTATTGTACTTCCTGTTGTGCAAATTTGCACTTGGAGGGTTTTATAGTTAAATTAGCCTTTTTTAATCTTTCTAAAATTTCTTTTAAATATTTTTAGATGTTCTTCCCACTTTTCCGAAAAAATTGCAATGTCATCTAAATAAGGAGTATATAGCATATTTTTCACATCCGTTTAAAATTTCGCACATCATTTTGCTAAAATAATAAGGAGCGTTTTTAAGTCCAAATGGCATGCGTAAAGGCCTATATACGCCGAAGCTGGTAGCAAATGCAGCAATTTTCTGGGGCTTAGCGGAATTTGCCAATAACCTTTAGTTAAGTCTATCAGAGTAATAAACTTGGCTGCTGCCACAGTTTCAACGCGTTGTTCTATATTAGGGATCGGATAAAACTCAATGCGTGTCATTTCATTTAATTTTCTGTAATCGATACAGGATCTAGGGTCCCTACCTGGCGTCTCGACAAGGATCATGGGTCAAGTATATTCAGATGGTCCTGTTTCTATAATTTTGTATTTTAGCATCCTTTCAATTTCGGCTTTTAAAATTTCGTTCTGCTTATTTTTCATTCTATAGGGCTTATGTTGTACTCGTTTGTCACTGATTAAATCAATATCATGTTCCACTAGATTGGTTTCCCTGGAATGTTTGAAAATATAGCAGAAAACTTAAATAATAGTTTTCCCAACTGCATAATTTGCTCATTACCCAGTCTTTCTTTGAGTTTATTGTTTTCTACGATTTCCCTGAAATCAAATACATTTGGGTCAGTTAGCATATAGGGAAAATCCTCCTCCAATTCTGATGGCTCAGTAATCTCCTCGGTATCACCAAGCACCACGTTCAAAAGCTCAGGTATCTTATGATAAGGTTTTAACATGTTAATGTGGTACACCTTATTCCTTTCCTGATTTCCGTCAAAAGGAACCACTTAGTTCGTTTCGGATAAACGTATTTCTATCTTACCTGGCCCTTTCCATTGAGGAGCAAGCTTATGAGGTTGGTTTAGGGTTAACACTAGAACGGCATCTCCCTGCTGAAATTCCCTTTTTATGGCATTTTTGTCATACAATTTCTTTCTTTTGTCCCTCACTTCCTCCATTCTAACCGTAGAGCCAAGTCCCTACATTTCTTCAATCTATTTATTAACTCGAAGACATACTCTACGACGGTGTCTTCTTTTTCCTCAGGATTTAACCAACTCTCATACAATAAAGTGACCGGGGTTTGAAGATTGTTTCCATATACTAATTCGGCCGGACTAAAACCAGTACTTTCATGCGTCACAGTCCGCAGAGCGAAGAGAGCAGCCGACACTTGAATTTCCCAATTTGGGGCAGCTTCAATGCATAATACCTTTAAAACCCGTTTTACCGTTCGGTGGAAACGCTCCACCGGGTTGCTTTGGGGGTGGTAAACTGAACTCCGGGAAACCTTTATGCCAAACCTCTTAAAAAATTCGACAGTTAAGCGGCTCATGAAAGATGCTCCTTGATCTGTCTGTATCTCCCTCGGAAAACCCATCCGACTAAAAGCCTGCAAAAGTGCATCGACTACAGATTTTGAGGTTATATCCGGCACCGGGATGGCGTCAGGATATTTGGAGGCTAAACACATAACTGTAATGAGGTATTTGTTGCCTTCATCGGATACAGGCATAACATTAATCTACATTAATTTTACTAAAGACCTCAGAAATTACTGGTACAGTCACCAAAGGGGCTTTCTTTTATCATTGGTTTTCACCACACGTTGACAAGGGTCGCACGTTTTTACAAAGTCTTCGATTTCTTTTTAACAATTAGGCCAAAAGAAATGTCTCAGTAACAGGTCTTTTGTTTTAAGAACTCCTAAGTGACCGGAAGTTCCATCATGACGAATTGTATTGATCTGCTCTCTAAGGGTTTCCGGGACAACAATTAAACATTCATCTAGCCCCAACTTATTTATTTTCTTTTTTACCAGAATCCCATTTTTAATCCCATGATCTGCCTCATTTCCTTTTTTGATTAACTCTATTATTGGGGCAAGTTCTTTACTTTTTTTCTGTTCAGTAACAGGGCCGGCTCTTGCAGTTTTGCCGCCCCGGACAAAAATGGAATATGCCGCCACTCTTCCTAAAGTAATAAATTATTAAAAAAGGTAAATTGTGATCACATATATGTACACACTTATAAAACTTGAATAATTCTTGCGAAATAAATAAAAAAATTACAAGTTTTTTTTTTTTTTTTTTACTTCTGAAAACTTTTTAATCATTTTTGTAAAATCAGTTTGTTTAGCTAATTCATGTTCGCTAGCCAATATAGCAAAAACATTTAATCTATCTTGAAGAAGATAGTTGTGGATCCTAAGAAATTATTTATTAATTTTAATTTTGAAAACTCTTTTCTCTACTTACTACATTCATTAGCAAAAAAATCAAAATTCTTAATGCAATAGCAAGATTTGGTGCAAATTCTAAAGTTGAAATAAATTTTAAAGCTTCAGGGGTTTCTTTTTTTGCCTAACAAAGCCGAAACTAGCATTGTTTCCTCTACCAGATCAAACGCGTTTATATCCGTTGATTCTCCATCGATAAATATTGTTTCTAATTTTTTAATTTTTATTTCATTAACTTTAGGAATATCTTTTAAATTATACGTATTGTATAAAAATTTCAAACAATTGTTGTGAGTACTCATTAGATTAAATGTATTCTAAGGTCTTAACTGCTGGATCAATCGTAAAAAAAAAAAAAAAAAAAATGCCTAGAGTTTTTATTTAGGATTTTCCACCGGGTCATCTCAAGCTTCCTATTTAAAATTAAAATTTCTTCGTCAAACTCTGTGATGTGACTGTATCATCTCTAAGTTAGCACAGGGATATATAAGTCTCATCAGCCACTCCTCTTGCATCTCAGATATTTTATAGAAAGTGATATCCTATCGAAGATCCTTCAAAGATGCTTAAGAATGTTTTGAGTTCCATAGCAGATAATAGACCTTGGACTTTTGTCTGCAATAGCTTATTTAATACACTTATGCAATTTAAGATTTTATACCAAATAATAATGGGGTACACAAACTTGAATATTTTTTAAGAGTATAATAATCCGTCATCTTTTATAGAGTAGTCAATTTCAATATTATTATAAACACAAAATAAAGCATCATAAATATTTCCTAGTTGATACCTTAAGGTTTGGAACCGCGATTTTTCAAATGCGTGCAAACGAATGCTTTCTTTAATAGTTAGTATCAATTAGCACGCATGAAATTGTCTTAAGAATATTATTACAATAAAAAATGACTTAAATGCAATATTTTGGCAAAAAATGAAAAAAGAATTATTTATTTTCCAAATATTTTCTTCTTTTATGGAAAATGCTTCTGTAATAATAATATTTTGCCTACATATAGCTCAGACGTCTGTACAGAACCTGAACTAAGATTTTTGAAATATACTAATTAGAGGTGGATTTATTCATCCTTTAATACATCAGAGTGGAGAAATTTTAACGGAAAAACACTGATAGTTATTTCAATTGGTAATAACTCTGAAAATAATGTGAATTTTTCAAAAGCCGTCATTCAGACCCTCTGGAGAAGTCTTAGCTATATATAAGCAAAATATTGTTATAATAGAAGCATTTTTCATAAAAGGACAATGTTTTGAAAAAAGGTAATTCTAAGTTCCTTTTTTGCCAAAATATTGAATTTAAATAATTTTCTTATAGTAATAATATTCTTAAAACAATTTTATAAGTGTATTCTAATCTGAGTGACATTAAATATTTAAAAAAGTATTCGCGCGTTTGTGCGTTTTTGCAAAATCCCGGTTCCGAACGTAGTCGGATACCTTAAGAGTTTTATAAACTTTATTCGGCTTTCCCAGCTAGTTACACTTAGTGGATTTAAAAGTTATGCCCTTGATTTATTTTGATAATATGGCACATAAAAAAATTGAAGAAAAAAAAGCATTTTTTTGGTCCATTTTAAAAAATTACAGCAGAAGGCTTTTGCCTTTTCATTAACGATGAAATTTAAAGAGTGGCTACTAGTCACGTGAATTGTAACATCCCAATTCTAGACTGTACTCCTGATTTTTTGCCTTTCATATTGTGTTTGCTATCATAGGCTTGCCCCCACATATCTAGCAAACTTAGACCTAATTTTTTTAAATTTCTCAAATATTAAATTTGAAAGTTCTTTTCTAGTCAATACAACTGAAAGAAAACCTAACAACTCTTTAAGGGTAGTCGGAAACCTCTATACCGACAATGTTAAATTGGCTGTTTTCGAGGTACATTTTCTCAAAATCTGTTATATGTACATGCTTGAAATTTTTCATACAATTAAAATACACATTTCTCATTATACTCAAATGAGCTTTTAGCTAATTTTGAATTTTTTCATAATTTATAAAATTTTTTATCAAACATAGTTTAAGTTAACCCGTTTTTCACATAAAAAAATTTGTAAAAAATAAATTTTTGAGTTTTTTACAAAAAGCTCATTTCAGTATATATTAGCCATCATTATAAATATATCATAAAAAATTTACATATCTTTGAACAATAGTTTCTAAGAAAAGGAACATCGAACATTAAAAATTGACATTTTGAGAAAAATTGATTTTAATGTATAATTACCTTTTTATTAAAACATTCCTGCTCCATAATCTAAATTATCAGCATTTTTTAGTATCTCATCATCTTCTTTCTTCCTTTTAAGTCTTTTTTCTTTCCTAACTTCCTTTGTTTTCTGTAAACAAGAGTATTTTGCTCGTAACAGCCTCAGCTTGTCGAGGCGCTCCATTGCCTGTATCGTGTAATCACCAGGCTCAATGCATAGTTTCCTCAATATTTGTAGTTTTGATACATTTCCCATGTTAAATGAGGAAACTGCATCATATGTACCCAATGATAGAACTTCTATTTGTACAAATGTTTTCTTCGGTACACGAGACCATATTACATTATTTACACTTTCGTTGGGATTTTGCGTACCTCCATGTAAACACTTTTTTAGCAATTCTGGATTAGCTAAATCCCTAAAAACAGGTCGCATGGCCTCCACAACATCAACAGGTAAACTATTTTTGTGATGATAAGTCTCCCCAAGCAATTCTGCCTTTTTAAATTTGCACCATGTATCTGTATCAGAGGGACAAAATCCATGCTGAGGTTTTTCATCGGTCGATAGCTTGTGTAAAAATATTGCCCATATGGCTTGTTGCATGTCCTTCACGCTAGACAAATTTCTGCGGATGGCTAGACCATAATATGCTTGCAGACGGTCGATTTCTGCCTCTGTCAATCTATTTTTTCCGCATAAAGGTTTTCCGTCAGAAAGTTTTTGGCCTCTCATCTTAGTCTTCAAGCGTCGAAGACGTGTCCCCATTCTTTTCATAACATGACCTATGCATTCTAACTTCTCGACAGAGCAATGGTCACCATATACATTGTTCTCGACAATAGAAGTAAAAGCCTTAGAGTCCCCATCTTCTAAATATTTTGTATAGCGAACATTATAGAGAGACTGGGAACGCTGAAAAATGGATAGAGCTCCAGCTACTTCCATCTTACCGCTATAGCCTTCAAAATTTCTCTTACAATTTTGAAGGTGCTTGGTTTTGTTCGGACAAATACAATGTTTTGAAAAAACTTCAACGTCAATAACTTTGCCGGTATCAACACTTGTGACTGTCACCACGCCATTCTTCGAAGAAAAACCTCGCTTCTGCCAGCTA
>BMAV01009636.1:347983-374702 GCA_019973955.1 Trichonephila inaurata madagascariensis | reverse complement strand
AACCGGCACGACATGGTCATCACAGGATGGCTATGTCGCAACCTTTAATCTTTTTCCTGGCTTCCATATTACAAAAAAAAATATTATTATTATTTCTTACTTCTAATATACTCTATAGGGACCTTCAAATTTTTGTTTAAATTTGGAACAGATTTTATTAGCTGCTGAACTTAAAGGGTGTGTCTCTAATAAGACCCAATCATTTACCTTAATTTGTATATCCCGTCTTCGTCTATTATAATATCTTTCCCACCTTTCCAGCTTAGTTTTCGTACTTAGTCTAGCTTCATTAAAGACTTTTTCGATATTTCTAACTGTAAATTCCGATCCATCTGAAATCATTACTAATTTTTGAAATGGGGTAATCAATTTTCGACCCAAAAATAACTCCACAGGGGTTTTTCCCGTTGTTTCATTCACTGCCGTACGAATAGCGTAAGCAAACTCACGTAAGAATTTGTCCCAAGTATCGTGTTGATCATTAACATAATTTGCAATCATTTGCACTATATCTCGATTAACTCGTTCAGTCCTATTTGCTTGGGGCCTATATGCAACAGTCTTCACATGCCTTATGCCTAATCTTTCACTTAAATGTTCAAAAATTTCGGATATAAATTGGGGACCGTTATCATTTATTAATTTTATTGGAGCTCCAAAACGCGATATAAAATTATCAAAAGAAATATCCGCTATTATACGAGCCGAGGCCTTTTTAAGAGGTATAATTTCAGCCCATTTGCTGAAATGATCGGTTATTACTAAAATATATCGATTACGTCTTATTCTCGATATAGGATACGGGCCTAACAAATCTAACGTAACTATCTCATTTGGATAATTTGATACAATCGGATTTAATCGACCAGCTGGTAACGCGTTTTTATAATTATTAACTTGGCACATATGGCATGTAGAGACATATTGATCAATAAATTTTCTCATATACGGGAAATAACAATTGTCCCAAATTTTATGATAAGTTTTAAATCTACCCAGATGTCCCGCAATTGGCTTGTCGTGAAATTCTCTCATTATTTCATTCCTTAAAGACTTTGGAATGTATACACGCATTTCACCTAACGACGTTGCGTGTTTCGCATAAAATAACAAGCCTTCAATTAGACGGAAGTCGTGGGACCAATTCTCACATATCGTCGCATTAACAGAGTTATCTTCCGGGTTTTCTAAATATCTATAGATATGATCTAATTCTGGGTCATGCTTTTGTTCTGTTATTAACTGTTCCCGCGAAGTAAGTACTAAATCTCTGATTATTGCACAATTAACTTTTTCTCCTATTATACTTTCCACAGGATTTTTCGATAAAACATTAGCCACAATATTTAACTTCCTTTCTGACACATCAACGCGCAAATTCCCTTTATCTACCTTATTATCTTCAACCAGCGAATCTTGAATTGCCAACGTTTTCTGATCAAAATCTAAAATAATCCTTGATCCACTTATAAAATCAACACCTAGAATACATGGGTATTCCTAATCCTTCAACACATGAAACAACCAAGGTTTTTCGCATTGCCTGATGCGAATATTCAATTCTACAATTCCTATATTTTGGCATTTCGCTCCCTGTGCTGTGATTACCTGGGCTCGCGATTTTTTAATTTGCTTATAAAAAAATATTTTTTATATACTTCTTCCGATATAAATGATTTATCTGCTCCGGTGTCCCATAGCGCTTTCAAAAATGTGTTATTTAATAAAATAGGAACGTGGGGAAGCTCTACGGGTGATATACATATCGGAGAAAGCTTAATTGGTATATCCCCTGCCGATTCCTTCTGAGTATGAACTTCATTAACTTTTACAACATTCAATCGTCCCCTTTGCATCCTATCGCCTCGACTGAAATTTTCACTCGAACCCTTATTTCTACGGTCCCCTCTATTAAAATTATCATTTCGATCATTTCGAAATTGGTATCCCCTTTCGTTGAATCTCTGATCATCATTCTGAAATCTATTCCTCCTCTCGGACCACCTATTACTTTGACGGCTATTCTCATACGTACCTCTAAAATCATTTCTGCCATTATTTGGTCTACGCCCAACCTCGGAATTTCTCCAGTTTCTGCGATTAGCATCAAAATTAGGCATCCTATGCGCGTTTTGACCCCGTCTTCACATTATCACTATTCTGCGAACCCCTTTTTAATTTGTAAGAATACCTTTCTTCAAATTCAGCCAATATTTCCAAAAGTTGTACCGTGTTCTGCGGATTGTGAACTTCCACATAGTCCTGGACTTGTGGTTCGAGTCTAACAAAAATGTGATCAACCAATTCCGCCTGCGACATCCTTAGCTCTAAACTCTTATGTATTTTTAGCAAATCGTAAACAAAGTCTGTTGGTTCCTGATTTCTTCCCTGCTGTGACGCGAAAAACCTAGCCTCCAATTCTTTCTTATTTTTGATTGCGGGAAAAGCTTTCGCTAATTCAGCCTTGAGCTGCGCGAAATCCGTGGCTGTATCTTGCACTAGCACCGATCCAAATATTGAGTACCAATCTTGAGCCCTTCCCCTGAGATGACTTTTCAAATAAGCACATGACAGATTACTTGGTATTTCAAGTAACTGTATTTGATTATCTATAGCCTCAAGGAATTCTGTGATATTCTCAGACCCGGAAAAACACATTTCAGGTAAAATACCAAATCCTCCTGCATTACCTAACCCAGAATTATAAATGTTCGGGCGCCATTGTGACATAGCCATCTGTCGATAGCTATGTCGTGGGGGTTCCGCGTAAGTTAGAGGTGTGGGATTATCGGAAGGATGAGACATTCTATAATTCTTAATATGACTTTTATTAAGAATTTAACTTAAATTACTTATATATAACGAACAAACTTATTTTAAGTGAGAATAAACCAAAGTACGACCGTTTAAATAAGTCAGATCGCGCAATTAGATCACTTATCAAAATATAACTAATTATCTGCCTAATCTCGCTTCAATATTAAACTAGCGTTCAGAATATAATCCTCCTACCTTGGTTGAAGACTCAACGATACTGATACGTTCAGGTAGACTTATGTACTCGTGTGCAATAGTTGCTCCTTTTATATATTAGCGAGGGTGGGCGTCTCCGTGAATCTTGAGTAGGCCGTCTAAACTCACTTCCAACTGTTCCACACTAAGCTTTCTCTAAGATTGCCATCCATTCTCACTAAACTTTCTATCCTTTTAAAGGTTATCTTATTTGCATTGTTGCTTCGTTTTTCCTCTTGGAATTGGGTTGGAAAAGTTTTGCCATTAATCGTGGCCGTCAAAGAATGTAGGAGTTATGTTAGAAGAAGAACGCGAGAGATGTCACACTATTATACTTTTAAAATTATTTACTTTTAAAACTATTACAATAATACACTTTTAAAGCCATTACTTTTTACTATTTATTACTTTTAAATACTTTTTAAACTTACTTTTACTTTTAATATACTTTTAAAACTTACTTTATACTTTTAACACTATTATAAAAATATAGTTTCAAAAGTTAACCATTTTTTTTTATGTGAACTATTTACTAGAATGTAAATGTTTTATTGTTTACTATTTTGAATTCCACGAGATAATTTTATACTCGTTAGTAAAATGTTTAGCAAAACTAAACAGATTTCTAATAAAAAATGCGCCTTTTTAATTTGTGATGGGAAACACCTATAATGAAGAAGAGGAAACAACTTACCGATATATAAAGAGATTCGACGTTAAAATCTAAATTTAAACAAAAGCATCTTCTAAATTTTAAGTTGCAAATTCAAGCAAAATACACAGGATTTCTGCCACATCTCTAAGCATTTAAATGCTATTCACACACATAACAATGTATTTAAGTGAAAAATATTTCTCTTTCTTTCAACGTAAATGGTTAAAACAAAATACAAAAACAAATTAAACACAGGATAGGAAATGAAACAGCAGATAATTCGTGACGTTGTTTTATCGCGCCTTCTAACTAAAAACCCTCTTGGGAAATCTTCGGAGCTAGAATGGCAATTCTTTCCAACCAACCCAAGAAGAGAACGCGATTATATAGATTAGGAATTGTGTATATATTGGAGCTTTAGTATTTGCGTGAAGTTCTGATAGAAAGATTCTGAGAGGTTCTATGAGGAGGTCTAATAGTGCTAGCGTTCTAAGAAGAGAAAGTTCTGGGAAGTGCTAGGGGTGTTAAGTTATGAGTGTTAAGTGAGTTCTAAGTGAAGTTATAAGAAGAAGGAGAGTTCTAAGTGTCTAAGTGAAGTTATAAGAAGAAGGAGAGTTCTAAGTGAGTTCGAAGCCAGAAGATCGTCCATTTGCCGGATCAAAATGGATCAAGTATTATATTGACGATATAAGATCTGGTAGCTGTTCGCCGTGGATTAGAGGTAAGATAGATTATATTATACTTTAATAATAGAGCGGATTCTGGTAAGTTAAGGAATCATCTATAAATATAGATTCGGTGGTTTATTGCGCTATTTGTTAGAATTGCAGTTTATGTCACATCATTCCTGATCATAAGCCTCATAAACTTGTGTTGCTTTGCTGAATTTAAATCGAAATAACAATAAACTAATTTTAGTATGGAATCTCTGAGTGGTCAATCTTTTATTCCTTCAAACTTAGGTCACGTGGATGATGAAGAGATGATACCCACAGCTTGTGGGCTATCACAAATTTTAACAGTTTGAGTAAAATGCGAACACATATTCCAGTCAATGAGTATAATGCAAGGGTAGATAGCACCTGGAGCACGAATTAATATTATTAATAAGTGAATTACATTTAAGATTAAAATGTCTAATAACAAACACAATGCATTTTTAATTGCCTTTACATAAAGTACCTATAACATGTTGATCTACTTTAAACATTATTGAAATTTGTTCGACCATGCGCAGTGGGTGCCGCTTCGCGGTGATTAAGTATATATTAGGTTTGCGAGAAAGAAATCCATTATTTTTGCATGAAACTCAAAACTTTATTTAACATGTTTCGAATTGTCCAATTTGGGTCAAATATGTACCGTTTTGTTGTTGCCATTTTAAAGGTAGCTTCATAATGGCTCTCGCATAGAAGTCTTGGCACTTATTGGCGAAAAACTCTAATAATCGATTTTCACAATCTCCTCTTGATCCCAATTTCTTATCCCTCAGGAAGTTTAGAAATGCGAGAAAAATGAGATAATCGTTTGGTGCCAGGTCTGGACTATATGGTGGATGCATTAAAACTTCCCAACCTAGCTCCCAGAGTTTCTGGTGAGTCACAACAGACGTGTGTAGCGTGGCGTTGTCCTGATGGAACACAACACCTCTTCTATTTGCCAATTCTGGCCATTTCTGCTCAGTCGCTTGCTTCAAACGGTCCAGTTGTTGAACATAGAGATCTGAATTTAGTGTCTGGCCCTACAGAAGCAACTTATAAAAAAATGATTCCTTTCCAGTCCCACCAAATACACAATAGAACCTTCCTGGATGTTAGTCCTGGTTTGGCCACCGTTTGAACTGCTTCACCGGGCTTTGACCACGATCGTTTTCACACAATATTGTCGTATGTGACCCATTTCTCCTCCCCAGTCACCATTAGCTTAAGAAATGGGTCGATTTCGTTCAGTTTGGCCAGGGCTTCGCAGATGGAAATTCGATCAATCATGTATTTTGGTGTTAATTGGTGTGGCACCCAAACATCGAGCTTCTTTTTTAATCCAACTTTGCTCAAATGACTTAAAACTGTTTTATGGTCGATCTTTAGCTTCTGGGCGATACTACGACTACTAACATGCTGGTCAACTTCGATTATTTCTGTGATTTTATCGACATTTTCGATGACGGTCTTGCCGGAGCAAGGGTCAACTTTAACATCAAAAATGCCTGAATGGAATCGATGAAACCAAAATTGCACGTAATTGACTGCTATAGTATTGCAATTCCATTCACAATTTCAGCCACCTGGCTTGCATTTTTGCTTTTATCAAAGAAAGACTGTAAAATGTACCGAATTTTCTTTGTTGACTTCCATTTTTTTAACACCCTGTAACTCACAACTGTATGGAGCAAACAAAAAATAATAATAATAATAATTTTTTTAGTGTGAAATGTCACCTTGACAACGAGCATAAATTAGAAATTGTGTGATCGATACTTCACGAGATATCGGCACTATAACCATCTACCGAAAAAATAATGGATTTCTTTTTCCCCAACCTAATATAAGGCGAAAGTGGAATTGGAGTATCAAAATTAAAGTTGAGGGATTCTCCATAAAGGGAATAACCCAATGCTTTAGGTGCACTAACTTTTTCACACTGCCACTCAAACCGAGATGCTTAAAATGTGGCAAAGATCACTTGACTCGTGATTGTGAAATAAAAAATCGCCAAGAAAACCCATTTTCAATCAACTGTGAAACATACGGTCATACCCAGAAGCGCACACAGAAGTTTTCCAAGGGGGGAGGGGGAGTCCAGGGTCGAAAGTTCACCATTATTGTATCATGCTCCTTTTGATTTTGTCGATTTTGGGGAACAAAAAAACAGTAAAAACTAATCATTGAATAAATAATTAGAATTAATAAAATTAATCATTAAAAACAAATATTTAATTAAATTTAGGACACCCCTCTTGTGTGCGCCATTGGTCATACCGCATGTTATACTAAATGCCCAAATTTTCCGAAACCCAAGAAAGGTTTCCCCGTACCCGAAGTAAATAAAAATAACTCCTTTAGTAGCAATTACGTCAGAGAAGGTTTATCCTTTGCTAGCGTCACCAGCGGAAAAAAAAACCATCCCAAGTCAAAACGTCACAACAAGTGATAATAATTGTACAAACTTCCGAGGATTCCTTGCCAAAGACAACAATGTTTCCAATCTTACACAAGTTCTCGAACTATTTTCAATCATCTCAGATCTAATCAAAAGAAATCACAAGCGTTTAAACTTACTAATCAAAATTAAAACTGCAGTAACTGACGAAGCAAAAACTTGCCTTCTTATGAAAGTAATGATTTAAAAAAAAAAAAAAAAAAATTTAACCGATTTTTAAAATAAAAACCTCTCCTATTTTATAAGCAATCTAATATATATTCTAAATTATTAAATTCTTTTAAATTTTATTTCAATATTTCTTTATATTTTATTTCTACTTTTAAACAAATTTCCACTAGTGCACAGTCATTCCCTAAGCTTACTACCACCAGCCAACCAGTGAAGAGAGAGAACTTTCTTGACAAAGCCTCCCCATTGGGCCGCTCTCTCCGAAGCCACGCCTCCAGCCAAGTTTTCAACACAACGATTCTCATTTCTAGATAAAGGGCTGAGGATTGCTGGCGCAATCGATGTACCTCATTCTCCAAAAACAGCAGTAAACATCAGGAGTATCAAAAAGTGTGTGGGAGACTAGACGAGCGAAAGCGTTGAGCTACGGTGCCCATAGCGGAGATCGGACATACACCTCGAACAAACTGAGAGAGTATAAACTTAGTGTTTTGTCAACAATCTCGTCTGGTTTTCAGAATGAGCAACACACATATAGGGACCACTCCTTAACAAAAATTTATTCTTTTAAGTGTGTGTATGTGAGCGCGCTGAATGCGATCTTGCGAAAGCATCTTACAGTTCTAAGGGTTCCATGAGTCGAAAAAGTTTGAAGATGACTGGTTGGGACAATCAGTTGGTTGGACTGGTTGGGACCTGAGGTAAAAAAAAAAGCAGTATTTTATTTCATAGTTATCGTTTTTATTTCTCCTATATTTTAATCAGGTCTCTTTTATTGATTTCATTATGAGTTTATTTTTCATTATTCTTTCAATGGGCTCAATCCACAAAAATTAGCGAAACTGAAGCACTTCTACTTCTTGTTTCGATACGTTACTTTTTGTTGTATCCCTAACCTCTAAGGGACTATAAATCTAATGTTCTATAATTATCTCAATATGCAACTCTTAATGTGCTTCTGCATTTTTTTTTGTATTGTCACAATAACTGATTCGTAGGTGTTCGTTTCGATTACAGCTGTTGCGTGTTGTCATGTTTAAAGAATATATTTTGACCACATACCTCCAAACAAGATTTTACTTGTGAATGAGAAATTACGATTACTCAGTTCATGAATGGATCCAGCCACCCAACCGGTGTAGTGGTTAGTGACGCTGACTGTTGTGCCATAGGGTCTGAGTTTGAATCTTGGAGAAGGTATGGATGGTTGTAAATACATAATTCCCTTGCGGCATAAGGGAATAGAAAATAACATAGCAAAGTCAATTAGGAAGGAAAGTCAATTTACAGTCAAAGATCACTCCGAGGAAGCGCACCTCACTGACTACAGGTATTTGTACATTTCCTATTTGAATAAAAGGCTCTGGATGTAGGTTACGCTTTCTGCAGAAATGGACACAGCTGCTCTTGGAGGGAGAGATCGTGTGACCATTCTGATAGCACCACTTAACTAATCGATTGACAGTTGTTTGCAGCTGCCGCTCAATTAGTCGCATGAACCTTGACAAGAAATTTGTAGATCATCAACATAAAGCATTCCTCGCACTGAAGGTGGGAGGTGATGAAGTATGCTGCTCATATGAATATTAAAAAGTGTAACGCTCAGAACGCTACCCTGAGGGACACCTTTATCTTGTATGAATTTAGGAGAAGATGAGTGACCATCGCGTACACATGAAAATAACGAAGAGCTAACAAGTTAAAAATAAAAATGGGAAGATTTCTCCTTAAGCCAAAATCATACAAATTACGGAGAATCCCATAACGCCATGTTCGGTCGTATGCTTTCTCTATGTCAAAGAAAAGAGAAACTAAATGGTTTCTCTTAACAAAGGCATCCCTGATTGGGGATTCTAAGTATACAATGTTATCGAGAGTGGATCAGCCCTTACGGAATCCACTCTGCAGAGAAGAAATACACTTTTCTTTCTCCAAAACATACACCAAACGAGTATTTACCATACATTCAAAGGTCTTGCAGAAGCAACTCGTCAGAGCAATGGGACGGTAACTCAGAGGATCTGTTGCCACCTTGCCCGGCTTAAGGATTGGAATCACAATAGCCTCTCTCCAGCTGGAGGGATAGTAATGTTCCTTCCAAACTCTGTTGAACAAAAAAAGAATGTTCATTAGAGAGTCAGGATTAGGATGACGGAGCATCATGTAAGTGATTCCATCCGGTCCAGGGCTTGTATTGTGCGCTTGTACGAGTGCCTTTTTTAATTCAGTCATCCTGAAGTTGCAATTATATGGAAAAAAGGAACGAGTGTAAAAGTTTATCGGAGTACGTTCTGCACGCCTCTTAATCTCGAGAAAACGAGAATTGTAAGAGGCTGTACTAGATACACTCTGAAAAGTTTCACCCAGAACATTTGCAATTTCGTCTGGGGAAGAAGAGACAGAGTCGGATGTTTGTAAAATGGGGAAGGAAAATTCCCGATATTAACCGTTTGCTGCCTTGACTTTTCTCCATAACTGTTTACTTGACGTTGACGAAGTGAGTGAAGACACATATCGAATCCAGGATTCCCTCTGACTATGACGCCTTACTCTGCGAGCATTAGCTTTTGCTTTTTTGAACGCCAAAAGATTCTCCGTAGTGGGGTATCTGCGAAAGATTCCCCATAACTTCCGCTGGTTCTTATACGCTGTCTGACAATCAGCATTCCACCAAGGTTTGTAACATTGGAATGAATGACTTGAATTCTTTGGTTTTGACAAATCAGCAGCCGCAATCAAAATATTGGGGACTTCTTGTACAGCAGTATCAACAGTTTCTGTCTTGACCATTGCATCAGATATCACAGCCAACTGTGTGAAAAGGGCCCAGTCTGCACGATTATAAGAATACGTAGATGGGGAGGTTTTCCCACTCGCATCATAATCGTGAGAAAGGACAACAGGGAAGTGATCACTATTATACAAGTCTTTTCCAACAGAAAAATTTAATACAGGTAAAAGTGAGAGCGAGGAAATGGCCAAATCTAATGTGTGAAATGATCGTGTGGGTTCGTAGAAGTACATTGGTTCCTCGTGATTTAGCAGGCAGAGACAGTGATCAGAAAGTACCTGTTCAAACTGTCTGCCACGAGGGTTGGTCTTAACGCTACCCCAAAGAGTGCTATGTCCATTAAAGTCACCTAGTATGACAAAGGATGCTGGCAATTGATCAATCAGGTTGTTCAAGTCTTGTTGGCGGATAACAGTATTAGGTGACAAGTAAAGGCAGCAGACTGTGATAAGACTCGTGGAGTGAAATATCACGGCTACAGCCTGCAATGACGTACGGAGTGGGAGAGCACTGGATGGTACATTGAGGGATGTGAAAATACATACACCTCCAGATACAGAGGATCCCTCCGTGTCTTTCCACACGCAACCATACCGACGTATCTTTGTTGTGTGACAAGACTTCAAGAAGGTCTCTTGAAGTGCTACACACACTGGATATTTAGGTATAATTTCTTTTACGGCATCAGTATGTGATCTATAGCTACGACAGTTCCACAAAATCAGGGAAGTTATTTTTTGGGAGAACTTGGCGAAAGGGACCCTGTCAATGGATTAGCTGCCACCTTGTTTAAAATCAGCCTCTAAAAGGCTCTCATATTCCTTGGATGCCAGATCTGTGACGTAATCCGCATCAGACAGATTAGAGTCTGTGTCCATGTCATCGGAGGCTTTAAAAGTTTTCCATCTCCGAGATCTTTTGGAGACGGGAGTTAATTCATAGAGGGAATCTTCTTCCCTCGCTATCTTCAAAGTAATGTTTTTTTCCGGGTTTTTTTTCTTTAAAGTCGCCGCGTATTCTTTAAGTTTTTTTTTTTAACCATCTTTTCGGGGGCCATGTGCCTGAGATGGTTGTTCTTTAGTTTTCTCTTTTGCATCAGACCCGGGAGTCGGTGGCTGAGGATCTGATACTGTAGACGCTATTGAAGAGATGGATATCAAAAGTTGTGCTTGGGTTGAGGATGATGTGGTAACAGAAGGAGAACATAGTGATATATTTAGTTTTAGAGGAGACGAAAGCGGTGGCAGTAAATTTAAAGGTGGACATTTTATTTTAGTGAGATGTTTTCATCTGTCTGCGTTGTAACGGATATTGGTGAAGATTTAGTAGCTTGGGCATATGTTTGGGATATTTGAGGGGGTATTAGCTTTCTAGCTTCTGTGTAAGATATATTATTGTTAGTTTTGATTTCTTGTAATTTTTTTCTCTATTTTCCATTTAGGGCATAGCTTAGAATTCGATGGATGGGACTGAGAACAGTTAATGCATTTTAGCTCTAGAATGCAGTCAGTAGAAAAATGTCCAGCAGACACACATCTAGAGCAAGTCAGTTGTCCACGGCAAGAAGTTTGTGAATGTCTGAACCTCTGGCACTTAAAACAGCGCAGAGGATTCGGAATGTACGGGCGAATTTTGCAGTTAAGGTAGCCGGCTTTTATTGTTGTCGGTAATTTGGGGCTATTAAAAGTTAAGATTATATGTTTGGTAGGAATTATGAATGTATCTCTTTTTATTGTGATTCTTCTGACCTGGATTACACCCTGACTCGAAAATCCATCAAGGATTTCCACATCAGTAGTGGTCAACAGATCAGGTTCAGAAATGACACCTCGACAAGAGTTAAGGGATTTGTGTGGAACTATAGAAACAGGACAATCCAGAAAAGATTTCACTAGAAGAAAAGACTTTGATTGAAGAGCGGAATTTGTTTCAATTAGTAGATCCCCGGAACGCAATCGTTTTACTGATTTCGGTTCACCACCTATTCCGATCAGGGCTTTGTGGATAGCAGATGGCTATTTCTTTGACAATTCATTATTTGGTAAGGAAATTAGTAGGAATCTCTTGAATTCGTTGACATTTCTTTGACGTTTAGAGTGGGTAAAACAAGACCTTTACCTGGGCACAGAAGCATTGGATCCATAGGCGCGTAACACAACTTCGTCCTGGTGTGCCTCCACCCACCACGGAGTCTAACAAGGGAGGCAGTGTGCCGGTCATCTGGCAAAAGCCAGGCACGGCGCTTACCTGGAGTACACCTAGAATATAGTACTACAGCATCAGGGCGAGGATCCAACGGGTAAACCCGCCACCCCTTATCTGCAGCACTAGCCCTACAGCAGTGTCTCTTCGGGGTAACAAAAGAGAGGTACCACCAGCCGATTGACAGGAGCGGGCTCACTCCTGCCACCCGTCTACAGTGAAGCGTGGGCCAAAGGGAATACAGAGGTATCTCTAGGCCACCAATCTCCTCCATACGGGAGAAGCGTGGGCAAAGGGAACACAAAGGATCCCCAGAACACCTATTTCCTCCTTACGGGACGCCGCACACGGCAAACATGCGGGTTGGTAAACCAACTGTGTTAGTCGAACACAAATAAAGCAACAAGATTCAAAGAAATATACGAAAAAGAAATTAAATTAACGCAATAGAAAATGAAAACCAAAATATGTTAATAATAAATAGTTAGTTTTCTCATATGAAAAAACTAATCAATAAATGAACAAAGTTCATTCTATATTTGTCTGTGATCTGGACATGAAAATCTGTGGTCTGTGGACATGAGAATCTGTGATCTGGACGTGAAAAGAAGAAAAGGGAAAATTGAATGACGAGAAAGAGGGTTGAAAATAGGAGAAGTATCACTAGGATGTCCCGGGTTCGTGAAACCCGTGTTTATCAAAGACAGTAAACCCCTTGGGAAAAGGAAAAGATCACTAGGGCACCTCGGGATTGTGACACCCGTACTCACCTAAAGAAGGTGAGCCCCCTGAGAGGGCTACGAGAGTGACTCGAATTCCCAATATGATACTCAGATTCCCTCTAACGTTATCCAGCACATTTTCTTCTATGCGTGGAACAGGGCTGCTGTAGCCCAGTGGTCAAGGTATCGGATCATAGCAGGCATGACATGAGTTCGAGCCCAGTGCCACTAAAGACCCACCGTGTAGGGCAGCGATGCGCGTTAAATCTGTGGAGAGCTCAAACGTCCCTCCGTTGTTGTGGTGTGGTAGTTAGGAGAGAGGGGTGCCAGCTCAGGTGTCGTCCACGTCACTTGATCATGGTTCAAGATTACGTGGTCCGTCGCCAAAAGTCCTCGTGTAGCTGAACACTGTGACGTTAATATTCCCTCACTCACTCCATGCATGGAACAAATTATGTTCAATACATTCGTAATTTTACTTGTATACTCTTGTATTTTTACTCTGAGAGCGAAATAAGAGAACTAAGAGCTGAAATAACTGCCCTAGTGTTAATAAACAATTATTCGGTTGAAAATCCAGACTTTTGAATGCCACGACTACATCATCACACTTAATCGAAATGTAAATCTTTCACGGCAATTTATTTCATATACAGGGTAATTCACTGTCAGACCGCAAACTTGCAAGGTGTGTAGGAGGTACAGAAATCATAGGGTTGCAAATGCCATAGTTGTGAGTTATGGTGCAAAGAAGCAGAGCAAAAGAACAGAAACAGCAACACATTAATGGGACAGAAAATCTTTTATTGCAAACTGTATTGCAAAAGATGTTTAAAATTACAACCAGAAGTCATCTGGCAGACCTGACAGCGGCGTTGCATGCAATTCCTTATGTCCTGGAAGTTTTCTGGCATGTCACGTAACCTCCCGGCAGCTAGCAAGCTTTGTTACAAGAAAATCAGTCCCAAGGGGTGGTAGAGCAAAGGGGTAGACACCCGTTCCTTCATTCACTTGAATATCTGTAGCTGCCGGAAGGATACGTGACTTTCCATGAATCTTCCAAAAGTTAGGAGTTCCCTGCATATAGCTATTGTGAGGTCTACCAGACAACGTCTAGTCGTAATTTCGAACACGTGTTGTAGCAACTTTTCAATAAAAGGTTTTCTGTCCCATTAATATTTTGTTCTTGCTGTTCTTTTTCTCTGCTTCTTTGCATCATAGATCCCAACTACGGCATTTGAGGCCCTGAATTCCTACGTGATTCCGAGTCATCTTTCTACCCTGTACCTACCCTACCAGTATATCAGTCTCGTAGCAAATCACCCTGCATATATTGATAGAGAACCGAAATGCGATTTTGAACGTCTTTTGCACGTCATGAACATTTGCAGACATTCTACGTATTTAAAGAATTTAAACTTTTAAAACAGATGCATGTAGCAAATTATCATTCACCCGACTGTCGTGTCCACCGCACATTCTAGAAACCAGTAATTACACTAGTATAGAGTGTCATTTTATTTTCTAACCGTGCATTTCGTTGTCACTCGTGATTCTTTCACAGCACGGTGGTGCGTTGAAGATTCTACACCCCGTGGTGTTATACTTCCTTTCACGGATTCTTTGATTTACATTTCAACAGGATCATGCCCAACCACACGACACTTCTTTTTATTGGTTGTCTTCTTGCTTCTCCAATGCCTCCTCACTAAATGGTGAGATTGCTAAGTCCCTCCCCAAAGGAACCCTTTTGGGCTCTTGGGCAAGTGCCTCCAGCCATCCCTGGATCATGCCGGTCTAACTCGCCAGTTGGAACGCGTGTGTGGAAATCAATCCTGCTGAAGGACATCTACCAACTCTCCGAGTCTATCCTCACATCCAGATAACTTGCATCAAGATCACAAGTGGACCAACGTATTATTGATTTTTTTAATTTATTGTCTCGTGTATTGCCATTTTTTTCTTGAATGAAATCCTCAGTTCGAATCGTACTATTAGAGTATCGTTTTCAATACACGTACCGATTAAAGTCCGATTCGAATTCCTGCTGCGTTAATTTTATGTTTTAGAGTGCATGATCAAACGATTTTCTCTGAGGGAACATGTGTACTATATACGCATCAAATGGGCATAGCCATTTATCTTGGCATTGCTAATGACTATTTCTGTAAGAGCATGTTTTCGCGAAAAAACTATAAAAACGCTAAAGTAGTTCATCCCCAAATACAATTAAAATCGTTTAACACGAAACTGAAGGGACTAAATCATTGTCCCGTGTTAAAGAACATTTAAAAAAACACATATTCACAATTTTTAAGCTTATTAGAGTATAATTTATTTACATAGACGTGTATATATGCGTGTATTTAATAAAGATCAATGAAACAAAAACATTCATACGAACTTAATGAAATTTTTTACAAAATTTAGCAACACTAAAAACTAAACAGATTTCGATTTGTCTTCTGTTTTTCGTCAACAGCCTTAAGAGGTTCCATCTTCATTTTAAGCGAAATAGCAGTTTGCTTTCTCTCTGAGCTCTTTGCCATTGTGCTCGTAAAAAAATTCTTCTAAAATAGTATAAAAAAACGTGAGCTGAACTCACTGATTTTTTACTCACACTGCGATGTACTTGTCACAGAATTCCAAAATCAACTAGTGGAGAGTGAAAGTAGCTCAGATAAACAGTATTGGCTCGTGTCACAGGCTATCTCGAGAGTACTTGAAAGCCGTTAGCATCCATTCTACGAAACATGTGAAACCACCCCTCTTTCATTTCACCCACCTCTTAAATCTCGCAGGCACTGGTGATGTTTACCGTGTTTTGTTCATTCCCAGAAGAGAAATCCTTTCGCGTTATGAGAAAAAAATAACTTGAAAATACATAATAGTTTGTCGGGATCGTTGTGATATTTCGTGTTAACCAATTTTTCGTCTTAACCATTTTCGCGTTAAAGGTATTTCAGAGTATTTTTCAAGGAAGTTGAATAGTTGAATTATTCTGTACAGAGAACAAATAAATAAAGACATCTTCTCTTATATATATTTTACGTTTTTCTTTTCTGTTTTATTTCAATAAAAAAAAAACCTTTATCTACAAAAAGGCCTAAAAGAAAGTTTTGTTTCATAATTATTGTTAATATGCAACGGCATCAGTAGTAGGCGTAGGGAACGACTTGCAGCCCTCGTCCCGATCTTGCAACGGGAAGGCCTAGAAGGACGCCCCTGCCTTGGCAATGGCACTTAGCACGACAAGTGCTCGAGAATCCGCCTTTAGATGTTTTCGACGAGCTTTTCCCCTTCCTGCGTCCCCTTGTCATTTTGGGGCTTTGAGTGGAGCCACAGAGTCCGAGGGCGAACCCGAGCACGGAGAGCATCCCTTCCACAAAGGCGCAGAACTCCAAGAGAGAAATGCCCAGCCACCCTCCGGAGATCCCCCCCAGGTAGCTGAACAGAAGTTCCGTCTGAAAAGGAGAAGGGCAAGTGCATTGATAATATAATGCGAAAAATGATGACATAAATACACATTAAAGTTACCTAAGAGGGATAGAGACGACGTTTCCCTCTAAATTTAACCCTTAAACGGGCCATTTATTTGTATTAAAGATATATTAAAATTCAGGGGGATTCATAAAGAAGTATACATCGCAGGAAAATGGTGAAATTAGGGATTTGATGAAATCTCTAAGGGAGATGATCCATTCACGGAAGATGTTAAAAAAAGTCTCTTTGAAGTCATTTCCCTGTGATGCAAATAAGTGATTTAATCAAATCCCTGAACTGTTTTAGTGAAATGATGAAATGAATAAGTCAGCATTTGCAGAGGCTCTGTTTTTGCTTGGTACGACTCCCTCTCACGTCTCCTCTCTCCTCGTCCGTGCCAGGCAGCGCCGGGCTTCTGACGTGACGCACACAAAGCAAAAAGAAGTAAATATTATTTTTTATTTCGTTATATTCTTTGCATTATTATCTTTCGATTGATATATCACTTTTGTATGCCTAAAAATTAGAAATTGGAAAAAAGCTTCCATTAAAAAAATATAAGCAAACAAGTTAGGGAATTCGACCACGCCCCCTTTTTAGATTAAAAAAAAGCTAAAGCTTTTTTATGAAAAAAAACAAAGTGAAATAACTAAAAAAGTAGGTGTTACAAATAAATCAGGATATATTTCTGAAGTATTACATCAATGTAATTTTTATTTCTTTTGAAATGTGTGTTTTGCTAATTAATTTCGAATAAATAATTTGTAATTCAATAATTATTGCTGTATAATGCACCACATATTTGCTAAATAAAAACTTTTAAACGCTTTACAATATTATTTCATCATTTCACTGAAACAGGTTAGGGGGGGATTTTTGAAATATATAGCTTAGAAGTGGGCTTATCCATGTTTTACGACAACCGAGAGGAGAAATTTTAAGAAAAAAACGCCGATAATTATTTCAATGGGTTGTAACTCTGAAAATAATGTGAATTTTTCAAATAAAATAGTTCAGACTCTCTGGAGAAGTCTTTACTTTATATAAGCACACACACACACACAATTTTATTATTTTAAAAGCATTTTTTATTAAAGGAGAACATTTTGAAAAAAGGTTATTCTAAGTTAATTTTTTTGTCAAAATATTGTATTTAAATAATTTTTTTTGTCAAAATGTTCTTAAAGCAATTTTATACATGTATTCTAATCTAAGTGACACTAAATATCATGAAAATTAGCCATTTATGCGCTTTTTTAAAATCAACACACACACACGGTTCTGAACGTAGTCGGATACCTTAACAAAACTTAAAATAATCCCATACAACTTTCTTACAGGAGACATATAATATCTTACGTTGTTCTTAATTAATAGTGCATTGAAACTGTGTACTTCTTTATGTATCACTCTGTATTTTTGGAATTGAAATTGATTGAAATTCACTCTTAACTTATTAGATAAACTTAATTTGATTTTTAACACCATTTTTTTCATGCGAAGTACACTTATCACCGCCCAATGGGGGCTAGTAAGTAAGAAGGAAATTGAATGCTTTTTATTTCATTTTAGTTTTATAATTATAAAATATGTTTTCTAAATAATACGACCTAAAATAAGAATTATATTATAGCTTTTTTGACTCGTAGATGACAAATTACAATATTACCTGTTGATTCAAAAATAATGTGACCAATTTCAGAACATCATAAATCTTTATCGAATTAAGTTATTTGCATGAAATTTTCAATGTGGTTTACTTTAGTATAGTACACTTCGGTTAAACGTTTCGGCCAAGCCAAAGAAGTTTTTGACTATTTTTGGGAGTATTTTTCAACTTCCTCTTTGATTGCTTTTTGAAGCCCTTTTGGAGTGTTCTTATTTACGTCTGTTTAATTTCTTATGTATCTCCATAAAAAGTAATTGCTCGTAACACAGTCAGAGGATGTTGGAAGCCATTTCTTAGGAGGCAAGAAATGTATTTTTTAATATATCATAATTTTATAGTTGATTTCGTAGTATGATTTGGTGCAGAATCTTGGTGAAAAACACTGGACTGGTCCAATAAATCATCGGCTTACAAAATCAGTTCTTTGTGACATTGTCACCTTCAAAGTAGTTCCCTTCAGCATTCTCACACTTCTACATAACTGCTAACAGTTCTGAAACGAGATTTTTTGAAGGTCCTTCAGGAGATTCTCCGCTTTTGTCTGCACCTCTTCAACTGAGGTAAAATGAGTTCCCTTTAAGCAAGATTTAACTGTAGGAAATAAAAAAAAGCCACATGGAGCCAAATTAGAAGCATAAAGGTAGAATGATCCATCACAGTAATGTTTTGGCGGTCAGAAACTGCTTTGTGAGCAGGTGCATTATCCTGGTGCAACAACCATGCATCCTTCAACAACTGTGGCTTTTTTTTCCCTTATTTTTTCGTGTACTCTTTTTGGTACTTCTATGTAGTAGTGTTGATTAACAGTCTGACCACCGGTCAACCCACTCAATTATTACAATACCGTTAATGTCGAAGAAGACTATTAACATTACATTGAATTTTTATTCTGAAATGCGTGTTTTTTTTGGGGGGGGGATCTTAGAGACTTCCACTGCATCGACTGGCGCTTAATTTCCAGGTCCTAGGTAAAAATCCATGTCTCACTACATGCTACAACAGATTCCAACAAATTTGGCTGGTTTGCAATGTGTTCTCACATGTCCACACACACGTCTTTGCGGCACTGTTTTTGGTCATCGGACAGAACTTTAGGAATAGCTTTCACACAAATCTTCCTCATGTGTAATTTGTCAGTTAAAATGCGTCAAACAGCTTCCCTATCCAATTCAACCAACTCCGCCACTGCATGAACACTTATCTTCGGTCAACCCAGATCTCGTCACGAGCTTTGGCAATGTTTTGGTCTTGTAATCACTCACTTTGGTCGCCCAGCATGTTCATCCCCTTCCACACCGTCCCTTCGCCCTGAAAACAATTTATGCCATTCGAACACACTTGCGCGAGACAAAGTTTCATCTCATTAACCTCAGCTAACATTTGAAATGCTTGCGCGTAACTGATTTCTTAAATTTCACATGAAACTTGATGTTGCGTGGGATGACGTCAACAAAACAGCTGTTGCCAACACCACTCTTTTTTCAAGCTACACACTTAGTCTCGTTTTGTGTGTGTGTGTGTGTGTGTGTTATACCTCGTACAGCAGTGCTCCGCAACCATTTTATCGCTGCACACCGGTCAACGTTTGATAATTTTACCGCGGCCCGCTGAGGGTGGGGCACGTTGATTGTTTATGTTTTAGATTGTTTTGATTTAACAATTTTAATTTAGTTACATTTAAATATGCCTTCAGAAAATATAGTTACACCAAAAATAAATAAAAGTGATTTAACGCGGAATATAAAGGGATTTCCGTAGAAAGTTGCGCAAATCCGAGAGAAATGCAGCACTTTAAATAAAATGGCAATAGTTTAATGTTCTTTAATGCGGCCCGGCACCATTTGATCCACGGACCAGGAGGTTGCGGATCACTGTCGTACAGTGATTTTATGAAAGGAAAACAAATTGCATTAACTAAATATGTACACAAAAGAAAGTTATTAGTTAAAAGTTATTTAGTTAATAAAGATATTGATAATATTATTAATGAAAAATTTATGAGATACAATTTAAAAAAACAAGATTACCCTAATAAAATTCGTAAGATTTACATATTTTCAATGCCATTGCTACTTAATCTACATATTAATATATAAAATATTACTTTACTTAATCATAAATGTCACTATCTGTACGATTATTTAAAATTTGTTCGAAATTTTTTTTATTTGTTTTTTACATTTTTTCTTTTAATTATACATATTGCTTTAGTATTTTGAATGCACACTATGTTGCTTCTTTTATTAAAGAATATGCTCGTGTACAATTATTTCCTGAAATATATAATATCCTATTCTTTCCAATGTCTTAAATCTTACTTGAAAAAGTAAATGCATTACGTTTTGCAAATATTTAATTTTTTGTAGATAAATTTTAGTGATTTAAAATTTAGTTATTTTTTAAAATTACTTTCCTTTCTAAATTTCATTTCAGTCCATCAATACAGACAAGCAAAGAGGAAGGTTGGCGCCTTAAAACAGTGATTAGCTTCGCGCAGTTTCAGAACAAGCCAAAAGATCGTTATTGTTTTCTACACTCACACCAATGGCGTAACGGAGAAAATTTGGGCCACCTGCAAAGTCAGACTTTTGGGCCCCCCATTTGGAAGGTAGGTACTTGGCGGCAGTCAGGCTTTGGACCCCTGGAATACTGCCACCCCCGCAATGCGGGATTGTACGTTACGCCACTTACATACACATACTTACTCAATTATGTACGTGTCATTTTCTTTCCTATTTGATCAAGTGTGCACAAAACCAATTCGTGCGATAAAGAAGTCGATGTGCATTTCACTCACCGTGAATTCAGGGGTGTGATTAAATATCCTGTGCTGCAGCGTCTGGTAGTGGATCCGCACATCCGACAGAGAGAACCTGGACAGAAACAAATTACCACATTTCACTCAGACGACACACACAAACCCTTTTTCTCCTTGATTTCACAAGCATTCAGTAAAGCACAACAAACCTTACGATTCAAGAAAAACATTTAAATGAACTCGTTTTTGCTACAAATATTTATCCCCATCTTACTTTTTTTACCTCAATAGGCTGCATATTAACAACTAAATCTTTGCATACAGAGCAAATTCACAAGAGTGGAAGCCATTTCATGGATGGCACCATCTAGTGGCGGTTTCCTCTACCAAATTTTGACGTTTGAATTTTATTCAATTCAAACTCTTGTCGGATGCTATTTATTGTCGTGATTTAATTTTGCCGACAGTACCAGAGCCAAATTGATACTCAGGGGATCTTTTATTAGCCACATAATCATATGGCAGTCGTGCTTACAATTTTTGGATCCAGAAAATCTATCGACTCCAGCTAGGGTTGATGTGACGTTTGAGATAAATAACGGTAGCGTGATATTGATTGACTTAAATATTTAGTTTATTTCGTCACAGCTATTATTTACATAACTATACATTAAAGTTATTAAACTTATTAAAAGATTATTAGAGTTCAAAACAGTGGTTTGTGAGAGAAGGGATCCCTTTCAATGACTGCTCACTTCAAGGTACAAAACATCTTTCCCTGGTTCTCCTTCCCTCTGTTCGGAGATCAGGAGCCGGCGCTTTTGAGCATCTCGTTACATCCTGCTAGGAACGGGAAAAGGGTCCCTCGTAATGTCAAAAGGTCGACAGGTGATCCAAGATGGTACTACGCAATAATTCAAAGTTGCACATGTGTCTTTGCACGTGGGGTGATAATTTCCACAAAGATGCCGACCACAGCTGCGAGACGAAAACGTTAAGTTTAACACACAACATTAAGCTTACAAGGCGGCGCTACCTCTACAAATACCTTTGAACAATAGTACTGGTAGTGGCTTCCTTAACATCAGCCTCCGTTCACTGAGACGTCTCTCGTTGGTCATTGTCCAGTTTATACGTCAGATTCTTGATAAGGACGCGTCAGGGGCCGGGAGCCCCAATCCGTTGATTGCTCTGTCCTCGCGTTATATCGTCACTCTGGGTCGACTGCTATTTTCTTGATGCTCCATAAGGCCGTGGTTCACGCATTCCAAACCAAATATTGACCAACTTTGTGATTTTACCATCCTACTTTTTTTGACCGAATTGCACGTCCTCTCTCAAATGGTGGCATCTGTTCCTTCTTTTCGCAAATTTATCTGCGACGCGTTGGTATGTCTATGTTGGTCAATGGAGCCACATTCACTTGGAAGTTAAGTTTTAGCATTGGAATGCACCCCGTATTCTATACAATTGGGATCATCCATTACAATGTGCTGGAGTCAGTCAATCATTGACTGCCTTAAGGTATCCGACTACGTTCGGAACCGTGATTTTGCAAAAGCGTATAAATTGATCATATTTATGATATTTAGTGTCACTTAGATTAGAAATTGTATATAAAACTGTTTTAAGAATAGTATTACAATAAAAAATTATTTAAAAGTACAATATATATATTTCGGCTAAAAATTAACTTAGAATAAACCTTTTTCAAAATGTTCTCCTTTTGTGAAAAAGGCTTCTATTATAATAATATTTTGCCTGTATATAGCTCAGACCTCTCTACAGAGGCTCAACTAGAATTTTTGAAATATATAACTTAGAAGTGAGTTTATCCGTGTTTTACGACAACAGAGGGGAGAAGTTTTAACAAAAAAACTCCGATAATTATTTCATGATTGTAACTCTGAAAATAATGTGAATTTTTCAAAAATCACAGTTGAGCCTCTGTACAGAGGTCTGAGCTATATACAGGCAAAATATTAATACAATAGAAGCATTTTTCACGAAAGGAGATCATTTTGAAAAAAAATTTATTCTAAGTTAATTTTTAGCCGAAATATATTGTATTTAAATAATTTTTTTTGTCAAAATGTTCTTATAAAACAATTTTATACATGTAGCCTAATCTAAGTGACACTAAATAACATGAAAAATTATCCATTTATGCGCCTTTTTAAAATCACGGTTCCGAACGTAGTCGCATACCTTAAGTTAATCAGTAGCAGTAAATATAAGGCAAATGCAATTTCTTTCCATTCTCATAATTCCTTGGTGCGTTGCTTTTTGCATTATAGAGTGTATTATAAAATCGCTGGTTGCTTTTTCATTAGTAGACGAAAATAAGATATAACATTTACTATGATTTTAAGACAGAATCAATTCTTAAGTGTAGTCATAAAAAAAACCGTCATACATTTCATAATATTCAAAATTTTCATCGAAACTGTTCCAAATTGGTATTAGTGCTAATGACGCAAAAGTGAAATGCCAGCATTATTAGATAAATTTATCAAACTCAATATATTGACTTTTTAAGTAGAATTTTTCCATATTGTAAAAATATGTTGTAAAGTTTAGTAGAAAATAATCCCAATAGATTTAATAGATTATATCCCAAGTTGGCTCGAGCCCGACTAGATATAATCGATAAAAAAACTTATTAAGGGGGTCACATATTATTCCACGCAAATGAAATGTCCGATTTTATTCTCTTCTCTGCCGTGAAGTTATTGTGGCCGGAAGAATCATTTGTTGGTCAGAAAAATAAATTCTGCATTAACACGAAGGGAATAGGACTGACCTTGGCAACATACACAAGTGCAATAAATTTGGCAGCTAAATTTTGAAAATCGCCAAATTTGGCAACTAAACTTTGAAAATCACCTAATTTGGTAACGAAATTTTGAAAATCGCCAAATTTGACAACAAAATAGATATCCCTAAAAGGCTCCAGAATTTCCTAGGATCTAACAAAAAAAACTTTCGAAGATCTAAAAATTTCTCTCCGACCTGCATGTGGATGATACATGGATTTGAAAAACCGTGTTCAATATATTTGTGGGATTTTTTTCATCTGTACTGCTGAAGATGCAAACATTTGTCCTTTGTTTCTCGTTGGAAGAAAAATCTACTGTATTTAGTAGAGAATAAATTAATGTTGAATCCAAAAGAATCTAATTGTTCATTGGCGGACCTTTCCTACATTTGAGAGATGATTTCTGGAGGATGGATCGATCATTAGGATTTGTAAGCTATTACAAAATAATATACTATATAAAAAACAGCGGTTTGTCCGATCTGAATATTTGTCAAATTTTGGACTATATTTTGTAGAATGTTAGAATTAAGGTTCTTAAACAATTGGAAAATATTAAAAAAGGACAAATGTCATTTATTATAATACACTTTTTTATTAATTTTACTTAGAGTCGGACCTCTAACGAAGTCGCTAAATCCCCCCAAAAAAATTCGTTAGGGAAAAAATTCATTAGAGATACATCTTTTGATATACTTTAGAAACCACATAAAACAAATTTTAAATTCATAAATACTATATAATTTTTAAAAAGGTAATTATTCATACTTTTTATTGTTAATTAATATCCGTATATTACACGTATTTTTAACTTTAAAAATAATTTTATATTAAAATTAATGAATTTTTAACGACATTTTCTCCAATTTTAAACCTACAAGTAGTTTTAGACAAACATTATTTTATAGCCAGCAATTTTTTAAGCATACTCTATCACACGCGTCTTTGAATTTAATTATTGAACAAATCTGTTAATTTTGATTTTTTTTTTTTTTTTAATTTTTTTTTGAAAAATTATGGGGCAATTTTATGGCTCTAGGAGAGTCAGGTATTTGGTAAAATCAGTTCAAGGTCACTGATCACCATAAAATGGGCTAAAAAAGTGAGCCATTTGAAAAATATCCTGAAATATTTTAAAAATAGGGAGGAAAAAGTCGAATCACAAGAAAAACCGTTCGTTAAATAGAAAATGCACTTCGATATTTGGAGATTATTTTATGGAGAAAATAATAAAATGTGCTTGGTTCCAGAAAAAGTTCGTATAATAGAGAAATTCGTAAAACAGAGGTTCATTATTTAGAGGACGGACTGTATGTATTTATATTTTCATCATTATGATACTTTTTAACATTTTATTTACTTATTGGTAAAAAATTATGCAATGTCTAGCACAAAATGCTTGAAAACCCCAATTGAATACATAGTTACAGATTTTAATCATTAATTATACCTAAAATATAACCCTTTTAAAGTTATAGATTTCTTTAAAAACGGAGGTCAAGGTGCTCACAAAATGGTCATCCAACAAACTTACTTTTTACTTTCTCCTCTGCGTCGTTTGTAGGATTCGAGATCTTCATTCGTCATAACCTGCAAAAGAAAGTAAACATTTTCTTGAAGTAAATGTCACCTCAAGCCATGTTTGATGTTGACTACCCTCTGGAAATGGAATTATTTTTAAAGTCGAAACTAAACGCGATTAGATTAAACGGGAGTTACAACAATCCCATCTAAGCTTACTTCTAAGAAAAATATTTGCATTTTTCAAGTTAGCTGATTCAGAAACAGCAAAAGTGAATGCTCGTCGAAAAAAACATTGTCGATTTTTACACGATAATCCCCAAGCCAGAGATTTGTCCTCAAAGAGATTAATCTGAAACCTTTTTCGAGTTGTGACAATCTATTTCACTTTGAACGGTTGAGGGCCGCGGTAGCCTAGTTGTCATGTTCAAGGACTCGAGGTGGGTGTGTCGTTTGTTCGAGCCACAGAAGAAGCACCGCGGCTGATGCACGTTCCTTCTGTCGTTACTCAAAATCCTCCCTTTGATGTAGAAATTTGGAAAGGGGGTGCCAGCTGAGGTGCCGACCTCGTCACTCGACCATGACTGAAAATTAAGCTAACAGCTCTTGTGTCGGGTTTTTTCTGTGACGCTAAAGGAGAACACTGACTCACTTGAAATTTTAGAGTCTTTTAAGACGGCCTATTTTTTTTTTTTTTTTATCATTTCAGTACATGCAGCTCGATCTGATATACATATAGTTAATGTTAAATTAGGGTTCTATTCCCTTTATTTTTGTGTCGAAGCTTTTTTTATGTCGTAACGCTCAATCGACATGAATCTTTGGAATTCAACTCTAAATGAAAAGTTCGAAAAAAATTTTGAGTCAACAAGAAAATCATTTATTGACAATTTAATATCCGCACATGTAGAATGCCTGTAGGAAACTGGTTCGAAGAAAAAACCGAAAACATGACAGCTTTACAGTTTATTTATTGGTGGTGTGAGGTATCTATTAAATTATGTCAACAATGATTAGAAATGGTGAACAAATCAAAAGATAGTATAGTTGTCAGGGTGATATGCATCCTTAAGTTGGAAGCAACGGAACAGGAAAAAATCGGAGTCATCAATTGTTATCGGATTATGTGCTCTCAAATTTGTAAGAATAATGCTAGCAGGATACTCCTTCTCCAATGGATATTTGGAAGGATTTGTCATGAAATAAATGAACTATTTCTTGACCTCAAGAGCCCCGATTATAATGCCACCCCATTAATGACTAGAGTAAAAAAAACAGATCGCCCTTTTCTTCTGACTGATTAAACGAGTACAAGGCATAACTGGCAGGATCGAGTTCTATGCATTACAAGTTGATCCCCAAATATAATTACCTAGATCCTGGAACCAGCTTCCACGCTCGAAATATAGACCAGAGGGGCGCAAACTAGGGGTCGCCAAATTTTTATGAAATGCATTATGCCTGTATGCTGCATACCATACAGTGTACATACAAAGAGTGAAACGCCGTCACTTACTGTTTAATTGCAATTTTCTGCTGCTCGCTCTTTCTTTGACCGTAATGTATGTAAAGTGTGAAGACGCAACTTTTTCACTCGGGTAGATGACGCCCTCTTCTCGGTAATTCGCCAGTTTTACTGAAAAGCGCCTATTTGTCCGACGTCTTGATGTTATACGTACTGTGTCCAACGGTGCGCACCGTACGAGATGGAGTGGTAATCAAGGGTTGTGGGAGTCATCTTGTAGACATGCGAACCAA
>BMAV01009636.1:107799-342983 GCA_019973955.1 Trichonephila inaurata madagascariensis | reverse complement strand
GCAACATACATCCGAACATCGATGAGATAATCAGAAACTTGCAGCCACATACATCTCATTAAAAGGCAAATTTACTGATTTTTTATGTTATACAAAAAATATTTTCTTTAAATTATATATAATATTTATATGTGTCAGAAATGATGATTTTTTTTTATTCAAAAAAGCGAAAGAAATGCGCCTATTTACATCGTATTTGTGAACATTTATCTCTAGAGGTCGCCAAAAATTTTCTCTCTACAAAAGGGTTCGCAGTCGAAAAAAGTTTGCGCACCACTGATATAGACCCTACCTGAGGAAGTGAGTGAATATTGACGTCGCACTATTCAACTACTCAAGTGCTTTTGGCGACGGACCTCGTCATTTTGAACCCTGGTCAAGTGACGAAGACGACACCTGAGCTGGCACCCCTCTCTCCTAACTTTCACTCAACACCAACGGGAGGAAATTTGATCCTCGACAGATTTAACGTGCATCGTTCCCCTACACGGCGGGTCTTTAGTGGCACTGGGCTCGAACTCGTGAAAAGCCAGCCATGATCCGATACCTTGACCACTAGGCTACTACATCCACGTGTAAAATGGCGAAATAAAATCATTGTGTGGAGTTTATCTGGAAGAAGAGTAAATGAATATGATATATTTGAGACCATCCTAAACATCCTAAATTTGCAGATCCAAACAAAAACGGTTAAAATTTGCCAAAGACCACCATTGGCATGAGGTTAATATGCTAGAACTAGACTCTCTTGGCTGTCAACAAAAATAACAAACATAAGGAGAACTAAAAATGTTACACAGTCTTTTTTTGTTTCAAAAAGAATTCATATTGTAGCGTCGGCTCATTAGACAAAAATTTCCCGACAATACCTGTCAATTTTGATGTAGGGTAAGGAGAGAAATGCCCAGACAAAACATTTTATTCTTCCAAAAGAGACCATGTATTCTTCCCTCATGCATGGAGACAAACAGATGCTTAGCCGATTCAGAAGACAGCTTTGTTGAAAGCACAACTCTTCACTTTCCGATCCTCAGATGACATTCAGACACCACGATCCATAGAAAGGACACTCCTGTGAACAGTATCCATTGTTGGTTCCCTTCGGACATGTGGACCACGAACTATTTGAATGAAAAAGAATGTCGGCCTGTTGTGATAACGACATTCCCTGGAGCAGTAGAGAACACAGGAATTTTTCAAGGTGGCGGGAAGGGGGTTCAACGGTCGAAAGTCCACTATTCTCGTATCATGCTCCAATACACCTCCCAACGTATTCTTTTGATTTTGTCAATTTCCGGGAACAAAAAACAGTAAAAAATTAGCTATTGGATTATTAATTAGCATTAATTAATAAAATTAATTATTAATGACAAATACTTATTTAAATTTTACGTACTATATGCATAGGATTATAATCAATCGAAAAAATCAAAGGCTTTGGGGGGTCTGGACCGTGGACCCCCTTTTGTGTGCACCACTATCTTGGAGTGTATCCAGATCGAAGATATGCGACAGAGGTTGCGAGGGCAGCCTCATCCCAAAGGCCAAAGGAGAAGAACTGCGATGACCTCTTAAAGACGGAGTGCCGGAGTATGCGGAGCAACGGCTCGAGTGAATTGAAAGGGGTTGCGGGGGCAGTCGCACCCGGGAGACGATCATTTCAAGATCTTTAAACCTTAAACCGGACTACAACTTTTCCTCAGCAAAAGCCTGTGAAGAGTAACAATTTACTAATGAATATAATGTTTTGTTTAATTAATTTGGAATAAAATGTCTTTTGGCAAAAAGCTGTGTGAGCCCTGTGCCTTCTAAATAATGAAATAATTTCAATTGCTCATGGCATTACAATACGTATATAAAAATGGAGTTTCACAAATGTTCTTGCCAGTCATTCCTCTAAGTATGTTTATTCGTACAAAAAGGTTTTTGAAAAGTTTTGACATATTTACCATTTTATGGGGTGAGGTGGGAGAGGAATCAATCACCACAGGATAGTGAGTGTCGCTGCAATAGAACAAGTTGAGACAATTTAGCGATTCCAGTTTAGAACAGAATTAGTTCGCCTATGCTCTACGAAAGAAAGCAATTATATATTTTTTATAACACTACAGAAGGAAAAATGAGATATTATTAATCTATCCGGCTTAAGGTATCCGACTACGTTCGGAACCGTGATTTTTCAAATGGGTACAAACTAATATTTTTTTAATATTAAGGATCACTTAGATTAGAATACACGTATGGAATTGTTTTAAGAATATTATTAGAATTAAAAATGATTTAAATGCAATATTTTGGCAAAAAATGGGAACCTAGAATTCCAAATATTCTTCTTCTATGGAAAATGCTTCTGTAATAATAATATATATTTTGCCCATATATAGTTCAGACTTCTGTACAGAGCCTGAATTATTATTTTTAAAATATATAATTAAGAAGTGGATTTTCCCATATTTTAATACATTAGTGGAGAAATTTTAACAGAAAAACACTGATAGTTTTTTCAATTGGTAGTAACTCTGAAAATAATTGAATTTTTCAGAAGTCGTAGTTCAAGCCCTCTGGAGAAGTCTTAGCTATATATAAGCACACACAAAATATTATTATTTTACAAACATTTTTTTTATAAAAGAAGAATGTTTTGAAAAAGGTAATTCTAAGTTCATTGTTTGCCAAAATATTGCATTGAAATAATTTTTTTAATGTTATGATATTCGTAAAATAATTTTATACGTGTATTCTAATCAAAGTGACATTAAATATTAAAAAAAATATTCGTTTGTACGCTTTTACGAAATCGAGATTCTGAACGTAGTCGGATACCTTAAATGCGCATAGAGCCATTTAATATGCTAACCGAGTAGAATCAATATTTTGAAAAAAGGAATTAAAATAAAGAAGATATACCTTACGAGTAATTTTGCTGCATATATAGTTCATTATTTCTCCCAAACATTTTCTTTTTAAATATAAGTTGAGTCTTTTTAGTCGTTATGAATAAAATATGAATGGATAATCTTCTTATATAAAGGTATTATTCATGGTAGTCTAAAGTCAATAAACCTTAGGTATATAATCCAATTTTTTTCTATTCCTACTATTTTAGTTTACTCCCCTCTCCCTTATATATAATCTTGTTCAAATTTTCAATCGTTAATAAAACACTTTCTATTCATCCATTCAAGTTCAAATACATTTTTTAAAAATTGTAATGGATGACACTCGATGTTAATACAGTTTTTTTAAATATTAATTCAGTAATTAAATTTTATTTTTTTAATTTTAAATTTATTCTGCGTTATTTCTGTCGAAGTTACTACTGGCCGCAATAGATGGCACCAGTACGTTTTTCTAACGAAGTAGAAATGGACTTTAAAAGAAAATTTTATATTAATTGTTTTACTATTTTAATTCTATTTTCGGTCCACTTCTCATTCTTTAGGTGTCAACGCATTCGATAGAACAATGGCTGAACGAAGTGATTTTGTTAGTACTCATAATTATTTTATCGAACATAAAGATAAGAAATATGTTCCAGAATCATATCGATGTGATTGCATGCAAGTACGGATGTATGAAAAATGAAGTAAAAACATGCGTTCGAAAGAGCGAAACAGTTCGATTGCTGACTTCGAATGGCGATGCGTAAGAGAGGTAGCGATGATCCTCATGATGTGTGTACGATCATTTCAAATAGAGATGTTTACTTTCGCACTCATATAATAGTATATAGTTGGTTATCATTAAATAAACATTCCTGTGATTATTATTACTTTGATAAATTTCCTCATCCATAAAATACTTCATGCGAGATCCGATTTTACCTGACAACAACATTTAACTTAAAACCCCCAGCATGCATGCCTCTCGACTCATTCCTGCTTTCGAATAAGATAGAATGTTGGCGGGAAACGAGAAATAACTTAAATGACACTCACTGGCAAGGGACGCTGCAAAGAGACCTGCAGAAGTGCTTGTAGTCCTCGGACAGACGGTCGGCGCATTCCCGATCCCCTGAAAACACATGTACATTACACACTTCATGGTTTTTGTGATGGATACAAATGCATTCAATATTTAATATTGCGAGCAAAAAAAAAAAAAAAAACTGACGGCGTCGTCGGGTGTTTATCGAGTCCAGTGCATTGGAATAGGGGGTCGCCCTCCATTCTGGAATGGTTGCAGAGCGGGAAGGCCTCGTCAGCAACCAGGTCAAGCCAGTGAAGGTATACTCCCAGGAAGTAATGTCCGGTGGTGAGGCGAAAGCGGGCAACGGCCTCGGTTATCTCCAGGTGCTTCGGAATAGGACTAGGGTTTCTTTCCCGAGAAAGCATGATTTCTGTACTTTTCTATTCCTGGGAATTATACTTCATTCCCGGGAATCGCACCGGGTTTCAATTATCTACGAAGTAGCTATTTTTTATTTGTTTGTTTTTTTTTTTTTAAATTTTGAACATGGTTGCGGGCCCCAAAGTGGGAAATTTCAAACGCCCCCCCCCCCCGAACTTCCCGGACGAAGGATGTTCGTTACCCCAACTGTGTGGGGTAAGAGCGTAATATGAGATAGAAAGATTAACGCTTATGTGTTGGATTGGTGAGAATTTTCCCAGCTATCCGCGGGAAGGAGTATCAGTCCAGATCAATTCCTATCTATCTGTTATCGAGCTTCGTTAACAAGAAGTATTGGGTTTTTAAGGCAATCGTATTTTGTAGCCAACCAGCACTGTCTGATGGAAGTTGCAAGATCTTGGTTTATTTGGATAACGTAAGTACTAATACTTAAAACTATTATTTATTTAATCTTTTTTTTAACTTATTTTTCGGATACTTGTCTTTATTATGAGCTATTTAATTGAATCAACAATTTGAAGGAGGGAATGAACCACAAACTGTTTGGGGGAGAATATTTTTATAAGCAATCTCGCAATTTTTCTTATTTATTATTTTTCTAAACCAACTTTTATGGGAGATTCCTATATTAATATTTATTTATATTTATGTAACAATAATATAGCAATTCCATAAACAAGAAAACAGTTATTCAAATAAAATATCTTAAATACAATAATTAATAATTTTAGCGTACATAATCGGCACTTCAGCAGAAAATGAGTTTTTAAGTATTTATTAATATTTATCTCTTAGTAGCAATATTAAAGAAGTAATTGATTCAGATTTGACTGGTTAATTTTCAAACGCATGTGTGAGTCTCAGTAAAAGAACATTAATTTTAGTAATTATTTTTCAAATGTGAATTTTTTCCCCGGGATTTTTAATTTACAAAATCTTTGATTGTAACATTTTTTACATGTCATTACCAATTTTTGCATTTAATGCAAAAAGTGATTAGTTTCATCAAAAAAAAAAAAAATAAATAAATAATAATACAACTTTTATTTTGGGGAAATATTTTTTCCTCTGTGTAAATGATAAAATTGAAAATAAAAAATTGAGATATAATAACAAATTTTTAATTTTATTTAAAAATAACTTTTTATATTTTTTTGAAATTTTGTTGTATTTTCGGGAATCTCTCGGGAACAGCAATTGCATTTCCAGGATTTCCCGGACATTTTCGAGAATGGAAAAACCCAGAAAATCAGAAACCCTAGATAGGACCCACTGTGTCCCAGAGTTTCACATCGCTTTCCAAGGTTTTTTGGGCTCAAATATCTGTCAATATATGTGGGTATCATGTTTTTTTAATAGCTCTTCTTCAAAAACGCCACAAGAGATATTAGTGAAGTTGCTATTTATATATCGCCGCAATTGAATTTTTGCTATTATTAAAGTAAATAATCAACAGATCTCAAATGAAACTGACTGAAGCTCGCTCACTGCGAGATGTCAGAGGCGTGCAGTGTAGCCAGATTTTGCGTAAGGAAGCGCAAAGGATTCTTGATCTTCTACATTCACTGCTTACTACCTTCGTGTGTGAATGAGCCTTAAATATAAAAAACGTCTGTGTGTTAATACAGCCACACAGTATTACAGTATTGGAAGTGAATACGCAAAATCCATGTTTCAGCCTGAGATTGACTGATTTTAGTTAAAGTTCCAAAGACTGATCAATTGATTTGCATAAATTATCAAAAACATCCACCTTCTCGTGTCCTTCATTCCAAACTAATGGAACCTGTATTTAGAAACTTTTAAGCTCTACATAGTACCATTTAAAAAAAATTAGAGACAGTAACAGTAAAAACAATTTATGTTTTATAATCAGATTATATTGTTAAGTTGATTCTGAAAATAAAAAGTCAGTTCACCAACCATTATTTTGCAATTTAAAAAAAAATTTGAAGGTTTTTTTTTTTTTAAATTTTTATAGAGTGCACAATTTTTTTAGAATTTATTAGTCATTTTAAGTAATTTATGTTTCTTTAGATAATTGTACACAAAAGTTAGTATGGATTTGAAAAACTGCTCCATTGTCGATTTTTAATAATTATTTTTCTAGCTAAAAGTGAAAAATAAAAATGAAATTTTCTTAAAATACTTTAAGCATTTTCCCCCTCAGGGGGTTCACCTTCTTTAGGTGGGTACGGGTGTCACAATCCAGAGGTACCCTCTCTCTAGTGATCTTTTCCTTTTCCCAAGGGGTTTACTATCTTTGGTAAACACGGGTCTCACGACCCCGGGGTACCCCAGTGATCCTTCTTTATTTTAGACCCTCTATCTTGTCTATCATCTTCTTTTCCCGTCCAGACCACAGACCTATGAATGTTTGGCGCAGTATAGCCAAAACTGGCTCTTGCGCCATAAAACACTCAACTCAACTCAACTCAACTTTAGCATTTTTTCAAAAAAATAACTAGAGATTTTAGACCTAAATCCATGCTAACTTTTGTAGAACACACGCGCGCGTTTGGGAGTATATACAAAGATTTCAAGACTCTATTTTGAACAGTGAGTGAGTGAATATTAACATCTACTCGAGGGCTTTTAGCGACCGACCTCGTTATTTTAAACCATGGTCAAGTGACGAGGACTACACCTGAACTGGCACCCCCTCTCCTAACTATCACAACAACGGGAGGACGTTTGAGCTCTCGACAGATTTAACGTGCATCTCCCCTACATCACGGATCTACAGTGGTTCTAGGATCGAACTCATAACACGCCGGCCACGAGTCCGTTTCCTTGACCACAAGGCAACCGCGGCCATCTATCTTGAACAAAAAAAAAGCCTTAGGGATTAGAAAACACTAAAAATCACAAAAAAATCCCCATATCTCCATTTTTTCAAAGAAAGTTGTCGCAAGTAGACGGATACCTTAATTCAGATTAATTTCAAGGCCAACTATTGTTTTAAAAAATAGTTATATAACTTAGATGTTTTATCTATAATTTTTTTCTGTTGAGGAGATACCATGATCATAACGTTCTCAGGTTGCTATGAGAAACAATATTTCGGAGAGATGGAATACTACTGAAAGTAATGTATCTAAAAATCAGCTCTCAGCTAATACTGCAATTAGAATTCCGAATACAAGTATTCTGAATTCATGTATTGCAGATAAAACGGATTATTTCCATAATGTACCAAACAACATCATAATAAACATTGTAGCACTATATTTTAGTATTTTTAAATTGCTCGAGAAAAACTGAAACTTGCTAAACTACATCGATTAAAAATTTTAAAAAATTTAAATTGTATGTACAAACCTGATAATTTTTAGCTTAAGCTGGTATTATTATTGTGTATATAAAAATGTGATTTGTGGTTCAAAACTTTTGTGAAAATATTAGGTTAAGATTAAGCTGAATAACTTGTCATCGAAACAAATGCTATCAATATTATGTAAAAAAAATATTTTGAAATAAAAAAAAATGTTTTCAGTTACATTTAATTAAAGTAGAGTTTTAATGCAAAACATACATCGGAAAATAACATATTAAAGAGCTAGAGCTTTACTAGCACTAAAACTTCTTATTTTATGCCTTTACAAACTTTAAATGCGTTTTTCTCAGACTTTTAATTTTGAACACACACAAAGCCAGCTCTGTACAAAAACTTTATGAACAAATTCTGAATTTTTCAATTTTGATGTGTTTCTTTGTTATTCATGTTTGAAATGACCTTCGGAATAAGAGATATTTTAATTTTTACAAAAACTAAAGCACTTTATCTTAGTGACTATATGAAATTGCTTAAAAAAAACAGTGATTATATTCACATAAAGTACTGTAAATTTTGAAACAAAAGAGTTATTGATAAATCTGAAGAACAAAACACTTCCACTGTTATACAAAATATACACAAAAAACTTCAGCAAATTTTTTTCAAAACTTTTTGAGCAATCGCAGTCCCGGTGTGAGTTTTTCGAAAAAAACACATTTCGTGTAAAACGCATTTTAAAGTTTGGCATCTTGTGAAAAGTTATGGCATCTGTTTTTACTAAAAGGCGTGTAGTTTTTGTTCAAGTGAATGGAAAATAAAAAAAATGGTATTTTTATTAAGCTGATAAGATGGTCTATGAAATAAAATCATAAAAAAAATTGTCTATTTTGAAAAAAATCGTGATTTTAGGGTAGTCGGATACCTTAAATAACTATGAGAACTCAAAAAACTCAAAATATAATTAAGGAGAAATGTGTGATTTTAGTAATGAAAATTGAAATTCTTACAATGAAGGAGTTGATTAGGCACAAAAAAAATTTAATTAATCCAATGTAACAAAAGAAAAATGCTTTAAAATGAAACAAACCAAAACCAAAGTTAAAATAATTTCAAATATCTGAAAACCTACATTGTTATCAGATCTGAAATTTGGTGGCAAGCTGCCAAATGATATAGGCCACAAGAAAATGCAAAAAAAAAGAAAAGAAAAAAAGCTAATTAATTCTCTCGCCATTATTAATCACTTGGACAAGAGACCTAAAGTATAATACGTGAACGACGGTAGATACATGATTTACGAATTAAGAAGTAAACTCCCCAAAAAAAAAGATCAAATGTTCAAAAAAAGAGCACTATTAATGGATTTCTTTAGAGTAAACATAAGGCTATAATTTCCTTACCGGGGGCTTTGTATGAAAATCGATTTTCTTCAGTAGTAAACTCCAAAAAAATTATTCGATATTTTTTAAATGTGTGTGTAGGGTATTGTGCAGTCGTACAATTCTAAAGACCCAATGTATTTATTTCAAGTGTGAAAGGTTTGTAAGATTCAATCTGAGGAGCGATACAGTACTAGTTTTTATTTTCTACAGTACTAGTTTTTATTCTCAAATGTCTCGTCATGAAGGAAACCACTTACTTGCAGTGACTTGTTTGGGGTCGTAAGGCATTCGCTCGGCGTACAGCAGGACGTTGTTGGTGACATAACTGTGTCTGCATTCACGCTTTTGGTGGTACAGAAGGCATTCCACGGTACACATCTACCAAATAGCTGCATTTCAACTCAGTCTTATAATAAAAACTAATATGTTTAAACTACATATAAAAATCTTTAATATGAGCAGTATTAGAAATACACATTGAAATGAATTTCACAGTTAGCATCAATTCCCTGATTAAAACAGAATGGTTAAGAAATGGATGCTTAAATCAGAAACCATTGAAATATTATCAGAAAAGTTCTGGTTTTTCACTCATGATACATTCAGATGGAAACGAGAAGGGGAGAGAAATACAAGCATTTTAGCTGTATAAGATGGATGTGTGTAATAAGATGTCGAGATAGGCAGAGCTCAGCTGGAACTCACTTTTACAATAACATTTAATTATTCTTTAAGGTTAAATCTTTGCAAAGAATTGTTTTAGGCACCAACGGGTTATGTTACTAAACAAGTGACATATATAAAAAAATATTTTAAATCAATTCCTACTTAGATCAACAAAATTTTTTTTTATTTTATCTCTACTTTTTATTATAAATAGTTACAATTAATATAAATATGTTTATACATAGGACAGAATCACAACATTTAGTGGTGATTCATTTCTATTAATTATCATTAAAGTATCGTATTATCATCCAAAACACACACAATCGTGCATATCAAATTTTAGTTCAACTGAAGGCTTTAACACGTGAGAAAAAAATCTTTTCAAGTTTTGACGCAAGTCACCAGAAATGATGCCAACGTAGCTGTATTTGTAATTCTTTGAATGATTAGTTTTAATCAATTAATTATAATTAAATCACTGTATTGTCATCCAAAATAATCATGTATATAAAATTTCAGCTCAATTGTGCGCTTTAAAATGTATTTTATTAACGATTGAAAATTCCAAGATAAATAAATAAATATAGAGAGTGTGAGCAAATAGTAGGAATAGAAAAAGAAAAAAACATACCGTAAAATTCGGCGTATAGCGCGCACCGCTGTATATAACACGCACCTATACTTTCAAGCTACATTTTTAAATTTTCAAGTATATTCACCATTTAACGCGCACTCCTTTTTTTTTACGAAGAAACCTGAAATATATGTATGGAGTGCTATTATGTTTTGAAATCATTTATTCAAAGTATTATCCCAGGTTTTTGAAAAAAAATAAATAATATATTTTTAGAATTACAACTCTTGTGAAGTTCATTAGGTGTGTCACAATTCATTAAAATAAACAGTATTTCGATGAATATATGTCTAGTTTTCTTTATGCTCGCTCACCTCTGTTTTTATTTTCAAAGCCAGCATTTTTATACACGGCGTATAACGCCTTCCCGTAAATTTCGATCTCATTTTTTTGGGTTAAAAGTGCGCGTTATACACCGGATTTTACGTTACCTTAATCGAATAAAACATATAAAAATAAAATTTTCTTTCTCTTATTTTGATGTAGTATAATTCTTAAATTGTATGAATTAATTATCGGTGAAAGCAAGCGTGAATAGTAACATAAAGAGAATTGAAATGTGGTGAGCTGAGACCAATTTATTGGTCCCTAAAACAATAGCCAGTTTGATGGTAAGTAAAAGATTTGAATGCATAAGAAAGTTGATAAAAACTTTTAATGTGTGTGCATAAACATTTTACTTAATAATTATTACACTAAAATATCTGAAAGAGAGAAAATTTATAAAAGAGGTGACTATTTGTCAGATCCGAAAAGGCGATCCAATCTAAAAATCCTAGTCGTTATATATTCTTGTTCAAATCTAATTCCTGGTTTCAAAATTGTATTCTGTCTCTTCACGTGGCTCTGGATGGGAGGGGTTGCGTCAAGTGAATGGATGCCCAAATGTTATTTGCTTCTAGTTTATTTACATCAGAATTTCGATAATAAAGATAATACAGGGGGACTCACAAAGAAGTATACACTTTTTTGATGCTGTAAAAAACACGCACCACCTCCGCAAATCAGAAGGTAGATGTTTTCATTTTGTTTGTGTCTCGCCCGTGACGAAAGTGACGCACGAAAAAGCCACTGTGCAAGATTCTCCTATGATAAATATGTTGTATATACAGAATCCAGAAAGTATTCGGATCCTTCTTTTTTCACTCGCAAGCTATCACGGAGGACACTTTTTTGAATATGTTAACTCTTTGGTTGATTTCCTTCTACTCTCATGTCGGCTCTCATGCAACTCACATTATGACGGTGAAATCGAGGCCATTCATTTGGACCTACATCAGCTTTCTGCCCGTCTCTCCACTCCTGATAAGGCTGTAATTTTATCTGATTCAAGTTCTGTCGTTCGGGTCTTGGCAAGTAACCAAGACCAAAGGATTGCAGGGAGCTGCTAAGCAGAATTCTAACAAAGGTCCCTTCCCATTGTGGCCCCTTTGGGGAAATAACAAAAAGAGGCACGGATATTCTCCAAAGATCTACTAGAGACCAGCCTCTTCACTCAGCAAAACTTGAAATCAATAGGATTTTTCAAAAATGCTTTCGAGATGCCGCTACCAGCGCTGCCAAAAATAAATCAAGGAGGGTGCTAATAAAACCTAACTGTATCTCAGACTCTCCTCCTGCTGCTGCTGCTGTGCCTGAGTTTAGATTATTGATGGGACACGCATGACTGCCTTTGTGCTCATTTGTATTGTTTTAATCTGACTGACTTCACCTTTTGTGTTTTATGTGCTTCTGAACAATTCATGGACGCTTCTCATCTAGACGTGTGCTTTGAACTTAAGAGTTTGAACTGTATCATGAAAAAATATTGGAGAGCTCACATTACCTAATGACCTGATGGTCAATGGACTGGCATTTGATAAATAAATAAAAATAAACTCTTTGGTTCATGCTACAGTTGAAGAAAGACGTTAACAACTTCATTCTCTAATTGGATGGCGCACCACCCACTTCATGGGAGATGACCTCGATGAACATCTTCCTCTCCGATGGATTGGATGAGCCGCGGAGATGAGCCACTCACTCAATGGGCACCCAGAAGTCCTGACTTAACACCTTTCGATTTCTTCCTGTTAGGATATTCGTCTCTCCCCTTTCGGTTGATTTAGTTGAGCTGAAACAGCTGAAGCCACTATCGACGCACTTGATTTAGATATCTTAGCACACGTGTGAGCGGAAATGGATTATCGGTTCAGTGGGCTTCATGTGACTAAGGGAACATATGTGACTGTGGAACATATGTGTGACTGTCTTTAACATAACTTAAAATAATCCCCTACAATTATGTTAAAGGTAACGTATAATATCTTACATTGTTCTGGATTTATAGTACATTGAAACCGTATGAATCTATGAATCACCCTAAACAAACCTGAAGAAAAAATATCAGTGTTTGTTGTACGCGTACAGTTTGAAATGACATTGGATGAAGCTTATGCTAGTCTCACTCATGAATTAAATGTTTGCAGACAATTGAAATTGCGAGTATGTCCAGTCTAAACATGACCGTTCTTGTGAATGTCTGAGATATCTTTTTAGTCCTTTCGCCTCCGAAGTTTTATTTTAGAATAAATTTGGCCACTCCTCTCTCCCAAAATCAAGCGATGTAACATACATTGTCAATTAGCCATAGATGAAATCATAACTTCAGCTATTGATCTCTAGATGACTTGGTTGGGAGCGGAAATAACATTGAACACCGTGAAAGATCAGATGTAGGTCCGTTTCAAGGCTCTGGAGTTTCGTCCTTTGTTAAGTAAAGGGCTGAACTCATCATTAGCCAGTTCATTTGTCGACATGTGATGATCCCCTCCCCCACACACAGAAAAACTGCCTTGTTATGCGTTAGACCGGTGGTCGCCAACCTGTGGTCTACGGACTATTGGTGGCAAATGAAACAATTTTGATGGCTCACATAAAAATTGGGGCATTATACTAAAAATGTGTAATACTGAATTAAACTTAAATTTCTCATTTTTTAGAATTAATTACTCTATAACTTTACCTTTACTGTATGCATTTCACACTAATAAAACAAAGGTTTTCTGATTATTATTATGCAATGTATGTATGCCTTTATTTTTTTGATTCATATTAATGGTTCGCCAAATATAAAGTTATATGCACTGGTTATCATAATAAAAACATAAAAAATAGCAATAACTCGCCCAAAAATAAGCCAATAATGAAATCTGAATATGCTGGTAAGTGAAAGGAGCTGAACAATATTTCATTTTGCAAAATAGTGGCGATGCTGTCGGAATGTATCATTTGCGAGGAGCATAAAAATGGATGTCTCAGAGTAGGGCGATAATTGTCGCTGCGTGTCTGAGATTAGAGATCTGGTTAGCGAAATTGTAACAATGACCTCCAGGTATCATTTGACCGAAGAACTGGGATGGCGAGTTATTGTGAGACTAGAGACTGGACAAAGTCAGATAGAAGTGGCTGGAGGCTGAATGCGAGTCCGTCTATGATTCATAAACTTAGGCAACATTTTCTAACAACGGATTCGTCATCCAGGAAGTTAAACCAAGAATGGCCACGCGCTACCCGGAATGCTAATGACCTCATAATTGAGAGCACCACACATCGTTGCATGTGATGCATTGTTTCTTGGGGGGATCATACCCAGTGGCGTAACGTACACCCCCCGCAACCCCCGCATTAAGGGGGGCTCAGGGTTCTAACTGGCTCCAAAGCCTGACTGCCACCAAGTACATACAGTTTGGGGGCCTAAAACCTGACTTTGCAGGGGGTCCCAAATGTTCTCCGTTACGCTACTGTGAGATCATACCCCATATAAAAGGTACCTAAACTGACACGTACGATCTGGTTATTGTAAACGCGGGCTAATTTCCATTACACCATAATCGTCTGGTGATTTCTTTTTACGCTACTTGATACCTTCTTATGTGTTGTATAACGTGTATAAGTTTCATTAAATTCTACGCATAACTTTTTGAGTGACCGACATTTTTGCGATTTTTCCTTAATTTGTGACAACCAGCGTATTTAGTGGTTTTAGTTCTAAAAGTTGACTACCGCTGTGTTAGACGACTGGGCTGGAAAGGAATTCTTTTCTGGCCCAGTCAGTTTTGCCAGTGATATAGTCAGCAATTGAAATGAAAAGATCAACAGTTTCAGCAACGAACTATCTGTAGACTCACCCGAGGAGAGAGCTCCATTCTGTTGGGTGATCGGAAGGGCAACTTCCTGTAGTCCGTGCAGTTGGACGGAAAAGGCTCGGACAGCAGATTCACGCTCACCTGGAAAACATGGTTTGGCTGTTATGATAATCGCATAAGTGTTTTTTCATTATGTCAATAAGTGTTCTACATACATATCTCTAGCATATTGTCTAATGGCCATCGTATAAATGCATATTCTACTTTGATGTCGGTTTTCATAATTTCTTTGAATGTCCGAGAACAATATTGGAAGCTTCACATACTTATGTATTTTGGTGCTAATTTGATATCGGAGTGCTACGCCCCCAGTTGTTGCTTATGCTCGCCAAGATGGGCAATAGCGTTACATACAGTTACCATGATATTCTCAACGTGTGGTAATGTGATTGTGTGCCTTAGGAATAACATATATTTGTATTGTATTGGGTTTTATTTCCTGCGGTAACCCTATTAATTTCAGAGATGATTTTAATTCGATTTCTTAGAAAATTTAACCATTTTCGTTGCAATCGTTCTTCAAGCCAGCTGCTTCAGTCTTTTTGTATTTTGTGCCATTTTTGAATGTGGACACATTTCTAGCATCATTGGTGAGTACCAAGACATATTTCTTAAAGAATAAGAGAACTATGTTTTAATCATTGCTGCAAATTGCACATTTCCGCTTTAGTTTACTTTAAACTATGCATTTTTAAATGCTCCTTTTGTTCGATGAAATTCATGAAAAGAACTCGCAGTGTTTGAAATATTGCAAATTATTAGCAATTATTAATTGATATTCATTAGTGAATTATTTTAATATATATTATGTAATTATTTTACGTATAACATATATAATTCTTGTATATAATAATTTTTATTATATAAAATAATGACTATTATATTTTATTATGTGATTATTATTATATTATATTATGACCATTATATGTTACATAACATAATTGTTATTATATGATTATTATTATATTTTACATAATATAATTATTATATTTAATTGTTATTATATTATATTATGACCATTATATGTTACATAACATAATTGTTATTATATGATTATTATTATATTTTACATAATATAATTATTATATTTAATTATTATTATATTACGCTATATATTGATTGTTATTGGTTATTTTCAATCTATTCTTTATTTGAAATATATTTCAAAGCAGTTCTTTAATTTCCTGACGATTTGTTTCAGCTAGGCTCCCCATCTTACATTCCCTATCACTCGACAACAAGCGCTGTTTGGCGCGATTTCATAACCGCGGAGTGCAGCGCTTGGCGCGTAGCACCCCGATATCAAATTAGTTTCCTTTTAAAGGTTTTTCAGTACCATCATTATATTTATTTTTAAAAGAAAAAAAAAAGGAAGTTATATAAAAGATTAGAATCTATATTTTAAATCTGAAAAAAAGTTAAACGAGTTGAGTTTTTGTTTCGAATACTTAGGTAAGTGAAATAAAATAAATAGGATTACTTAAACTTTTCGTTTTAATTATTATTTTTATTGGACAAGAAAGCAATGTTTTTATAAAAGTGCTTGAAATTCTTTTGAATTTAAAGCTGAACTTTAATTAAGTATGAGGCAAATCTATTGGATTAAGAACAGCTTCTTGTATAAACTGTTCATAAAAAGCGCGCGCGCGAACAGCATATTACCTGAAAAACATAATTCAGCTGTTATGGCTATCAGATATAAGTTTTTTTCCCACATAAAAATTATATTCTGTGTAATTATCGATAGTATATTTTCTTAAAGCTATCATATAAGAAAACATTAATAAAGCATGCTTAACAAATTAAATTTCATCACTTCAGTGAAAGCTACCTTTGATATGCGCTAATAGTTTGTCTAACACTTGTAAGTTAAAATGGTATTCAAATTATACTTTTACAATATCGGGTATCAAGATACTTGAATGGATCCGAATTTGTTTCTTTAGCTCTAAAATTATGTGAAATTCGAGTATTTCAGTTTAATATAATATAGCTTTGAATAAGAATAGGAAGTCTATGGTGAGGAAACTGTTAATTAATCAATTGTAATTTAAGGAAATTTGTTTAAAACTGTGGTGAGAGTTAATGAAGAATTTTTTTTGAAGTTTTATTAATTATTTAGATAAGTTATTGTTCTGAATATTTATTAATTTTTATTAGCGTCGCACTTAAAACCTACAATGGCTATCCGTACATTTTGAGCCTCGTTCAAGGGACGAGGTTGACACCTGAGTTGGCACTCCACTCGTCTTACGTTGTGGTTTGAGTCCATTGAAAATTCGCCACGTAGAAGGGCTGATGAAAGTTAAATCTATCGAGGTACAAAGTCCTTTCTTTGGTAGGGTGTGGAAGCTTAGAGAGGAGGGTGAAAGCTTAGCTGTTGTCCTCGTCTCTTGAGAGTGGCTCAAAATCACGAGCCTTTAATACGAAGTAAATTAAAATCGAATCAAAATTTCAATGCTCTCAGAGATATAAATCACTTGAAATAATTTTAAAATACTAAAGAGTAAAATAAGCTAAAAAAAAAAATTTAAGGCTTCAATTTTTATAAAAAAAAGAATTAAGTAATGGGTTGCCCAACTGACTTACTACGAATTAAGCGAACTGAAAAAATTTGAGAAATGTTTTTAACACATGACTCTGTCTATATATACCAGAAGTTTTTCTGAGCCCTGTAACCTTGATATTTATTATTTAAATTGCTGCATCTTAGAATACAAAAACTTTAAATGCAAACTAAAAAAGGAAGAGGCATAATTAAAAATAATTTTTAAAATAAGACACGTGTCATATTCTATATATTTTCGCACTACAATAAATCTAGATAAAGAATGTAAAATACTTAAATTTTACATTTTTATAGTAATCTTACTTAATTTCCAATTTTTTTTTTTAAAGTTTCAAAAGAAATACTTTTTAAAAATATTTCATTGAATTTGCATGTGGTGGGTGGGGCGAACAAGTATAAAAAAAGTATTACAAATAAAAGGAACACGAGATGTTTTAAAATTACGCACTTCTTCGGATTGCTTCTTAAAATTGTATGCGTTTAAGCAATGCCTGTTTTTGTATATTTATGTGTTTAAAACTTCAGATTTCAAAAAATACATATTCAATAAATTTTTAAAAAAACCTAAATGTGTCCTTTTAGTTTTTTTTAAAAAAAAATAACACAAATAATATTTTTCTTTAAAAAAATTATTTTTCCTGGCTGATATTTTTATGAATTCTACAGAGTGATTTTAAAATCGTGAGACAAACTTTGAGGGGTGGTAGAGCTCATCACAACAAATAATTTTTGTAAGGAATCTATGGGGCGGAAGTGCCGCGTTGAGGCTCAAACAGAAAAAAATAACACATTATCGGAAACAAAATATTCATTAGCAGGATGCTTAACGAGAAAATGTAGAGGAAATGTTAAATCAGTTTTAGAAATTTCATCCACGCTTGGCAACCTTTAGGGTGTGATTGGTTGTGCAATATTGGCGATAGTGCGCCACTCAAATCGGCATTGGAGCTTGAGATTTCGGTCATTATGGGTGATTTTACTTACAGCGGAAATGCAGACACGCATCTAATGTACGGTGCTGCTCGCGGAAGAGGCAGAGCAGCGCTGTATCGGAACGCTTTCGTAGTAGACGCATGCCGAGCCACAAAATGTTTCATGTGTGAAAATGTTTCTTATCGCCAGTACTGATGGAAGAGGTAGATCGAGGACTGTACGACAAACACACCCGGAAGAAGTCATCTTAGACTATGTGGACGCAACACACGACGCAGGTACAAGGGATGTAGTATGTCGCCTACATGTCAATCAACCAACCGTTTGAAGAGTTTTATTGTTGTTGGATGCAATTACGAAAACTGTTTAAACATTTTCTCTACGGAATCACTCGTTAAGTATGCTGCTAATGAACGTCTTATGTTCCGCTACTGTGTGTTTTTTTTTTCTGTTTGTGCCTCAACGCGGCACTTCCACCCATAGATTCCTTATAAAAATTGTTTGTACTCGTGAGCTCTACTTCCCCTCAAAGTTTGTCTCATGATTTTAGAATCATCCTGTATATTACGGTTATCAATTCGATTTTTTATTAGAATAAAAAAAAGTCTTGCTCGAGATTTTGGTTTCAAGGAAAACTGTTTTGTAATAACTTTAAAAATTTCACGTGATTGATTGTTTAATAACGCCACATTCTGAAGCAACGCGAGAACAATTAGCAACGGACTTTGTCATTTTGACTTGCGATCAAGTGATAAGAACGGCACCCAATCCACACCCCGCTCACGTGAGCAACCTCGACTGAGTTAACGTGTATCAATCCCTCTCGTGAAGTGTTCCGTGTGGTACCATTGAAGCAAAACACATTTTTTAAAAAATTTCACGAATTTAACGAAAGTTGAAAAATTATGACTTTTTGTAGAAACGGGGGGGGGGGGGGAAGCGCGTCGACCTTTTCTACGGAGATGCTGTAGGTGATATTTGCGTACACATGCACCCCATGGGCCAAGACGTGAGGCATGGCCATGTCCTCGTGCAATGTCACGATGAGTCCTGCAGTTTCGTCTCGGTCCAAGTACTCCTCCTGCTCCACATTCAGCACCAACTCCATGTCTGCAAGAGAGGTAAATATATATTTCTTTTTCTGTCTTTCAGGTAAGAGATGATTTTATCAAATTAAAATGAGAAGAGGAAGGAGAGAATACATTTGGATACTTGGCGGTCAGATAAAGAAAAATTGGTAGCAGCGAGAGGGAAAGAATAGTAGTCAGATTTCAAATAAAAGTAAAATAATCGTTAGAATTTAATTATACATATTTTTAATCTTTAAATAAATCAGTTAAATTATGCAATTTGAGAACAAGTGTACATAATTGTTATAAACTTAATTTAGCACCAATCTAAAATTGTGTTTCTTTTTTTATTATTATTAAAGCAATAGCACTTAGACATACATGTATACACTATTAGATGCCACTATTTCATACATTGTTATATAAATAAGGGATTCAGGAAAGCCTTCTCTTCAGAACATAATGGAATTTGAACGTTTTCGTAATAAAGATGCGATCGATGGATCCACATGGCCTACACTATCAACAGATGACTGTAACTGACCAGAATGATAGGGATCACATCCGATAGCCTTATTAATAATTTTGAAAAGTGTGTACAATTCTAATTTTTTTTAGTCCACATCAAATTCCATTGACTATCTTGAAAAAGCAGCCGGTTGGGTGGTGTTTTTGTTTTGCCGTTGGCCTTGTACGATTAATGAAGACATGGTACGATTTAAGTAAAAAATTTTAATTTAAGGATTTTCAAAATTTTTTGGTTGCTTCCTACGTGTGTATCCTATGTAAAACAGATTTTGTGCTCAAAATTTCATAAAAAGCTAGTCATTTAATTTTTTAAGGAAGAAACATAATTTGTGAAATGATTTTAAAATGCTAATCCTCCTACAAAATTTGAGGTACATGTATGGAATTTGATATACATGTACGTCAAACTATGTATAATAAAAGTGGGTATGGGTTTTGCGATAACATGATTGGTTTTCATACAATACTTTTTTTATGAATGCTTATTAAAAATTCCTTAAGAAATGCATAAATTCTGAGTTTAATTATTTTTTAATAAATGAGTATTGCTTTGATTCAAAAATACATTCCAACTTTTGTTCCATCTACAATAATAAATAGGTAACAAAAATTCAAAGAATTAGGCAAAATAGAAAAAATACCTTAGCATTTTAAATTAAGACAAACTAGTTATTTTATCTTTCTGAGATAAATAAGTTTAAAGTTCTGATTCTCCATAGGGATGTGAATAAAAACGAACGTAAAAGCTATCATAATTCTGCGTTTCTTAAGTTTAGAGCTTTCAAATTTTGTAAGGTTATAGAGAAGAAAAGTTGTGACGGGCTCACGGTTTTTCATTAAATGTCCTTTTGGGTTTTTGGGGCCCGGGAAAAATGGCAATTCTTCCAACCCAAACCCCGAAGTAAAAACGTGAATAAAAGATGCAAATTAGGAAGCTTTTAAGGAACAGAAGTTTAGAGTAAGCAGGGTGGCATTTGGGGAGTGTTATGATAGTCCGTGTTGCAATCCGTGCGTCTGTGTCATGTATTGTACAAAGAAGGTGGCACCCAAGGAGTTAGCCCTTACAAAGTATATAAAAAAAGGTGTGTGTGTACTTATGTAAGCACGTAAGAAGTTATACTTCTTTGGCGTAACAAGATTAAAATCTTTCTAAAAATCTTTAGCAGGGCACACTGGGCCAAGGACGAAAGGCAGTCACGAGCAGAGTTGAGTGATACTAACCTTCAGTCAATCGGACCAACCAAACCTGAGATAATCATAATTTAAATAAATTTAAACACCCACACAATAGGACCAATAACGGGGGTATCGGACTGTATCTGGAGATGAAGTGAACCGAATGTGACACCTGAGACCTCATATTGAATGTCTTGGCAGGAAGAATCGTTCCTGAGAAAATTAAGACATCCGCCTAAAGAGCCCCAAGTTTTGGTCATTTTAAAATAATTAAAACATTTAAAACAATTAAATTAAATAGAAGCAGGGCACCCACAGCAACTCGAACCTGGGACTGGTTGTGAGCAAATACAAGAGGAATCCATTAGAACCGGTCCGGAGTCTGTAGTTGCAAAAGGCGGCGTTTAGCTCGGGAAAAGGAAAAACGAAACTCCCCGGGGAAAAATTTGTGATATAAATGGTTACGTACATCCCAACGATACACAGAGTAGTAGGTGATCCCAAATTTTCATCCTTCTATCTCAGTAATATCGTTACGTCATCAAAAGTTTGAACCCCAAAGGAATAGCAAGGGGATTCTCTAATTTTAGTGACAACGCCCCTCTAAGCCCACTATCTACACACGAATTATAACAGATGAAACAGCTCAACGAGGAGAACCTATAGTCTGAGTTTCATTAACGAATCTCAAAAATTCTCGGAGCTATGCGGGATTTAAAAGAAAACTGTAACTAAAATAATTTTAGAATGTTAAATATGGGTAAAGAAATGGGGCTATGGTCCTGAAAAAAATATATCTAGGATGCTCAAAGGAAGAACAATCGAATCTAGCCAGTGAGGTCGACCAATGTGACATAGGATTTGAGTTATTTCTGGGAAACCTAGGGGGGAGGGCCAATTAGTAAAGCTGCGCTATAACGAAAATATGGTGGACCCCCAAAAATCAAGTTCAAGCTCAATTCCTTAGGGGGTGAAATTTTTTCCAGCCCCCATAGGATTAACATGGGAGTTTTGATATTATAGTGCTCCCCTTCCCATGCCTAACAATGGGAATGAAGAAATGACTGGGTGGGTCCCCGACAGTGAACATTGTTCAAATCTCAAGTCCGAGACTGAACAAGAGCCAAGAATTTTGAATTTAAAAAATTAAAAAAGTTAAAAATTAAAACTATGGAAGGAAAAAGCCTATGAGCATGAAATTATAATAACTGGAAGAGCGAGAGAGAGGGATGAATGAGCCAGGTCCAATGGACGGAGACTCGGTGCCGAGGTATTGGCCAAAACTGTAGGGGATACGTCCCAACAGATATGGTTTAAAAAAATAGTTATATGATCCCCCCAAAAATCATCCCTTAGCCCAAAAAGTGGCATGTTAAAATATTAAAAGTTGTGCGCGCGCATCGGTGCTGGGGTTACTCGCCGGGGATCGTAAAATTTACCCTCATCCTTTTTCTCTAACTCCCAAAAAATAAATATACGAATACAAAAGGCTCTTATAATTTGCTCCAATGTAATAAAAGTGTTTATGTTCATCGCAATGCGTTCGTACTAAATACATCTATAATCATATACTTGCAATCAGTGGCGCACACAAGGTGGGTGTCCTAGGGGTCCGAACTCACCCCCCAAAACCCTTGATTTTTTTTCTCGATTGATTATAATTCTAAGTATATTGTGCGTAAAATTTAATTAAATATTTGTTATTAATGATTAATTTTATTAATCAATGTGCTAATTATTTATTAAATTATTAGTTTTTACTGTTTTTTGTTCACGAAAATCGACAAAATAAAAAGGAGCATGATATAAGAATGATGGACTTTCAACCCTGAGGTTCGCAAAGCTCAGTGGTAGAGCATTCGACTGCAGATCGAGAGGTCCTCGGTTCAAACCCGGGTGTCTTCTTCTTCAGGGAAGTGAAGATAAATATTTTCTTGAGAATTTCGAAGGCGGGAATGAACTGTCCCGTTCTGTATATTTCTAGACAAAGAGTTTTCGCATTCATGACGGTGTGCGCACGCATCGCAAAAATTTACCCTAATCCTATTTCTCTAACGCCCCAAAAGAAGTATAACTTCAAAAATAATTTAGGCTAAAAAAATTAAACTTGATTTTTTTGACCGATTTTTATCAATTGAATCATACTGTGTCCCTTTAAGTTTACGTGTTCGACCCTGGCCCAAGTCGGTGAATTTTCCTGATGCAGAAAATCGATAGCGTCCATGTCGCATGATTATGTAGCGTGTAAAAGATTCCTTGCATGTCAGCTTGGATTGAGCGTTCTAGGCATTAAATTCCTAAGACGGTTTCGCATCAGGTGCCTGCCCCTGGGGAGGAAACTGGGCGTCAAAATTACGCATTGGTACCACACTAAAAAGTGATACCAGCTCCCGGGGAATGTACTAGGTCTGCAATGGTAAAACCAATCCGTATCCTCATTAGAAATAAAAAACCTTGAAAAGGCATTTCCACAAAAGCATCCTACTTCTAGGAATAAAAATGCCTTGAAGATCTGGTGGAGTGGAATAAAATTCCTCAGGTAGAGGTGAACAAAATTACTGTCAGCATTAAATCACCTTGTGATATATGTGTATGTACAAAGAGGATATTAAAAATTCCATAATGAATTTCATTATATATTCCATTCACATTCCATATTTATATTCATATGAACCTTGGTTTTTTCCGAATTCTTTTTTTATGAATTCTCCCTGCCACATATTATTGCCAATTAAATTGTTTCATGTCACAGTTTTATATTATATAAAGTGTCTCTTTAAATTTTTGTCCCTTGCACATTTATGTGTTAATCCACATAAACTCACAAAGCAATGATTCACAGTTTGTGAGAAATCTGTAGATTTGTTCATATAAAGATAATTCTAAATATGAGAGTATATTCTTATCTTACCGATTTATAATGTTGGAATGCATTCATAGTTATTGTATTGAATAATTAGAGATCTTAATATAAGATTTGTGAATAACTACTTGAATTATTCAGTAGATTCCTATCAGAGTAAACCATAATTAGTTTTTAAAGAATGTTACAATTTTTGAAAACAAAATATATGTATAAAAAAAAAGGATTTTAAGACACTGTGTTTAAGATATTCATGTAATTTTTTTGCACGGTTCATTTTTTCAAGTGGTATTTTTTTTTATAAATAGTAGAAATACCAAAATTTAGGAAATATAAGCAGAGTTTATTCATTAAAAATATTTTTGAAAAAATTTGATACCTGGGATGGAGTTTAACTTACAAAACGAGACTTACCCTTCTTGTCCTGCCATGCATCCGGCTCCGTGACATAGAGTCTTTGTCTCTGTCCACCCCCGGAAGAGAAGACGTAGCAGTTACCCAAGTGGGGATCATACAGAAGACTGAAGTACCTAAAAGAAAAAAATAATGTTTCCAGAGATGTTACCAAACATTAAAAAGGCTGATTTCAAAGAATTATAAAACTAGTGTACTTAATAACATTTTTATAAAGGAACGTGGTTATGGCTCCTAGCACTACTTCACACATTATTGCTTGTTCAGACTTTGATTCTACCGAAGACAACTCACGTACGGCAATATCAAATAATACTACACCTTATCCCTCGATTTATGTGGAAGATAGCTCATAAATGGAATTCATTAAATTTTATTCATAATATCATTTAAATCGATAACAAATTAAAAATGTGCATAACTCAATCATTTATTTCAATGTAAGATAAAACTAATTTCTATAAGAGCATTAGTATCAAATGATCCACTTTTGTGTATCATTGATACTCTTTTCCCTATATTTTCATTTGAAACACCTTTTACGAGTATGAAGCTGTACCTGGAGAAGATCTAGCTTTTACTTTGTTTCGAATGGAGCGCCTTATTTCTAACTATCCTTAACGCATGCCAACTATTCGTAGTGTGGGCTGAAATTTTAGTTGGATTGAATATTTCCATCTATAGAAATTATTAGAAAAGGATGAATGATTAATTAACAATTTTTATTATTATAATTATGACTTAGACGATAAATTATTACATAATAATTATACATATATGAAGGTATTTCAAAAATTTAAAAAATATTTTTATTGTTGTTGCTGTGTATGATATTGCAAAGTGTTATGTTGTTGGGATGAATGCACAAAAAAATACTTAGTCTCCTTACGTCCTCCACCTCTTTTTTTTTTTTTGTTGCTTTTACACATTCTACATGTCTTTTCAGGCATCTTTTCTTTTCTGTTAGAATTGATTGATTGATTGAATATTAACGTCGCACTGTTCAGCTGCACGAGGGCTTTGGCGACGGACCACGTAATTTTGAACCATGGTCAAGTGACGTGGACGACACCTGAGCTGGCACCCCCCTCTCCTAACTACCACACCACACCAACGGGAGGACGTTTCAGCTCTCGACAGATTTAACGTGCATCGCAGCCCTACACGGCGGGTCTTTAGTGGTTTCTGTGAGAGAAGGAAGAGGTTCTAAGTAGAGTGATTTTCTTTTACTAATGGATGGTTTTCCTGAGGTCGGCTAATTATTACTTATCAGTCCATTTTTATTACTTTACAACTCCTTATAACTCTATAGCCTTATAGGATTTTTTCCCAGCATCACACATCTGTATGAAAATCTGACATAACATTACACATTTGACTGTTACCAGATGAAATTAAGAGCTTGTAAAATCAAACAAAATGAAAAGAAAATATTTATGAAGATTTTTATTGAAAAAAAAACACTACACGAGATAACTTGTAAGTTGCACTCAGAACAGGAATTTTATTCAGGGAAGCCAGCTACTAGTTACCTCGTAGTGATTTTTTTTTTCAATAAAAAAATTGCCGTAAATACCATTACAATATTATATCAGTAACTTCATATTATTAAATTTTGTAAAAAACGTCACGTTTTCCTTAAAATAAATTCTTAACACCCAGGGCCCTCAAATTTACTTGGCAGTGAAAGGGTTAATGTGCAACTTCATTTATGAAATAAAATTTAGCAATATGTATTGCTCTTTTTCTATTATGTAGTATACGGCATCTAAAATTTTAATTTTTTTCCGAAAGATATAAACTTTCTTTTAATTTATTTTAAGTTTCTTTCGGTTTGATAAATCCCCTAAAACTTTAATAAAATTATAAAAATGCTATAAGAAATATAATTATTTATCCTTAACCAGCAAAAAAATGAAGCCTTAAAAAAGCCCAGGTAGAAAAAGACAATGTTGTACACTTTTCTGCTGTACAAGATTTGCACCACTAAATCATCTGAACAGAAAATTTGTTCGTACATACAAAATTGAGAAGCCCTATTTTTTTTAGACTGGTAATATGAAATTCAAAATAAAATAGAGTTAAAAAGTGTAAGGGTCAATGTTAACAAGCAAACGCAATTAGAAAATTACTGCAATTTTTTTTTTTTTCTCCCATGTTTTAACAACCGGGTAAAAGAGACATTGTGTAAATAAATATCTTATAATTAAAGGGATGGGTGTAATTTATATAGAATGGGGCAGTCCTTCACAGTCATTACATAATGGGATAAAAATTTAAAGTGTGTGTGTGTGTGTGTGTGTTGTGTGTGTGTGTGTGTTGTGTGTGTGTGTGTGTGTGTGTGTGTGTGTGTGTGTGTGTGTGTGTGTGTGTGTGTGTGTGTGTGTGTGTGTGGGAGTGTGTGTGTGTGTGTGTGTGTGTGTGTGTGTACCCCAAAGGAACAATAATGTTGTGAGCTAGCTTCGATAAAACAATAGCAAAATTTTTATCGGATTTTAAGCTGTTTTAAAAACAGATGATTTGAAATGAGTATATAATAATTAATATTATACATAATAATAAAAAACAAACAATTTTTATATTTTGAAATTTTTTTTTACTCAATCGAAACTGTAACTTTTACCAGAAAGCTGTTGCTGACTAATCTCATCTTGAATTATTATCAATTGATGAGGACGATACATGAGCTGGCACTTCCCTCTCCAAATTTCAAAACCATGCCAACGTAAGGACTTTGACCCTTGTCAGATTCAATATGCATTGTCCTCTCTACAGATGGGTTTTTAGTGACACCAGGACTCGAACCAATGACTCGACAGAAGCAACGGGAATCAATGCTCCTCCAAATGGGTTCGACAAGAAAAACTTCAAAGGGATTCACGTTCTGTGGGAAGTTTGTACGACCACAGGAATTTTTAAAGCTCGTCCATGTCATTTAGAAACTCAAAATATTATTTATACAAAACTTATTATAATATAATAAAAGCATTTTATCTTTATATGTACTATCTAATAGATTGTGAATATTTTATTTTTTACTATTCCCCGTTCCACGAGATAATTTTATGCTCGTTAGTACAATGTTTGCAAAACTAAACAATTTTCTAATGAAAAATGTACCTTTTTGCATGTGTGAAAGAAACCTACAATAAAGGAGAGGGAACAACTTACCGACATACCGCGCGCGCGACAACTTAAAAATCTAAATTTAAGCACAAGAACAGCTCTCTTAAAGTTTTGGCTGCAAATTCTTGTAAAATACACAGTATTTCTCACACAACTGTAAACATTTGACTGCAATTCAAAACAATGTGTATAAGGGAAAAAGTATTTCTCAATGTGAGGGGCTACAAAAACAAAGTACGAAAACAAACTAAACTAAGAATATGCAATAGGATTGTAGTCAATCTCAATAGACCTAGACTTCGACAGTTTGTCTGAAAAAAATGCAACCCCACATATCCCAATTACTAAACGCACAATGCCTTAGGTGACACTTGGATTACAAATTAATATTATTAATGAGTAAATTATATATATTAAAAGTAGATTACAATTTTAATAATAAATACCCACACAATACTTTTTTTAATTACCTTTACATGAAGTACCTATAGCATATATGTTGATCTACTTTTAATATTATTTTAAAATATATTCTTCTAAATGTGTGTATGGAATAGGGCCCCACGAAAACACTTTCTAGCTATAGGGGTTCCGTGAGTTGAAAATTTTGAAGACCACTGTTCTAAATTTATCAGTTTACAAAATATAGATACGTATTTAGAACAATTCCATTAGCTGGAATTCTTAGCTTGAAGTCAATTCTCATTTCATGTTCTTAATTAATTACTGTTGTTGCGGAATAATTGCGTGTATTGCTCTGCGTCCTTCCCAAAGAAACATCAATTAATAAGAAAAATTTCTCTAAAAAGTGGATTAGAAAAGCTCTTCTATTCCCATCGATTCCATCGTAAGAAGTGATCTGACCCTGTGCTATAAAAAAATACGATAAACAATATAAACATTCGACTTATGCATAGGTATTTTAAAAGAAAGTTTATGATGATCCATTTTTAGTGATTAGTTTGTGTATTAGATTCAAGAGATGTGTAAAAATGCGTTGCATTTACAGTACTTGTTTCGAATAACCCTTTTAGACCCCGCTCGCACGATCGCGCGGGTTTGAGCGAGTTGCACATTCTTATCCCTTTAAGACCGAAATATTTTTGTTTAGTATTACATTCTTCTAATAAACTCTGTATTGACCCCAATGACCAAGGGACGTTTTAAGATATTTTGAGGCCCTGGGCCCTTATGCAAAAGTATGTCTTACCTGTGATCTTTAAAAGTATATAGCATGTATTGTCAAGTACTCGTACAAACGGTCATTTGAAACAAATAAATGTGCACGACTCACAATCTCAAAAACTTGGGCACAAACCGGCTCGACCGATGGCCGCATTTTTACTAAATTAGTTGCAGGATTGCTTATGGTCAACAATCAGCACGTCCTAATAAAATCTTATCACTTTTGCCAGTTGACATGCAGTTTGAAAATCCCTGTTTTTCAGAAAATGTGTACGTGAATAATATTTGTCCATTAAAATTATCCGAATCAGGATCTTATTAAGACTGAGTCGAGGCCCCCACTGAGGATGGGCCCAGAACCTAGCTCATGCCTTAAGACCTCCCTGCCAATATTACTTATCGGATTGTGGTTGACATGTCACGAGTTCGAGTCCAGTACCATTAAAGAAATGCAGTGTAGGGGAGCGATGCACGTTAAATCCGTTGAGAGCTCAAACGTCCTCCCGTTGGTGTGGTAGTTAGGAGAGAGGGGTTCCAGCTCAGGTGTCGTCCTCGTCACTTGACCACGGTTCAAAATGATGAGATCCGTCGTCAAAAGCCCTCGTGTAGCTGAACAGTGCGACGTTAATATTCACTCACTCACTCTGCCAGTAACACTATAAAAAATAATAAAGAAATTATTGCTACCCCTCCTGGAAAGAGAAATGTTCCAGCACGAATTTTAGGGCCGGGTCTTAGAGGATAAATTATTGAAGGTCATCTTCACGAGCTCTTGGTTACCGAGTCATGATTTGAAGCTTTAGTGCTACTGAAGATTTGCCGCACTCGTATAAAGGGGCTGATGAACGTTAAATTTGTCCACGCTCTAAGTCCTCTCGTTGTCAAAAAGTGGGGTGCCTCTTCAGGTGTCGACCTCGTTATTTGACCGTAGTTCAAAATGACGAGTTCCGTCACCAATAGCCCCGTAGTGTTTTAAAGTCTGAAAATAAATACTCACTCATTCAAATAATATATAAGGGGCATTCAAATGAAACCCGGTTACTAGTGGAAAATAACGGTATCAATTTTATCAACTCAAAAATGTAGCTATACACAGTACACATACTCAAAAATAGTCGCCAAAACTATTAGCACATTTATCATGCAGGAAAATAACGCCATGGGACAACATGCTTAGAGCTTTTTGACTTGATGGCTCGTCTCAGGTTCTGTAAAGTGGCTTGATAACGCTGGACATCGATGGTGGCTCCCCGTTCCAGGAACTCAATAAGCAGTGGGCCCTTGTGGTAAAAAAAGGACATCATGACCTTACCAGAACTGGTGTGCACGGCCTTTGATTTCTTTGGAGGTGGTGAAGTCGCACGTTTCCACTGCTTGCTCTGACGCTTGCTTTCGGGTTCAAAATGGTTACACCATGTTTCGTCACCAGTGGCAATTTGCGACAGAAAGCCGTATTCCTCCTCATGATAACGTTACAGATGACTTCAAGACAGCGCCATTTGATTGTTCCTTCTTACTCGCTTCAGTAATGGACGATAGCTTGTTTGGCCACCTTCTCTTTGGCGTGAAACCACACAGACGCTATGAAACGCCAAACGTTGATAGATAGTGCCACCCTACACGCAGTTACTTAGTGTAATGCAAAGTGAGACGCACTGACCGGGTTTCATTTGAATGAACCTAATATTATTCCAAACAGAGGACACATCATTTCATCCTTTTACCAAGACTTTTCTTCTAATTAACTAATCCAAATTATTTACAACTAAACACAAGACGTTTTTTCAACACGTTGCTTCTACCTCTTGCTCACTGACTCACTTGAGACAGCTGGAGGTATCCAGGAGGGGCGTCCCCGAGAAGGTACAGCTCACCACCATATCCTCGAGCTGATGGCCCAATTCAGACTTGCGGCCCCGGCGTAAGAATGCCAACGTGATGTTAAAGATCTCCTCTTCCGTCAGCTGCAACGTAAAATAAAAGTTTAGGTACTGCGTTAAGGCAGTGTAATTTGGTATATGGAATTAAAAGCTTCTGAGGAATACAGGGTGTTTCCTAATTCAACCGGAAAATTCAGAGGGGGAATAGTAGGTAATACCCTGTATATATCTAGAATAAATAATGGGATTCAATATCAAACTCTTGGAACATAGTGTAACATATCCGGTACTTAATTCTGCAAAAGTTTGGATTCCGTATCAAGAAAAATATTATTTTAGAAATTCACTATCGTAATATTGTCACCTATTCTATTGTTATAAATAAGTTACCTTCAAAGAGTGAAATCAAATATGTGCAAATGCAACGATAGTTAAGTAAAACAGTAAATGCCTTTTTTCCCTTTAACAATTACATGTTTAAAAAAAACCTTGATTTTTAACACAATTTTTTATATTCCTACTATTAGCTCACACTCTCTATATATTTATTTATCTTAGTGTATTTTCAATCGTTAATAAAATACATTTGAAAAAGCGCTCCATTGAGCTAAAATTTTATATACATGATTATTTTGGATGACAATACAGTAATTTAATTATAATTAATAAATATTAATGGATTAAAACTAATTATTCAAAAAATTACACATACAGCTACGTTGGCATCATTTTTGGCAACTTAGCGACCCTTTTGGCGACTTGTGTCAAAACTTGAAAAGGTTTTTTTCTTCCATTTTAAAGCGCTCATTTGAGCTGAAATTCTCTATACACTATTGTTTTGGGTGACAATACGATAATTTAACTATAATTAGTTGAAATTAATTAAATGAAACCAATTATTTAAAGAACTACAGATACAGCCCCGTTGGTTTCATTTTTAGTGACTTGGGTCAAAAGTTTAAAAGATTTTTTTCTCACGTTTTAAAGCATTGAGTTGAACTGAAATTTTTAATATACGCGATTCTTTTGGATGACAATATAAGATACTTTAATGATAATTAATAAAAATAAATTACCACTTATATAATGCTGTGATTCTACTCTATGTATATACATATATTTACATTAATTGTAACTATTTATAAAAAGTAGCTAAAATAAAATTTTCTTTGTTGATCTAAGTAGGAATTGACTTAAAAATATTTTTTTTTACATTACTTGTTTTTCTTACTTTTTATTCTAGAATTTTAACCTTTTTTTCCCTCTGCATGATCATTCCATATTTGAGAATTGAGAGATTTTTAAGAAATAAGTAGCTAATAAGAAGAAAAACTTCAGTTTGGGGATTCTTACATCAATTATTTTGTGAAAAACAATTTTCGATTGATAAATTTACGAAGAGATTTAAAAAGTGTGTTCTTAATTTTCTTTATACTTGTGTAGTGTGGCCGCGATAGCCGAGTGGTCAAGGTAACGGATTCGTGGCCGGCGTGTCATGAGTTCGAGCCTAGTACCGCTGAAGACTCGCCATGTAGGGGAGCGATGCACTTTAAATCTGTCGAGAGCTCAAACGTCCTCCCGTTGGTGTGGGAGTTAGGAGTGTGGGTTCTGGTGTCATCCTCATCCCTTAACAATGGTTCAAGATGATGAGGTCCACCACCAAAAGCCCTCGAGTAGCTGAACAATGCGACGTTAAAATTCACTCACTTTCTCATCTTGTGGGACATTCAAATCTTAAAGGTTTGTGACAATCAATGTTGGATAATGAAAAAATATTTCTGATTTTGTGTTCATTTCGATATACAGTCGACTCTCGATAATTCTAAGTTGGATAAAATTATTTTAAAGTATTGTTAAAAAGTACATATTATATGCAGTGTAAATATTATACAGAAGTTAACAGTCCTTTATTAAAAGAATACAGGAAATAAAATCGTTTCATACCCATTGGTTCTTCAAGGAACGGTCCAGTCCGGTTCATGTACTTTTTGGTGCCACTTGTTAAAAGTACACAAATGAACCATAAATCGTCTGACTCATCTCTTCACAATAGTGAACCATCCTTTTTGATCATATGTGTAGCAGGGCCACGTGTTAAACAAAAGATATGGACGGCTGACATTTGTTACTATTGTCCACTTGAAAAAGGGACAGCAGACAGAGGGTCATCAAAACGGCTACCTTAAAGGTGAGATACGCAGAAACATTATAACACAAAACTTGTAAGCCCCAACCTGTTTGCTGCAGGACTGTATATGACAGTGAGTATTCGAATTGTCGAGATTTTTATAAGATAACTTTGAATTATCTGGTGTTGTAGTCTGACCAGCCACATTGAGTGTACCAAAAAGTAATGTTTTAGTGTGAAATATCAAGAATTTTTCTAGGGACTGAGCATATACTTCGAATTAGTGAGAGGTTCGTATTATCGAAGATTTGAATTAGCGAGAGTCGACTGTATATATATAAATTCAAACTCAGTGGCGCAACAGCCCATGATGGCCAGGGCCTACTGTGTACATCCCAGTATACGTGACCATTGGGCCATGATGTGCATGAGCAGATGTCCTGATAAGAAGGTCAGTCTGAAGCGAAACCTCCAGTGTTTAGTCCCCAAGCAAGCTTGGTACTCACTTATCGACCCACTGCAGTAGGGATGAAAGGCTGAGTCGACCTTGCCCAGCCCGGAAATGCATATATACAAACCTTGTTTTAATGCCACAAAAGTATGCATCTTGTGACAATTCAAACCTTGAATCGGAACTGAATGTACTCACTATTTTTAAAGCATTATTGTCATATACATATCGTTTACTCTCATTTTCCAAAGTAGTAATCGAAAAATTAATCGCGCTAAAACACTCTTAAAGAAGCGTATACATGTCGTCAATTTGTCACATTTTTACAATGACGGAATTATTTTTGTCCTCCCAAACCAGCTAAACTACTCGTGTCCGGTGCAACTGTTTATCTCGCAAACACGGCACGAATCCGGGGAAAAATAACCATTTTATTAATGTATATATTCGTCAACAAATATGCATCAAAGACAAAATAAATGAATATACCGATGTTTGTAAAAAAATGAACACCATGATATCAGAATTAAATGATTCGAATATAAATATTAATTTAATTTTTTAAAATAGTAGTTCAGGCCCCGCGTGTGTGGCTTTGTGATCTTCGGGAACTAATGATGAAAGCGTTTAAATAGACGGCTGAAGTGACAGTATTTGTTAGGGGTGAACGTTTAGGAAGACTTAAGCATGCCTCCTCAACGAAATAAGAAGAAATTCCAGCAACTTACGGAGTTTGAACGAGGTAGAAATATCGGCCTTTGAGAAGGAGGATTTTCCTATCACACAATAGGAGTTCGTGTACAGCGGAACAGTTCCACAGTGATGCGAGTTTGGAAGCAGTGGACCGACGAGTACCAAACAGCTAAAACGGCAGAGACCCCGACGGAAGGGACGTCACACGCGACGATCACCCTGCTCCCAGGGGAAGTGAATGACCGTACAGCTTCCCGGCATTTGGCAGACGGCTACCGACAGGTGTACTAATGTCGGCTTGCCGACGCCGATGCACTGTGGATTGCGTAAAGGTGCCTTTAACAGGACGCCCTCAGGCAAACCATCGACGATGGTTTCAATGGACTCATGAGCACAGACCGGCAAGCTGATCGACACAGTTGTTTTCAGATGAAACACGCTCAATTTGTGGACCAGGGATGGCTGTACCTGTTAGACGCATCGGTGAACGTGCTCCAGGGTGCGTTATCGAACAACAAAGTCGACTAACACCCTGAGTTATGGTTTGGGGTGCGATTTCGTATCATGGACGATACAATCTGTTACGAATTGAGGGTAATCTCAATAGCAACTGGTACGTTCGTGAAGTGCTACAGCCTGAAGTGATGCCTTCCTCCAAGGCATCCCTGGAGCTTTCTTTCAGCAGGATAATGCACGCCCACATGTTGCAAAGACTGCTCGAGACTTCTGTTCAGCCCAACATGCAACTTCTTACTTGGCCTGCTTATTCGCCGGATATGTCACCTGTTGAGCCCGTGTGGGATTTGGTAGGTCGGCGTCTCGTTCGTGATCCGCGTCCTGCAGCTTCAAAAAACGAACTTTGGGTGCGCATACAAACACAATATGGAATTCTCTTCCACAATCTGTCATTCAACATCTGTTTGACTAAATACCACGTCGTATAGCAGCACTTATTGTAGCGCGTCGTGGTTACATCAAATACTGATTTCAAACACTTAATGTTGATTTTTTTTGCTTTCAAAATTTCGTCATTTGTTTGTACTAATACAAGTCATTTGTGCATTAAATTTCATTTAATTCTAATGATTCCTTCATGGTGTTGGAATTTTTACAAGCAGCAGTTTAAATACTAAGCAAAACTGTACAAAAGACAGTTTTAACCATCAAGGAATATATACTGAGGGATTCGCGACCAGACCGACAAACTTGCAGGGTGTGTACAGAGTAGGGAGACGACACGGAATCGCATAGAAATGCAGGGTCACAAATGTCGTTGCGAGCTTTGTGCAAAAAAGCAGAGAGAAAAAAACAGAAACAGCATTACCTTAAAGGGACAGAAAACATTTTTTTAAACTGTTATACTACAAAAGGTGTTCGAAATTACTACCAGAAGTCGTCTGGTAGAGCTGACAGAGGTGCTGCATGGAATTCTTTACATTCTGGAAGATTCCTGGCATGTCACGCATCCTCCCGGCAGCTCAGATTTTTGAACGATGAGGTCTTTAACTGAAGGAACGGGTGTCTCGTATACCCCAAAAAGAACCAGTAAACTCGTTTAAAAACCAGTCTCCTGTTATCTTCTGTTTACACTTGCGAAGGTCATGTGATGCGGAACACGCCTGTTTGGGTAACGTTCCTGGTACAACAGCTGATCAGAGCGCCCGTTACAATATGCATCTCCATATACTATCAGCATGTCGAAGAGTTGCTCCTTTGAATACGACCCACGATTCTACTAAAATGACAACTTGCAGCATTATCGGTTCTCCCAAAACCTTCCGTTCAGTGTCATCTACCGCAAGACTGCCAGAACGTTAGGAATTCCAAGCAGCGTCGCTGTCAGACATGCCAGACAACTTCTGGTCAAAAATTCGGACACCTGTTGCAGAACAACTGCTTAACCCTTTATCTACCGATGGTTCTTATAAGTACCCTCACTTTAAAATTACGTAGAATAACTATTTTAACGATACTTTGACGATACTTACTAGAAATATTCTTTGCAATCCACTCTTCCAAGATATATGGCAGCACGGGTTCTATGATGAGTATTTCAGTGGTAAAGGAGAAAAGTTTTAGAGCAGAAATTGCGTTTACAGTGGATTGCGAAGATTGTCATTTTTGTTCCGAAAAGGTAATTAATGTCAAAAGTTAAGTGTCTTATTTTTTTGTATGTTAATATGAAGACCTTAGGAAACGATTTGACGATTAATTTTAAGTGGACAGTGTATATAATTAATTTTACAGTGTGGAATATCTTTAACTAATTAATTAGTTCTAACGGGTTAAATTTCCCAAAGTGGGGTATTTTTTGTTTATGTAATAATTTAATTTTCAATGTAGTGCTTCAAAAAACAATATTGCATGAAAAAAAAACTGCAGCAAATCATAATGCGGTAGATAAACGGTTAACATTGTTAAGAATTATGTGTAAATAGTGTAAATAATTTGTATTTCGGTGTTTAATGCATCTATATTAATCAATGTTATATTTATTTCATGTTAAAATTGTACTATTCACAAGCAATGCCGCCCCTTACGTTATAATGGCAATTCAATGAGAACTTGGCGAAACCTTGGCGGTAGAGCCAAGTTGGCATCATTTTTGGCGACCAAGTTGGCGACCAATTTGGAGACTTTGGCGTCATTGGTGACCATGTTGGCGAGTTCTGAACCCTCTGGATTCTTTTAGAAAGTAGTGGATCTCTCCATTAACGTCACGCTCGATGACACGAGTGGTTATATTTCTGGAAGTTTCTGTCGCGCCTATAAATAGAAGTGCCATCGGACCAATCAGTCTGATTTTAATCAGCGAAGAGTGAGGATTGTTTTGACTAGCGATTAGCTCGGCTGTGCTTGTGAATAATCTTTTACATACGTGTATTTTAAACACCGACAATTGTTCCCGGTGCTTTTGAAGGTGTGAAGACCTCCGGAGATTTACTCTGTGAATATTGCTGCTGAATCCTGTATTTAAAAGATTGGATTTTTGATAATAAATTCGCATCGCTCTTAAAGAACTGTTTATTTTCTTTGTGATTGTTTTGCATAAAATCCACGAACCCGCATCTACGTAACAATATAATGTTTTCTGTCCCACTGATGTGTTGCTAATTCGGTTCTTATTCTCTTTTTCTTTGCACCATAGCTTGCAACTACGGCATTTGCGACCCTGCATTCCTATGAGATTCCGAGTCGACTTTGCATACTATGCAAGTATTTTGGTCCAGTAGCAAATCAACCTGTATATTAAGTTTGTCCTCTTTATACGGAGAAAAAAATATCATTAATAAGAATCTGCCTGTGTGGAAAATATTTTCCATGGTATGCGGGTTTAATGAAAGTGACAATCACTTTCAAAAATAATGGAATACTTAATTTTGGTTAGATGATTTCATTCGCAATTTTTCTGAAACATAAATAACTAAAAGCGATTATTACTAATGAGTGAGTACAGAGTAGTTCAGTGAGCTTAGCAACATTTTGTAACACGGCTCACTCTGCCCTCTCCGTCGAATCAAGCTTTTTACTGTCCTCCTTGACACTACACAAGACAGGAGTTTCCGTTCCACTGCGATAGCCGAGTGGTCAAGGAACCGGATCATGGCAGACATGTCATGCGTTCGAGCCCAATACCACTAAAGACCCGCCGTGTAGGGGAGCGATGCACGTTAAATATGTCGAGAGGTGAAACGTCCTCCCGTTGGTGTAGTGGGGTAGTTAGGAGAGGGAGGTGCAAGCTCAGGTGTCGTCCTCGTCACTTGACCGTGGTTCAAAATGACGAGGTCCGTCGCCAAAAGCCCTCGTGTAGCTGAACAGTGCGACGTTAATATTCACTCACTCACTTCGTTCCACTGCGGGAAACAGACACACTGGAATCTATTGAAACTATCAAAGGAACATCAAGGTTTTTGAACCGGAATTCTTCAGGATAACGGTCTTAAAAAATTAACTGTCCGGAACTTTTCCAATAATTATGTATAATTATCACTTCAAGGAATACCTTCTCGACATGGTTAGAGGAGTGATTATTTATCAACCCTCTTTTTGTTGCGGTACACTATAAACAATTTCAATATTGGGCGGCACCCTAACGATAAAATAACTTTTAAAAAGTTTTATTTATGTGTAATAAACTATGTAAAATATTTAGTGATAGCAATTTTCAAAACTAAATAAAATAATATGTGCGACAAAGACAATAAAATGTTTATCAAGTAATTAATTACAAATTAATTATAAGCATACATTTAATGCGAAATTTAGCTTCAGGACTTTTGACAATGGATTAAATTCATGATGGTCACATGATAACGGCAATCCGTGTTTCCCATTGATTAAAAATTGACATATTAGTTGTTCAACTTGTAAGGTTTAGATAACATTTTAAAAAATTTGAGTAAAGAGTTCACGTGTTAAAATTCTTCAAATAGTTATCAAAATTTTAAAAAAAAATACTTACATTATACAAATACTTTTAAATTAAATGTATTTTGCTTAAATACGTGCGTTATTATATCGGTGACAAATATGTACCTTTTAAAAGAAAGTTTCTGCAAAAACCAAAAGTTGGCAACAGTAAAGCATATAAACTAATTGGCTGGAAACGCGTGATTATATTTATGATATAATTATGACGTCGCATTAATTTAAGAACGGATTGGCCGAAAACGCGTGGCTCAGTTAACATGTGACTATGACGTCACATGACTTTAGTCCATTTCGTTTATATTGAGTTGTGAAAATGGTAATGCCGCTCTCATTTGTCACCTACATTTAAAAATCTCCATATTTATTTCATTTTTATATTTGTTTATGCTGAAAATCCAAATTCAAGAAAATAAAATGTAGAAAACTGTAACAATATATATTTTTAAAGTTTTTTTTTTTTTAATTATGAAATAATTGTGTATAATTTTAATCCTAAATGAATTTATTGACGCTTCCGAATGTTTTGAAATTAAATTTCAATTATTACAGAGCCAAATTATATTTCTCCTTTTCATTCATATATTAATTCATACATAGATATATCCTTTATCACAAATGGATTTATGAACCAAAACAAATTTTTTTGCATCCATCCATCCACGAAAGGATAGGTTAAATATGCCACGAATACTCTTAGTTTTTTCCTATAAAACCGCCGAAAATTTGGTTCCGGATTTTATTTTTGTTCTCAGAGTAAAATTAACAATTTTTGAAAAAAATTAGCTGCTCACTAAAGTGCCGCTGCACAATGGTTGAGAATTACTGGATCAGAAAGTAGCCAGTAGTTAGATGTCTTTTTTATTTTATGTTTGTGTTATATGACATTTGCCTATACTTCATTTATTGCTGATTACAAACATGTTCATTGTAAATTCCTAAAAGTTTAAAAAAAATAGGCTGCGGATTGATAATTAATATTGCAGACTTAGTATATTCCCCGGGAGCGCTGGTATCACTTGTTAATGTGGCACCCTATAAGTGGATACCAATTGACATAGTGTAATTTTGAGGCCTAGTTTCCTTTCCAGAGGGAGGCACCTGAGTTCTGACGATGCGAAATTGAACTAGTAATTTAATTTTGCCGAGAGCACCCGAGCCAAACAGGCATTCTAGGGATCTTTAACATGCCGCATAATCATACGTCATGGACGCTGTCGATTTTTTGTATCATGAAAATTCACCGACTTGGGCCGAGGTCGTGCCCGAAAACTTGGGCTTTCAAAAGCAGCGCCTAACCCACTACGCCCCCAGCCGGTGCCCCTAACAGTTGAATCTGAAAAGAGCTCAATCGTTTCTAAGTAAACATTATGCCAAGAATGTTGACCTATTGACGTTGCACAGGGTGAGGGCGGGGAAGTCGATGACTTGGGGCTTCTCCACCTGTATCTTGACGACGGAAGGGTACTGGTAGTAGTACTCGAGGAGTGTCGTCGTCTGGTAAAACCACCCAATGATGCCGACGCAGAAGAGGAGCGTCCAGAGGAAGCGTCGTCCATTGGATCGTGCAAGGGCGATGTGGCTGACTCCGTTCACTACGGAAACTGCGAACACCTGCCGCGAGTACTGCCCCACGCTGCGCAACTTCCCGCTCGCCATAGTCCTCGAGTAGGCACCTGCCAAGAAAGACATTCGTCGTCAAAGACAAACTTTCAAACAAGAAGGAATGTTTCAAATGAAGTTGCATACAGAGAATCTGCATGCATTTACACAATTAAATAGCTTTTAAAAATACAGTCGGACCTTTTTTTAACTTAATCGCTAACTACCACCCCACCCCACCCCAAAAAAGGTTCGTTACATGGAAAATTCGTTTAATAGAGATTCATATTTTCGCGGGCATGTGTGTATATATACACTGCTGGCCACCATAAATGCAACACCCTGAAGGAAGCATGCAAATAACGTGAGATTTACGACATGCATTAGCGGAGGTGAGATATGCAAATGTTTAGAATTTCAGCGCAGATACACATCACGCACGCCTGAGACGCCACATCAAAGCGCTATTTAAGGCTTGGAGATTTCGACGATTTCAAGTACAAGAATCACGATACTATCACCAAGGCGCTTAACGCCCATCTTCTTCTCCTGGATGATTACTTTAATACTTGGAAAATTAAAATCAATGTAGAAAAAACTGTAGCGGTCCTTTTCACCAGGAGAAGAAAGCCGTGTACTCCTCCCACCCTGTCTTCGACTGCACTACACTGGTCTCAGAGTACAAATACCTTGGTTCTTACTAGAGAAAAATCTCTCATGGAAACAACATATTTTACCGCGGGGATAAATTCCGGGTAGCTTTACGCCTCTATACCCCTTAATTGGCCGGAATTTGAAATGAATATCCACAACAAAGTACTTCTCTATACAGCCGTCTTGCGGCCCATATTAACTTTACGAAGTTCTGTGTGGGGATATGCAGCTAATGCTAATTATTAAAATTTTAGATTGTGCTCAAAATTTTTAATCAGATCAATAAGCCATACCTGCATATAACTCGAAATAAAAATATTTATAATTCACTTGAACTTTTAACTTTTAAATCTTATATTCAAAAACCCTTCAAAATTTCTTCAATAACCTACCAAATATTAATAACGCAAATATTATAAATCTAGAGAACTATGATCCAAATCTCAATAAGAAAAGGCCCAGAAGGATACTTCTGACTCTTATAATCCTCCTTGTAAAACTCGGTCATTCCCGTGTGGGAATGACCCCCCAATAGCTAACTGTTTTAATTTTTTATTTATTAATTTTCCCTGCGATCCACTCAGGCTTCCGACTCAATAGTTTAACTTTATCCGACTCCAGTGCAACGAGCAAAGAGTGTTTGATCACTGTAACCGAATTCCAGTTCCATAATTTATTGCTCCCTTCCACTCCATACCCCTCAAGTTAGCCCCGCCTACCTTCCAGTCCAGGGCACCAATGGGAGCTCACACAGTTCATACAGGCCTCACAACATCTCAGAGCCCAATACTCCAAGTATGGGACGGAGGGACGCCTCGCGTCCCAGCGCCCAACGATGACCAGCGACCGACGATTTCAAGTTCGGCAATTGTGTTTTTCTTGTGGTTTTTATCAAAAAAAAAGATCAGTTATGTCTCGTAGAAAACAACGATCAGTTTTTTATCAAGTATCCGATTTCGACAGGGGAAAGGGTGGCCTACCAGATTGTGGATTATCTTTCAGGCAAATCGGTGTCTTTTGGGAGAAACCAAAAACAACTGTAATGCGGATATGTGACCGTTGGATGCAGGGAGGGTCGAACCGACGGGGTCGATGCATCCCCCGGGGAACCATTTTAGGGAGGGAGGAAATTGAGGCATGGCGTGACGGATCGCTCTAATCACGAACCATAGCACAGAACATTGAGTCTGTAACCCCAAAAGTGTCTGCGGTACCATTGACCCCGCCAGCAGAGGGTCTGTCCGCAAGGTGTTTTTGCGTCTACCCTGCCCAGAACCAAAGACGTTCCCCCCCAAAAGGAATAAAAGAAGGATGTGGGTGGCAGAATGGAATGAATTTTCTTTACTGACAGCTTATTTTCGTCTGCAACACCAGAGGGTTTGGGTTCGGCGGGGACACCGGGAGGAAAGGGTGCTGAACAGCAGCGTTATTACCCGGTATTATGGTATGGGCGGGTTTTATATCCCTTTGCACTCTCTAGTACATTGGGGACTCTAAACAGACAGTGCCCCCTTTAGGTGTTGGAGCCAGTTGTCCTTCCTTTCCTTCGGGGGGTTGGGCCCCAGCCATATTTTTAACGGATAATGCTGCCCCACGTGGGACGCATTGTCCAAAAGGGTTTTTTCGTCAATCACCCGATTCAATTGCTTCCCCCGGGCCCGGCTCGCTCTCTTGATCTTTCGCTGATAGAAAACATGTGGTCCATGGTTGCTCAACGATTGACCCAGATTACACCCCCAGCTGCCACACCAGATCAACGTTGGCAAAGTGTGGAAGCTGCTTGGTCTGCTGTACCCCAAGAACACATCCAAAGTCTCTTTGAATCAATGCCGAGGCGTGTGGCAGCGGTGATCTCCAACAATGGCGGCTACTGATTCTGGCAGGAACCACACTTCACAGAAGTCTATAAATTTAATCATTTGATACTTGGTCAACATGTTATCTACAAAATAAATTTTGTTGTGCTATCTCTTGTTTTTCTTGGTGTTGCATTTACGGTGGCTAACAGTGTATTTTAGAGAAACCACATAAAACAAATTTTAAATTCATAAACACACACACTAAAAAGTAATTGTTCGCATTTTTTAAAGTTAATATCTCTACCATTTTAAATATCTTCCCCATCAAAAAGAAATCTGGAAGGAAAACAAGAAGAAAAAAAACATTTTCCAGGAATACACCATATTTTCAACTTTCAGAAATAATTTTACATTAAAATTAATGAATTTTTTTTTATCCTTTTCCAATTTAAGCCGACAAGTCATTTTAAACGTACATTATTTTATAATCAGTAATTTTTTAAGCATACACTAATACATGCGTCCTTAAAAATTTTAATTACTTATAAAAGCTATTTGTTTGAGTTTTTTGTTTGAAAAATTATGACAATTTCATTGCTCTAAGTGAGTGTTAGGCACTTAGTAAAACCAGTTCAAGTTCATTGATCACCTTAAAATGTGCTAAAAGAGAGAATTTGAAAAATGTCCTGAAATGTTAGAAAATAGGGGTGAAAAATCGAATTACAAGAGAAAAAATTCGTTAAATAGAAAATGCATTTCGTTATTTGGAGGTAATTTTACGAAGAAAATAGCAAAATGCTCTTGGTTACAGGAAAAAGTTCGCAAAATAGAGAAATTCGTAAAATATATTTTCGACTGTATTAAAATTAGAATTAAAATATAAAACAGTCTTTAAAAATTATAATTTAACTTGATATAACACTGATTTACTCGTATCGAAATTTGTTTTTCCATACTATTATATCAACGATGTTTTTTGAAAACATTGCAATTTACCACGAGGATACACCTTATATTCGTTTCATCATAACCTGTAGACCAGGGACTCCCAAAATGCGTGCCGCGGCTTCTTCACGGAGGTGCCACGGAATTTAGTGACAGTTTATCTTTTAACTAATCATATTTTGACTCAAAAAGGTCATTATGGGAATAAATTTAATTAAAAAAAAGACGCCATGAGTCGCGAAAAAATTTGGGAACTACTTTTCTTGACAGAGAAGACATCCGACGTTTTGCCCGAGCAATACTCGCGGTCAACATAACCCGCTTATTGGAGCTCTATGATAGAAAAATTTTTCTCGATAGATGAAACAGTAAAACCGTAATATTAAATACAGTTAGATTCATACAGCCACCTATCCGGTATAGTGGTTAGTGACACTGACTGCTGTACCGTCGGACCTTAGTTCAAATCCCGGAGAAGGCATGGATATTTGTATATATACTGCCCTTGCGGCATGGAGAAACTCTGAATAGCCAACAAACCAAAAGTCCTCTCGTGAGGTTAGTGGAAGGGGAAGAGAGGTGGGGGCCCACAAAATTGGGGAGAAACCGAGCCAAATCATACTGTCCCCTGTATGGTGCTGAAAACTAACGCTAACGACGGCTACGAAAGCTACGATTCTATAGCCCTTTGCCGCGATGAATTTCATGGACCTCGATCTGACATAGTCCAACAGGTTTCATAAAAACAACAACAGATTCCTACAGACTGAGTAGACTTCCAACAAGTAATTTTTTTTTTCTGAAATTAATATCTACAATTTTATATTGTAATATCGTCTCTTAGCCAGCTCATTGCTACCCCTTTTTTCTTCTTTTAAGGGGTTAAGCAAAGAATATTACCCCCCCTTCCTGCAAAGTCGGGGTGTGCTTTTATCAATTAGTTAAATACGCACATGGCGTCAGTCAAGCTTTGCCCCTGTAATGAAGGGTGTCCCGTTACGCTACTGCGAGGTATAAGGAGTGAGTGTGAAAGTTTATCCAGGTCTCAAGCAGCACGAGGGCTATCGGTGACGGCCCTCGTAATTTGAATTCGAGGTAATAAGGTAATAGTAGTCAAATATTTTTGAAGATAGGAGTAGTGGCGTAATTCTACACCCTCCAACCCCTGCATGGTGGGGGGGGCTAGTATTTTCGGGTGCCCGAAGCCTGACTGACACCCAGTACCCTTTAAGATCCAGCTTTGGGCCCAAAATCTGACTTTGTAGGGGGCTAATATTCTCTGTTACCCACTGGATAGAAGGTAAAAGAAAACAATTCAAGAGCGATTTCTTATTGCATATTTAAGATGATGGCAATAGTGATTACGTTCTTCCTCTTTCATCTGTTTTCTGGACGCATAATTTAATTTGCCCAAAGCCTTACACGCGTCAAATCCTTTTGACCTAAATCTCTAATCATAAGACGAGGCAAAAATATAGTTTCTTCCTTTTCTCTTACCTTTACAAACCGAAAAAATTCCCTCTGCTCAATAGAGAACCCAACAGTGTCTTTTTGGCACTATCCGACTGCACCTGTTAGTGCTATTCCTTGAAAATAAGAAGGGGGCTGTTATTCAAAAATCTTTCTATGGAGTAGTTTCGCAAACGTTAAAGCAGAGAAGTAGAAATAATAACAAGATAAAAGAAAACATCCAATTCTGTGTGACGGGGTGTATCCACGATTTTTTTATTAATCCTCTTGGGGAAATTTTTCTTTAACTGTGATTTAAGTTTAAAACTGTCTTCCGTAGAAATGCTTTTATGCTAATGTACATGTGTGCTATCTAAACCCTGGCATAGGGTGTGTTAGGGTGAGTTGTTAATCGTTAGTCCTTACGCTGTTATCCTAGCATAAGAACTGCCTTTCGGAGAAGGGGAATTAATAGAGAAGCAGACTTGAAGAGGACTGTAGCAGCTTAAGAAGAGTGATCGACAATAGGATAAGAGATGTCTATTTCATAATCTTATAAGTTTAGATTAAGAAACTAATTAGGACTGCTCCCACGGTCAATTAATCATAATGGTTGAATTAATCATAAGTTGATAAGTAATAAATAAAAAGGAATTATTTTTTAACAATATCTGTTTCTTCGGTGTCTTAAATTACACCTCCTGCCTCCGGGTTGCGACCATTCTAAAAACATTTTTAAATTCATAAATAATTTCAAGAGGTAAAGTGGAAGAAAATAAAAACTGTATACTATAAAAAAAAACAATACCAGATAAATTAGATATCTATCTATTACAAAGAATCTTTCTTAAAAAATTAGCATAGCAAAAATATTGGTACCTTGTCCATATTAAATCTGTACCAACTTCAAACAATTTTTTTTTCAAAATATGTTTTAACATTTTTTTTTTTCAACAAAATTTCCGTGGTCGTAATTTTTTTAAAGTCTTTTTAAAGCAATTTACACAGAAAATAGTTGTAAACTTAGAGGGAAGTATCTCCCTTTTTGGTGTAAAAAAATTATGTGATCTAAAGTTTGTAGGAGAAAAATTTCTCTAAAATATAAAAGTTGTACTTACAAACAGATACTCTGATGTGATACTTCTTCACTTAATCCTATAACTTTTTCTGCTTTGTGAAATATCTTATCTCAAGTTGTAGAAACTCTAAACTAATCGGAGCCAATTTTATTACAAGATGGTAAGTTTCGTATGATTTAATCAATACGATTCAAAGTAAACAATGTTTTGATTTATGCACGCCCAGTGATTTGCAAATGAGGTATAAAACAAACGGTGTCCGATTTTCACCGCGATTTCTACATTCTATTGGAAAAGCGAAGACATAAAACCTCCGAATCGCGTGACAATCTCTCCCTTTTGGGGTTTTGTGTCAAGGTTTTTTTCTCAGCGTCCCGTTTTTTGAATGCGTTACAGGGTTATATGGATAAACAAAATGAAATGCCATTGCTAGTGTCGTTTTGCAGATAATAAAAACCATCAAATATCCAACCCCGTATCACTCGTCTGACTTAGTCATTTTGCCGATACTTTTGCGCAGTTGAAATATTTATAGAGGAAAAAGTTTCCAATATAACAGCAGCGGTTTTTAGCTCGTAAAAAAATGCTTTACGTGTCTTTAACCGTAACCATTCCAATAAATAGCATACTTTGGTTATTCAAGTGGGTTTTTTTAAACAAAGAGCAATAATAGGGTGGAAATATAAGAATTGTATTTTTTAAAGGAAAAATATTTGATTTAATGATATACGCATTATACTTTGAAAAAAAAATCGAATCTAACTGAATAACAGCTTGAATTAAAGGAGCCATATAATATCTAAGAAAAGGATATTTACTTTGGCTAACAAAAATTTGTCCTATTTTAGTACTTTTAAAATTAAAATCGAAATGGCCACAGATTTCACATAATAGTGCAGTAAGGGGAAAATCAAGAAACATATATATATATATATCGTTGTAAAACTCAACAACCTTATTTAATAAAAAATTTTAGTATAAAAATAATTTAATGGAGTGTGAAATATATACCACGAATGTTATCCAATAATAATACAGATTTGCTTGACTCTTAATAGATTTGAGTTACAACCACGCAGTTTCCAAATGTAGAATAAGTTCAACAGCAGTCACACGCAGCTTTACGAGGTTTAATTAGATGCCATAAAAACAATAATGAAAAATAATAAAAGTTAATCTTCTCACTGACAACCGTGAAGCCCCTCCCATTGAAATTGCAATCACAACAGGCTTAACGTTGTCACTTCAGGTATCTTCTAATAGCAATTCTTATCTATAAATATCGTGATTCATTCACGATGCAAGGTTATCAAATTTTTTCTAGAGTAGGGATTTTCAATTTTTAACGCTTCAAGGTCATAGCCACAATGATCCGTGGACAACATCAATAAATTTACAATAATCCGCGGGGTATATGACAATAAAAAAAAAATAAATAATGTAGTCAGAAAATTTGAATACGAAAGGGAGGTTTGTTTTACAGGATTACAACTGATTCTAAGGGAAGAGAACGTGTTACAGATTTCTATATACTATACATCGGAATTGCCGGCTGGGTGGCGTAGTTGGTTTGTCGCTGGCATTCTGTACCCAACGTTGCGGGCTCGACCCCGGACCAAGTCGGTGGATTTTCCTGATGCAGAAAATCGACATTGGCCATGTCGTATGATTATACGGCATGAAAAAGATCCCTTGAGTGTCCGTTTGTCTTTGATACTCTCGGCAAAATATAATTCCTAGGTACAAATTTCGCAATGGCAGAGCTTAGGTGCCTCCCTCTGGGGAAGAAACTTGGCTTCAAAATTACTTGCGGTAATTGGTATCGCCTAAATGGTGCCGCTCTAAAAAGTGATATCAGCTCCTGGGGAATGTACTAGGTCTGCAAAGGTAGAAATACCAACACGCAGCTCATTACAAAAAAATATATCGGAATTAAAAGTGTTAAATTGAAATCGAATCTATATATCGAAAGTCCCCCTTTTCTTCTGAAAGCTTCTGAGATTTCATGCATAGTCAGATTTTTTTATATTTAAAATACAATGAAGAATTTTCAAAAATTCGTCATTTTAAGAAAATTTAATCTTAAATGGATATCAAGCATCTCTATAAAATGTTTTAAGCAACAAGAATAACAGAAAAAAATTTCATTTCTTACGGCAAAAAGCAGACAAGGCAATTTGTCCACGAGTTCAAGACCCGTAGTCTAGAGGTGAGTTAGAAATGCTTTGAGAACCGGCTACTAAGTAGAATAACGTATTTTAACACTCAGGTAAAAATCAATTAATTTCTGTAGGGCGGCGTCATTGTTCTATCGATCATAATGATAATAAAATTACACTAAAATTACACACACAAATATTGTGGACACTTTTGAAAACTGTTATGTTTTTCAAGTTTGTAAGCTTGTAAAAAAAATCCTACGTTGCATAAAATGCAAAGTATTTTATTTGATTATTAGAGAAGTTAATACACTGAATTCACAAAACAAAACAAACTCAAATATTTTCAACGCAAAAAAAGTTATGCTGCAATAATTATCGATATACATTAGATACTGATGATAGCAGTAGGTTATCAGTACTTAGTGAGGAAGCCTTTATTTTTCATTACAGCTTCACATCGATGTTTCAACTGAGCTAAAAATAGTTTTAATTTCTTCCATCGTTATAACATGATGCCAGAAATCATTTTAGTCTCAATTAGTTCAGGAGTACCTCATTCGGAGAAGAGTTTTTAAACGGTGATGCAAGTTTTCGAGATAAGATTGAGGTCAGGACTGTGTCTTCTGGCCAAGACAACATTTTAATGATCTTAGAACGATACCAGTTCTTTTGACTTTACTGTGCGGCAAGGAGAAGAACCTTACTGAAATACAAATGAAGCCTTATTGGTAAATACATCCCTGATGGAAGGTAGAAGTTTAGGTTCTCGAATGGTTCAATGTATTTTCTCTGGCATTCAGTGTACCATGGATGATATGAAGACGGCCAATACCACCTGCTGATATTCACGACTAAGTGATAAGACTATGTGGATACTTCACAGTTGCCTGGATCCAGTCAGGAAGTAGCACTTCGCCTATTACATATCTTAGGCCATCACTACCAAATAACGATATCTTAGCTTCATCCCTTCGTATAACTAGTGACCTCTAATCATTTGTCCAATTAATGAGTTCCTTTGCCCACTGTAGTCTTTTTAACGCTTAAGATAATGCTTTTTTCTTGAAATTTTACTTCTTAGTCTAACATCTGCTAATTTTCTCCTAATTATATTTTTTTAGCTGGCAGGAACACCAGCATCACATTCAATAACTTCTAATGACCGTTGTTGTCCTTCAATTATCTTACAAGGGGAGAGCACGACTAAGGAAATTCATTTAGTGTCGAGACTTGGTGTAATAGTAGTACTCCTTTAGGGTGTTAAACCCTTAATGTAATTCCGCCGAATGGTCAGTCAATTCGGAGAAAATAGCCTTCGAAATTCAAGCTTAAATTTATACAATTAAGTTTTAATTTCCTCCAACAATCCGTAGACTAGTTGGTAGGTAGATCGTCTGCTGAAAATGCCGGAGGTTAGGGTTCGATTTACGAAATGAAATTTTTTAAAACCATTCAATTATTTTTTTAAAATTAAAAAAATTTGTTTATGAAAGGTTTGTTAAATATTAAATGATATTTTATGTAATTATTTTGTATTTTATAAAGTAAAAATAAATAAATAAATTTATTATTTAAATTATTTATTATGAATATTATTTAAAATTATTATTAATAAAAACATTTAAAATTATTATTAATAAAAATTATTTAAAATTATCAATAATTAAAATTAATTAACTATTAATTAACATTAATTAATTAATTAATATTAATAAGAATTATTATTAATAAGAATTATTATTAATAAGAATTATTATTAATAAGAATTATTATTAATAAGAATTATTATTAAAAAGAATTATTATTAATTTTTATTATTATTATTATTATTAATTTTTTATTATTATTATTAATTTTTTATTATTATTAATAATAATTTATTATTAGAATAGCTATTAATTTATTATTAAAATCATTGCTAATTTATTATTCAAATTATTATTAATTTATTAATATTTTACATTATTGAAATTAGTAATTTATTATTAATACTATATATTATTGAAAATATTAATTTATTATTAAAATTATTATTTATTATTGAAATTATTAATTTATTATTAAATTTATTTAAATAAATTTATTAAAATTATTTAAATAAATCGATTGAAATTATTTAAATAAATCTATTCAAATTATCTAAATAAACTTATTAAAATTAAATAAATTTATTTAAAAAAGAACTTATTAAATATTTTATAAAATTATAAGATAATTAAATTAATAATATATAAAAAAGACATATTTTTATTATATTAATTATAAAATAATTAATTTAATATTAATAATATATTTTATAAGTTATTTTACATTATACATAATATTTTATTTATAGTATATTGTATTTTACATTATAAAACCAATTAACTAATTTTTAGGAAAAAATATCTTTTAAATATTTATTATATACCAGGGCCCCAAGACCTTGCCCTTTTGACCCCTTTTTAAACCCAAAAAAATTACAAACTTTTTTTAAATAAGTTTAATCTTGACCGTTTTGATGAAATTTTTTAAAGAAATTATTACAATACCTGACATCATCCTCACAGTTACCACAATTGACCTATCGATTGCGTGGGTTTTATTTACTATGAACAAATTGAAATAGACGCTATTCTGAACAGAAATTTGAATTTTTTTGTTTAAAAGGGAAAAAAAGATAAGAGCTATTTTCATAACAGGTATATTTTTTAAGAAAAAAAAATTTATCTTCCTTAATGTACAATTTTTTTGGTTAACCTTGAGGGGTATAAGCAAACAAATGCGATGGTGTCCAAACCTCGGAGAAACAACATATAATTCGCCGTGCGAAAAGGGGGGGTTTTCTAAATCAAACCCCAAATTGCATTGTTTGCCCGGACTTATTAATGGTCATACAAATACCAAGCGGGGAAATTCAAACATTTGAATGGGAAGGTGAGTCTGAAAGAATCAGGGATCTGGGGTAAAGAAAATTTCCCCTTAAGTTTGCCGCTCAAAATAGTGGCCTCAAGTTATTCCCCATGGTTTTCTTATGAACAATCATGCCCTAAAAATTTTGGCGCATTTTAACTAATTGCGATATCGGACCGTTGTGAATCAAACCATTCCGAATCCCCGAACCCCCAAAAAAAATCATAAAAAATCGGTCCAGCCGAGGAGGAGTTCAGTCACCTACGCACAGAAGTTTTTTATATAAAAAGATTATTTAAAAATATTTTTAAAAATGCAAAAGTTTGGGTTTTGGGAGTTTGAAAATCGATTTTGACGCCAAATTGCGTCTTTTAACAATAACGTTTTACAAAATACAAGTAATATTGAGTTGAATTTTTTAATTTTTAATTAATACGTTTTAACAATTGTGAATTTAAACCATTTTCGAATCCACTTAAACCCACAAAAAAGATTCATCAAAATCGGTCCACCACTTGGGAGGAGTTAAGTCCATACACCACGAATTTTTTATATAAAAGACTAGCTGCATAGCCGACGTTGGGGGATTCTTCAAGTGTACAGCTTTATGCCTTAGAAGATTCCCTTTCAGTGTCAGCACTTCCGGTGTGTGTGTGATTTCTATTAATGTCATTAAATACTTTTTTTCAAGTTTCTTCCACATCTTTGTCCTGTCGGTGGGTCTGTTTTCGCCCGTCCGGGTTGCTAGGTTTTTTCCAATGGTACAATTTCACCCCCGAGGGAAAATTTTTTCCTTTTTTTTTCGGGACACCACTTCTGTGAGTGTGTGTTTTACTGGGTGTGTGAGTGATTTCTATATTTATGATTTAAATCTCCCTTTTTAGAAATTTCTTCCACTTCTTCTCTTTGTCAGACAGGTTTCTTTTCTCCGTTCGCCAGAATTGTATGGGTTTTTTTAAGTATAAAACCTTTTTTTTTTTTACCGGTAAGATTTTTTTTTTTTTTTTATTCAAATTTCTATTTTCGATTAAAAATTTACAAAGTAATCAGTTTTTTCAAGAAAATGAAAAATACAATTTTTTATTAAATAAATAATTAAGTAATAAAAAATAAAACCAATATAACTTTTTAACCCAAAAAAATATTAATTTATATCAATTTTCGTTAAATAATGAATCAAAAAAATGTGTACCGTTAGCTATTAAACGACTGATTTTATCGGATGTTTGATTTTTTCTATTAAATATATGTAACTGTGAAAAAAAGGGGAAGAAAAAAAATTTTTTAAAATTCCCTTTTAGAAAAAAAATTTAAAAGGAAATAGTACTATTTGATAAAAAAAGGACAAAAATTTTCCTATTCTTAAGGTTTTCAGTAAATTATTTTCTTAAAGGAAGCTATCACAGTTGCGATGTATTTTAAAATTAAGATCGTATTAATTATTTTATACATAAAACAATGAATACTTTTTTAAAATTCAAACAATAAATTGGGTTTGAAAAAATTTCTGGGAAAAATTTATTATTTACACTCATTATAAAGAAAAACATTCAAAAAAAAAACATCTTTTTTTTGACAGAAAAAAATTTTTTTCTGCTTACGTGCTCTCCATAAATGTTTTTCCAGGGGACTATAAGCGCTCAAACTCGTGAGTTCGGGTAGCTTTCCATAATTTAAATATTACTGGCATTTGGCGATTTTTCTAATTTTTTTTTTTGTATTTTTACGGGGGCCCAAGGCGGAAAAAAAAAACATCTTCTTTAAAAAAAATTTTTCGTATAAAAAAACAGAATTTTTTTTTTAAAAATTCAATTTTTTTTTTTTTTAAGTTTTACAATAATTTTTTCAAATTAACGGCGCGTTGGAAAAGATTAAAAATGACCAATCTGCTTGAAAAAAAGTTTTTTCTTTTTTTTTGAAATTTAAATTAGAAAAATTTAAAAAAATTGTAGAAATTTAGTTTTAATAATATATTTCAAGTTAATCACACGTTAAAAACATTTATTTTTTTAAAAAAAGTTAATTAATACAGTCAGTAGAGCAACGTCAGGAAATTCCTTTTTGGGCTGAAAACTGTTTTTTGACCCATTTTTTGTCATTGTTTAACAAAAACAATTTTTCAATCGGCAAGATAAAGTTGGCGTAAAACTGGCTAAAACTGGTTTTAATTAACATTTTTTTAAACAATTCGTTTGGAGGGTTTGAATCAAAAACCATTCTCGAACCCACTTGAACCCACACAAAAATGTCTAAAATCGGCCCAGCAGTTTAGGGGGGAGTCACACACCACAGAAGAATTACATATATAATGATTATTTAAAAAGATACTGTTTAAAAAACGCAAAAAAGGATGATTCGTCTGCATTTTTGTAAAATTTAAGTCGGTTTGGCCAGTTTGGCTAAAATCGATTTTCGACGCCAACTTACGTTTTTTTTTATAACAATTCGGTTCAACAATGCAGGCGAATGTTGAGTTGATTTTTTGAATTTTTTAAGGTATCCGATACGCGGAACCAGTTTTTAAAAAAGCGATAAATGTAAAATTTTCATGATTTTTAAATGCCCCAAGATTAGAAAAACGTATAAAATTGTTTTAAAGACATTATAAAAAATTTTTAAATAAATATTTGGAAAAATTCGAATAATTTTTAAAAATTTTCTTTTTTAAAAAAATGCTTCGATTGTATTAATTTTTTAAAATTTTTACGGGGAGTGGGCTCAACTAAATTTTGAAACGCAGAACAGGGAAAGTCGTTTTACCCATTTTTGAAAACAAAAGGAGAAATTTTTTAAAAAAATACGCCGAAATTATCTCAAAAAAGGTTGTAACCTGAAAATAATGTGAATTTTCAAAAACAAGTTGGCCCTGAAAGGGGCACTTTAAGGAAAATATTTACTAGAACATTTTTTTTGGCTGGAAAAAAATTTTTCAAAAGACAAAAAAGTTTTTAAAAATTTCTTTGTCATAATGTCCTTTAAACTTTTTATCATGTTTCTAAACTAAGTGACATAAATATTTTGAAAATTTTACATTTTTTTTTTAAAATCATTTTCCCCCAACAGTCGGATCCTTTTAAATCTTTTAACTAATTGCGATATCGGACCGAATTCCGATTCTAAACTATTCCCGAATTTATTTGAACCCACCCAAAAAATTTCATCGAAATCGGTCCCTCCGTTTAGGAGGAATTTAGTCACATACACACGCACAGAAGATTTTTATATATAAAGATGGTGACCCGGCACGCCTTTTGGTTTATTTTAATACTTGTTTAATACTATTCGCTATTCAATGCAGTCAAAATTTATCTTCCTTACAACAAAAGAAATTTTTTACAGTATATCCCGGGAAAAACCACTCTCGATCAATTCATTTTGTCTGAACAACAATATAGAAATTGTCTGGCAATTTGATACACTGTTTTTTAATGCAGTTATATTTCCCCTTTTTCCAATATCTGCGGTTGTTTAGAAAATATCTGCGCCGATTAACCATCTTGCAATTGAACTCGCGTGTTTATGGTCAAGGGAAAGGTTTCAACTTTTCCCAAAGAAACGTTGCTTTAAAACACGTTAATCTCGTGAGCAAAGTAAGTGAAGAACGACTTGAATGTCCGTCGGAAATCACTCAATAATATGATAACCACCGAATATTTTCTGTTGCCGTTTTAAATTTTTAAAGTCTCGTAAAACTTCGAATATTTTATGGGTCAGTACACTCATTCAGATATGTTGCTTTTAATACCGTAGACATTTCGCTCTTTTTTTAATATTACACATTGCGTCAGGTCTCTCATGAACGTCTAATGGCAGCTGGGATGGTGAATGTGCAGTTCGTCCACCATTTAACAAAGTGGATGCAATGCCTGAAGATGGAATTTTCTGTTGATCCTATTTTCGCAAGGCTGCGACTGCAAGTTTAGCAGCTATAGAGAATAAAAATGCAAACGCGAGACTCTAACGCAAAGCACTACCCTTTCCCGGCAATACCCACAAAAAAAGGGGAGTTTCAAAAAACGAATCCATTTATCTTTCCCCCATCCAAAAACCACATGTCCCCCTTTTGAGGCCCTACTTCTAGTTCCCATCCGAGTCGCCCGGCCTTATACGTCAAAGTGACTGGAGTTTCTGATGTCCAATTTCAGATTGTTCCCCACCCAGATAATCACCACGAGCGCGCTTTCCACTAAAAAAATTTTAAAGGAAACCCCCTGCTGGGGTTTTTGCAAAAACGTTGTCTCCCATCAAAAAATAGGAATTTCAATTAGGTTGGATTGGTGGGCCCGTAAAAATACGACAAGATCCACTTTTTCCCTATGTCTCAATTGAACTGCCCCGCTGTCCCGCAAAACGGTTGCCCGGCATTTTCGGTAAAAGCCAGAACCAAAAACCATTTCAGATTCCCGATTTTTCGCTTTAAACCCCCGGACTGTTTTGCCCCCAACGCGTGTAAATTGGGCCCTTTTTAGTGAGAATAAAAATTTCCCCGAAGACTCGAACGCGTGCACCCCTGATTCCCTATTCAAATTTAAGGCATTTTTTGAAATTTATTTCGATTCTTTTTTCCCACCCTTTTAGCGAAACCCGGGGTTTACATTCGGCTCCCCCCTTGCAAGTTCACGTGGGAAAGGGGATTGGGGCGCCGGGGTTATCCAGCAAACTTGGGGGAAATTTTTGAAATCCCTTTCGTTCTCGTTCCCCTAAAAGACCCTAAATTCTTTTTACCCAAAATTTTTTAAAACCCCCTCATGGTCTCTAATGCAGTGTCCAAAATTTTCCCCAAATTTCCAACAATATTCATCGGTTTTGATTCCCGATCCCTTTCGAAAACCCTAGAATAAATTTTCCCGCTCCAAGGCTTTTTAAAAGATCCTGCCAGGGTGTTTCTTACGGTCGTCCGGCATTATCCGGAAAATTGAACAATTTGTCGTTGAATTCAGATTCAGTTTGCCCGTCTTGTAATATGTCGGGACTTTTTCTGTGGTCAACGTAGGCCCTGTAAAAGTGTTTTTAAAAAACCGTGCCCGGGTTCCCCAGGCAAAGTTATGGGTATTTTTTGAGATTCAATTTGAGTTTAAATTTCCCACCCCCGAAAACAACAGGACTAACTTTTCATGCACCGGGATCTAAAAAACCCCTTTCCCCAGGCACATACACAATTTTTTGAATTCTCCGTTTTCCCGGATTTTTCATTTTCGAATAAAAAAAATTTAGAAAAGAGATCAAACTTCTATATTTTAAGTTGGACGAAATGACAAAATATAACAAATTTTTTTAAAAATTGGTTGAGTAGTTTGGGAGTCTATCCCACGACAAACACTGTGACACAAATTTTTTAAATTTAAAAAGTTTTTCCCAATCGTGGCGAAAGTAATTTTTCCGATTCTGAAATTTTTTTTTGTTGATTTTAAAGAAATATTATTTACAATTTTAAAAACGGTGAAAAAATCGGAAAATTCTTTTTTTTTTCTTTTTTTTTTTTTTTCTTGTCGTGCTTAGGAAAAAACAACACGGGGGAAGGACAAATACGTTTTAAGATTTTTAATTAATATCTTTTTAATTAATTGCGATATTGGACTGAATCGTGAATCTAAATCATTCCCTCGAATCCACTTGAACCCACACAAAAAATTTCATCAAAATCGGTCCAGCCGTTTAAGAGGAGTTCAGTCACATACACACGCACAGAAGAATTACGTATATAATGATTCTTTGAAAAGATACTGATTAAAAACGCTAAAAAGGATGATTCGTCTGCATTTTTGTAACAATTAAGTCCCGGTTTGGCCGAAAATCGATTTTCGACGGCAACTTACGTCTTTTTATAACAGTTACGTTGTTACAACAATGCAGGTGAATGTTGAGTTGTATGTTTTGAAAGTCTTTAATTAATATCTTTTTAACTAATTGCGATATCAGACCGAATTGCAATTATAAACCATTCTCGAATCCACTTGAACCCTCACAAAAAATTTCATCGAAATCGGTCCAGTCGCTTAGGAGGAGTTTAGTCACATACACACGCACAGATTTTTATATATAAAGATAAAGATTTTATTATAAATATTATTTATTAATATAAAAATATATTTATAAAAATTAATATAAATATTTATATAATTGCATTAATTTTTGTACTTTATAAAATATAAAATATAATTACATAAAATATCATTTAATATTTAATAAACCTTTCATAAATAAATGTATTTAATTTTAAAAAATAATTAAATGAATTAAAAAAATAAAGTTCACCTCACGAATCGAACCCTAACCCCCGGCATAGTAAGCAAACGATCTACCAACCAGGCTACGGATTCGTTGGAGAGAATTAAAACTTAATTGCATAAAAGCTAAGCATGAATTTCGAAAGCTATTTTCTCCGAATTGACTGGCCATTCGGCGGAATTACATTGAGGGTTGAACACCCTAAAGGAGTGCTACTATTACACCAAGTCTCGATCCCAAATGAATTTCCTTAGTCGTGCCCTCCCCGTGTTAGAGACATATTATTTTTGCTCTTCTTTCACCAACAAATGTGGTGCACCTTTTTCGGCCTTTTCTTGCTTTGTTTTTCATTAAATTTGTCTCCGGACATTTTAAATGAAACTCAAGATGTAGTCACTGAACCATCCCATGTCTTGCCATTTTAACATGGGAAAGACCACTTTCTCGTCACACATCTTTTTCTAGGTGTCCAATCTACTATTTTGTTTGATGTCATTGCTTCTTGACTAAATATCATTGTTGTCCTGCGAGGAAACAGTCCTGATCTCAATCCTATCGAGCACTTGTGGCTAAGTTTGAAAACTCTTCTCCGAATGAGGTACCCATGAAAAAAAAAAAAGGAATTAGTTGAAGCAATAATGGTTTCCTGGCATCATATAATAACGAAGAAAAAGCTTAAAACCATTTTCAGCTCGTTGAAACATAGATGTGAAGCTGTAATAAAAATAAAGGCTACCTCAGTAAGTACTGGTAACCCACTGCTATCATCAGTATCTAATGTATATCAATAATTATTGCAGCATAATTTTTTTTGCGTTGCAAATATTTGAATTTTGTTTTTGGTATTGAATTAAGTATGAAATTTTCTTTAAAATCATATAAAATACATTGCATTTTATGCAACATAACATTTTTTACAAGCATACAAATTTGAAAAACATAATTTCGGAATAATTATTAGTAGTACGCCTGCTGAATTTCAAAGCTGTGAAATGAGTAGTATTTTTTAAAATGCCTTTCCTTTGTGTTGAATTTTACCTTTTTGAAAAATTGTGATTCAAAGACAGATTTTTTTTCCCTGATGTAAACAATTTTTATGAAAAATGTTTAAAGTACTTCCAATTTAGGTAGAGTAAAAATTTAATCTGCATTATAAATAAATACAGCTCTCTGTAGTTTTATTCCCTATCAAAAATAAAAATTCCCTTTTTTTAAGTTGATTTTCATGAATTAGGCCTTGCATAACTTTTTAAATGTCAATTCGCCTTAGCTTTGCTATGAGCATGCAAATAGTTAAATTCAATCTCACTGTATACTAGAAATCATTGCTTCTTCCACAACTTACTTAATGCTGGTTGTTCATAAATTTATCTCAATGAAAATTAGTGTATTTTTGCTCCAAACAGAGAGGCATTTAACGCTGATGGTGAACATGTTCAAGTAACTCTCTTAAAATTCCTCTCATTTTTTTTTTAAATTTAAAGTTAAGTTTTCATTACATACCTTCACAGTTTAATTTTGTTTCCAGAAGTTTACTCTACATTAACATTTTACTTATTAATTTGTTCAGTGTTGTAAAAATATAATTCTTGTTCAGATTAATTATTTCCAAAGAGTATTATTTCAAAAATTAATTTTTACCTTTGACTTTTCAGTATATATTCTGTATTGTGTTCACACACAAAGTATAATTTGCTCAAAATGAAACCTATTTTTTCTGTTTAAGAAAGTATTTTTTTTTTTTACTTAAATTAGTATTAATGTAATTTTGTTTCCAATTTAATTCTACCTGATATATAACATAAAAGTATTCTATGAACTGCTTAGAAGATGGATTCCTAAAGTAAATTGGTTTGATTTCTGTCTATTTCAAGGGGTGTTTCAGAATCAGCAATGTTTTATTGGAAGAATTCTTCGATACATTGTCTTACTCAATCAATCGTTTTAAAAATTGCGCACTCATTTTGGGTAGTTCAGCTTTTCAAGAGTGAAGTTTTTAAACGCAGAGAACAGAAACTTCAACTAATACTGAACAGGATGACTATTTTAAATGGAATACATTTGCTAATGTGAATATGTTTTATTTTATTATGCTCTAATCATTGAATCTGTTATATTGTATTTTACTTTTTATGCATATTTTGAATAGCTAATTTTCTGGATTTTTATCTGTTTTATTTTGTGTTTTGGGATTCAGGAAGATTTTATTAGATGGTCTTTTTCTTTTGTAGTGATATTTATATTCTAATTATATTACAGTTGTGAAAGACTTTCTAAAACTTTAAAATGGTAATGATTCAAGAGTTTATTGAAAGTGTTTGAATATGTATGATCAGATGACATGAGTGATTGTTATCAATGCTAACAAATAATTATTTACAATATTATATAACTTAACTCAGTGGCGCAACAACACATGAGGGCCAAGGCCTACTGTGCCCAACTCAGCACACGCCACCTTGGGCCCTGAGGTGCATGAGTAGATGTTCCGGCCAGGTGGTCAGTTTGACGCGAAACCCCCAGTGTTAAGTTCTCAAGCAAGCTTTGGTATCCATTTACCAACCCACTGAAGGGATGAAAGGCTGAGTCAACCTTGCCCAGCCCGGAGTTTAACCTCGGATCTGTGGTGTGGAAGCGCGATGCACTAACCCCTCAGCCACGGGGCTTCAAAATATTATATTAAGAGTAGAATATTATTTTTATATATATTACGTCAATAATTGTATACATTATAAAATGTGCACAAGAGATATCGACCTACTAGGGAACCCACCTTTCACATTTAAAAAAATAAGTAGTGTACTAAACTTCTAAGGTGATATGAAAAATAATAATTAAAATGATGCATGATGACTATAAGGATCTAGCACCCACATGGGGCAGCAGGTCAAGCCTATATGAGGGATCTGGCTAAGGGTTGAACATATATGTGAGTATACGGCAGGTATATATAGATGATGATCTGGAAACGAAACGGTTCGGACGAGGGCAGGCTGAACCAAATGGGAATAGAGGAAGCCCGGGGCGGAAAAACGTGGTCAGTTAAGAAAGTTCGAGGGACGATGTGTTTTCAAACTTACTGAATCTCTAGAATCTAGTGTTTTGTTACGTGCCTCTTAGTAGGATGAAAACAAATTATTGCAGTGATTAGTTTTACCATTTGAACACGACACTGGTCAGAAAATCCTTGAAAACTATAGAGACTTTCTTTTTATTATGATTACTGATAAAAATCTTATTTTTCCATGGCTAAAGTGTAGAATAGGCTAGAGGTCACCAAACTTTCTGACCTCACGGACCAGTAAGTTCATAATTTAAATCCCACGGACCCCAAATAGGATTTTTTAAGTAAATATATTTATAAAAAATATTATGTGATCTAAGAGCCATAAAATGTGCCTAGTTAATAAAATGAAACTGTTGATTGACTAAATTATGAAAACTTTATTAATAAACCATAAAAAATAAACCAAATAAACAAAAACTGTAAAAACAAAACAATTAAAAAAATGGTTTAAGTATATCAAACTTATAGCATTATACATTCCTATTGGATGTTCATGCTTAATTAAAATAAGTTTTGAGTATTTGGATCCATGTTGTTACTGCAAGACGCAGAACAGCATTTATTTCAAGCTGAGATCGGTACCGTGTTTTGATGGCTATGACAGATGAAAAGGCATTTTCAAATATATAAGTTGTGGAGAATTGATCAGAACTTTCATCGCCTGTTCACTAAGAAAAGGGCATTCTACTTTTATGGAAATTTAAAACTGAGATCTTGATAAGGATGAATAAAATTTAGATTTGAGAGTTTCGTCGGACGATAGGTCGATGAGGCTTTTTTTTCGGATGCATGCTTAAACTATAATCCTGAATTTTCGATGCAAGCAGATCTATTATCTACATGTAACAATGCAGCTACAGCAGTACGAGTTAATTACCGTAGCGATTTTTATAATTTTTCACGTATTGTTATGAACTGAAATATCTTTCAATGCATCTTAAAACATAACTTAATGTGATGAATATGTATATTCCCCACATTTTTCTGGGGATCTTCGAAATTTTCTCGTAGAACACTAGTAGTCCACAGCCCACCACTTTGGCGACCTATAGAATAGGCACCTTTGGATTTTGCGAATTTTATCTAGATATCACGGTGAGATAACGAATTCATTTTGGCAGACTGTGTAATTTGGTAACCCTTGATTTTTTTATTTGTGGTCTTATAGCAGATAAGAGTCCCTGTTATTTTCAATAAATTGCTATTGGTAAATTAAAAATTGCGGGTCTTTTCAACACAAGCAGACGATTTTCAAATCAACAATTCCATTTTATTTTAATTTTCACTTCGCACTTGGATTTCTTTCGTAGAGAGATATTTTGAAGAGTATCCTGAAGAGGTACGTCTGAAAAGTTTGATTTACGGGGGTCCTCAAGATTTGGAACGAAAGGGGAAATTGCCTGTGATACATTGGTGCATGGAAAAAGGATTGATTGCTACAAATGCTGAATGTTCGGTTTGCAAGAAAGCTATGTGTTTGATTAAAAAGTATTCATAGATATATTTGGGAAGGCCGAAAAAAAGGAGCAGATGCGCATCGTATAAAAAGATTTATTAGGAAGAATAGGTGGTTCGAAGAAAGTAAGCTGAGCATGCGTGAGATTCTGATGTTGACAAATTTTTGGCTGGGAAAGCCGAGCCATGACTTCCTTTCCTTCGAACTTAATGTTTCGAAGAAAACAGTCACGGATTGGATGAGTTTTTACAGAGAGGTATGTATGGCAATGTGTGTGAAAGAGAGAGAGAAATTTACCCTCCTTCCGAACTTTCCTGAGTACAGGTAAGCCTTTTTCTTTAATATTCTAATTCACGATTTCCTTTTACTTCAAAAAAAAAATTTTATTTTTATGCATTTCTGTTAGCTTTATATAAATATTTTTTTTTATTTCACATTAATATTTCCTTATTTTTATTGCAAAATTACAATTTGTAAATTCCCGGAATACCTATTGATAAATTAAGTTGCTTGGTGACCGGAATCGGTCGCCAAAAAATTGGCATCGCCAAGCCCCCTCCCTCCTATTCTACACTCTAACCTTTTCCATTAAATTTTTGGTCAAGTTTCAATATAAAGCAGAATTTGTTGTGAATTATTTGAATAGGTAGGATTTTCAGACTGTTATCTATTTTGCTTTGTGTCAACCACTGATAAATAAATAGCCTATTGGAATTTTTATCACATTGGAATGCTAGATGGAATTTCCATCTATCTATTTAAACTGTATTTCGCTCTTTCTCTCCTCAAAAATAAGACCTAATCAAAATTATATCCTAGCATGATTTTTTAAGATGCTTATAATATAAACCCTTGAAAGATGGTTAAGTGATTCGTCAATTGTTGCTGAATGACCAACCGAGGTTCAGTTACAACGCAAAGGCATGTTTAAAAACAAACAGAATTTGGTTGTGACTGATTAGAAACTTCATTGTTCAATATGTCATGTGTTGCAGAGTAAATGTAGATTTTCTGAATTGTAAGACATCATTGTAAATAGATTGCTGATAGAAATGCAGTGTCTTTTCATTGTTCTCAAGGCTCATATTCAAAGCATCACAACTTGAATGGATGGAAAAGGAGGAGAACTGTGATGTTTCAATAGATGAAGACATGACTATATTTCAATAAATGGGCTTTTTTTATACATGAGAAATAAACTTTAATGCATCTTTTGTAACAAAAAATTAATGTAAGATTTTATATCTTATTTTTCAGAAAACACAATATTATAGTTGCATCTTTGTTTCAGACGACTTTTTGAAGCATTAAAAATTCTACTTAGTTGATACAGTAGTTGTAGGCTAAATTATATTTAAGATTAGCAACACAATTTAAACTCATATTATTATTTAGTTATAATTGCAATAAAAAGCACTAGATACAGAAATGCTAATTTTTCTAGAAGGAGCACAAATTATTTATCCTACCATTTGTTGTCAAATACTGTTTTTTGTTTATTAACAAAAAGGGGCTATACTCTGTATATAGTTGTATTAAATAAAAAGTGTAGAGCTAGCTATATATTCATAATATGCTAACGTGTATTGTTGGCATTAGTGCAAAGAATGTTGAATAATTTTTGTGTTTTGTTTGTTTGTTGTATAATGTAATCATAAAAGTATTCATTGTGTTATGACTTAATTACTAAATAAAAATGTAGAGTTATTTCAAGATCTGTTCAAATTTGAAGATTAGTAAAAATATCCAATTACTGTGGTTAAAATATGCATTTAATATGTTTTAATAATTATCAGAAATATTCATAAGAAGCATGACATGCACTTCAAATGCCAAATGTGTCTTCCCGGGAAACTGATGCTTAATAACTGTGGACAAAAATGCACCATTTTCCTTGATAGCTTAAAATTTTTCTGAAAACAATTAAAAATGCTTTTCTTCTCTTTTCACAGTGGAGTGTTTATTGTATTTGCATTCTAAAGAATGCACAATATCTATTAAACTTCATGTCTTGGCTTCTAAGTTGAGAATGCCATGTGAATTTTCAATTTTTGGAAGTGTATTTGAATTTAAAGTGAACGGTTATGAACGTAGACAGAAATTAAAAATACTGTGTGCTAATTAGTTGTCCGGATATGCTGTTTGAATAGTCATTGAAGAGCGATAGCATTATAAAGATTTTGAAGAATTATATTTCAATGCTTGTATGAAGTACTTATAAATTTCGTAGAACTAGATTTTTGAAATTCTGACTACATTTATATATTTTTATAGTTGAAAGAAAAATGGCAAATAAATAATGATGGTGCACTCAGATACATTGCAGCAGGACAGTTAATCAAACATGTCACTTTTTTTTGCCTTGGATCATTCAGCAATTTCACGATTTGGGGAAAAAAAATTAAATATAGTACAGAGACCTGTGCCCAGTTGTTCAAGAATTATTGTCCTCTCCAGTGACCAGTATATTTCTCTAGTGCCGCCTAGCAAAATAGAACCTCTGCAACTGTTACATCCATAGTTTCAACGTCACTTTCTAAGATGGTATCTTCCAAATATATGTGCCGAAAATTCCACATGAAGGGAATGTACGCCTGAATATCATGTGTTTTTGTTCTGCTAATCATACAATCTCGAGATACAAAACTAATATAGTGTCATGATCATGTCAATTGGATTTGAAATATGTGTTTCATCCCCAGTAGTTGTCAAGGGGCACGTCTCTCTATATGTTAGTACATTTGTAATAATTTTTAAGTAATACAATTATTAGAATATATTAAAAATAGTTGTTATGATTATTGCTGCTTTATCCTTTAAGTGGATTGTAAAAAAGTAAACTCATTTCCTAAATGAGAAGTCTGTCAAAAGAAACATATAAACTTTATTATACACCAAACAAACAAAAAATGATAAAAACTGCAAAAGTCGAAGTCACGCCCTTCCAAAGACAGCTTCACAGCGAAGACACTAAGTGTCGATTGTTGATCCTCTCTACTATTTCCTTCGTCTACAAAATAAATCAAAATTAGCATAATTTATTTAGAAGAATTCCTTCGCGATAATATGTGTAAGAACAATGTCTGCAACTCATATTTGTGTAGGATGTGGAAAATTAAAACAGAAAATATTATTTCTTTTCTGCCGTACAAGATTTGAAAAAAAAAATTTTGAAATTACCTCCATTAAGGAACCGTAATTTTTTAGTGTTAAAAAAAAAGAACTGATCTTTGTTGGACAAAAACAGGGAAACATTTACTGAGTAAAACGCTGAATAAAAAAATTGAATTGTCTATTTCTATTTTAGCTTGTAATAAACTGGAAAGAATTGATCATTTTGCCTATGAGTGCACATTTGTCATGTCATGTTGAATTGCTCAGACAACAGAAGATATTCAATACACACATGGAAGCGTTTGTAAAAACAATAGCAGATATGAAACTTGTTTCAAAACAAATATTCAATAAACAAAATGAAGTAAATTTTTCAAGTTTTATTTATTTTTAAAAATATATTTAAGAGCTTTTTTTTATTTTTTATCTTTTTTTTTTCTTTATTTCTTTGCAATGGTGCATTAAAAGAAACAATGAACATGAAAAAACTTATATTTTGAAAACAATTACAGTGACAAACAAGAAATCGAGTTCTCTCATTATGAAAGAATTTTTCTTGCATGGGTTTCTTCTGTTCTTGTTAAATGAAAATAGGAAATGAATTGGGATTGCCTCTCAATCCGAGAACAACTTCCTTGGAGGAGATTGAACTGCTACTCTTATGTGGTCCCAAGCGATTGTTGGCGGGTTCACGGGACTCAGGGGCAGAGTGACTTCTTAATCTTTAAACTATATTTCTCCCACAATATAATGTAGTTTCATGACTTATCTCTTTAGGTTAATTTTAGTTTTTTTAGGTCAATTTTTTGTTTTAAAATAGCAAAAAATAAAAAATATCCAATAAAATTGAATAAATATTTTTTTTCCTGCTGCTTTTTATTTAAAAAAAGGGGGAAGGGGTTGTTAAAATAAATCCCCTTTCTTCTTCTACTGATTCATTTATTTAAAACTGGAGGACAAATTAAGAGAATAAAGTATCACAGGCAGTGGTGGCATCAACTGAACAAATTATTTGAAAGACATTTTTTTAATGTGTCCTTGTTTTTTTCATTTGTATCGGAAATTTTTATTGTTTTGATATATTTGCAAGTATTTTCGAATAATATGTACAGCCCCCTTTTCCAACATTTTTTTATTATTATTTTTAATTTTGGATACCTGTGTTATGTAATTCTATTTGTATATTAGGAAGTAAATTTTAATTTGTATGAAGTAAATTGACTCCTGTAAAAAATGTTAACTAAGACTTTTGTTCGATAGACAATGCGGGGGTGGTTGTTTCCCGGAGGACAGATGTGTAGCTCTAAACCCCCTTCAGGTGAGCTCGGTTCTCTTGGATATTCTATTGTTCTGTAGTAGGACAAAGCCCATAAACACCCACTCACCCTAGAGACACTTGTAGTTCACCTTTTTGTATCTTCTGAAAAATATGCCGAGAACGAAACACGATGGGACAAGGAAACAAGCGCTGTACTGGTTTGATTCATGTGCCTAAGATATCAATTCAATGTGCTGTTCCACTATTTTGTAAAGGTCTTTTTTTTTTAAATTATCCCAAGTTGTTTTTGAGATTAAGATGCTACTTCCTGCCGTAAGGGCTAATGGTGCTGTAAATATTTTATTCATTAAGCTAGACCAAGGGTGGGCATTGTCGATCGAGATCGACCTGTGGACACCCAAGACATTTTGGGGTGATCGCTTGAAGATTAGAAGTTAGTAAATACATTCCGAAATATTCAAAATTGGCTGACAGTATGCAGACTAAGTCTTCTACTGAGCATTAACTTAAGATGAAAATGTTTTATTTTTCAATGTCACTTGAATCGATTCATAACAAGCGCATCATTGGATATTTTTATATTTGTGGCTATTATTATTATGTTTGTATCTTGCGTTTAGTTTTAAACATGGTCTTATAAAAGTGTTAGTTTATTTTATTGTAGTTATATAGGTAAGAGTACCACTAGAGTAGCTATACCAAAGTGGGCCTTGTGTCGAAATTCCTTAGGATCCTTTTAGGAAAACAAATAGGTTGGGTTAATAAAAACTTATTTGAATGTTTCAAAACCTAACACATGTTGGGGCCCCGTATCGTTGATACGGAGGCTGCTACGCCCCTAGTAAGTACATATTTCTCATTTATTATTAAGTTATACTAAATATTGTAGAAACCTTTTTATTAGCTCCGCACACTTGCGCCAATAGGAGGATTGAAATCCTTGAAAAAAGGAGTAGTCCGGAGCCTGGAAAAGTTTGCCCGCCCTTGAGCTAGATGCTACTTATACACTCACTTCCAAAATTTAAGCACGGAGAGGAAAATGCTAATTTCCGGAAGCCAATCAGAATTGGAGAGGATGCAATTCGCTGCAGAGGTAGATGGAAGTATGCAAATATATTAGGTAACAGCCAATCGTGCTTTCATGTCAAGAAATATGAAAAAAGGGCAGTTTTATAAGAAGCCAGCTTTATGAAGGGTTACAGAAGTTGATTGTGTGTAAGTGCTGATAGAAGGTGTTTCAAACTTTCGTACAATTTGTTTTCAAGACATACGTGTTTCTATGACTTCCAGAAAACCAATGAAAGATTCTGAGCCCTGGCGTGTTGTGGGGCGCATTGAAGCAGGACAGTCGATCACAGATGTTGCTCTTTTCTTCGGCGATCATCATTCTGTAATTTCACGTTTATGGAAACAATTCCAAACCACACAGACAGTTGTCTGAAAGCCCGTAGGCGGTCGCCCAAGGGTTACAACCTCCGCGGAAGATCGATATATTGCTATTGTAGCCAAGAGGAATCGCAGAGTGACCTCCACACGTGTGACATCTATGGTTACAGAGTCCATTGGTAAGGCTATATCTGCAGCTACTGTACGCCGAGGATTACATATGAATGGACCGTATGCCCGGGTGCCTCGAGTTTGTGTTCCTCTATCCGTCCAATCAAGATGGGCACGATTAAAGTGGTGCCAGGAACATGGCAATTGGACTGTGTCTGACTGAGGCAATGTCATGTTTACTGAAGAGTAAAGATTTGCTCTTGAGCCAGATGACAAGCGTATAAGGATATGGCGTAAACAAGGAACACGCAATCAGCTCCAAAACATCACCGAACATCACGCATTCCGAGGAGGAAGCATTATGGTGTAGGCAGGGATTTCATTAGGATACCGCACCGACCCGCTCAACTTTAAACGGGGTTCTGTGACGGCTGTCCGGTATCGAGAGGAAGTGCTAGAACCCATTGTGAGATTGTACGCTGCAGAAGTTGGCCCTACTTTTGTTTTAATGGACGATAACGCACGTCCCCATAGAGCTGACATCGTCTATGACTTCCTGTAGAGTGAAGGGATTGCGCGTATGGCGTGGCCATCATATTCACCCGACCTTAATCCTATTGAAAATCTTTGGGAGGCTCTCGGCCTTGCTGTATCTTCACGTTTCCCCCTCCCGCAACTCTTATTGAGCTTAAACTGCTCCTACAAGAAGAATGGCGATTGTTTAATTCTTGCGGTGGTTGACCACCCAATTGAAAGCATGTCCAGAAGGTGTAAACTTTTGCATTTCAGATGAGGGGATCCCTACCTCCTATTAATGTCCTTTTTTTTTCATTTTATGCTGTTTATTTTCACTTTATACATAATTTGTTTAAGTTCCAGTATGACATTATCTGATAACTTACAAAACTTAATATTGTTTTCATTTCTGTATATAATTATTGATTTTGTTTTATGTATAAATATATATGCTACTTTACTGCCAAATTTTGTGTCAATCAAAGCAGTAGTTGATTTTTGTGTATTTTACATCTTCGTGCTTAACTTTTGGAAGTGAGTGTATATGTCTAGTCGTCGGTGGTAGGTGTAAGTAAACGCCTTGCTGTAGAGTAGTGGTTAACAAACTGTGTTCCGCGGAACTCTGGGGCTCCATGAGGCTTCCACGAGTCACAATGAAAAAAATCGGGAAAAAATAAATATGTATTCAAAATGGATTCATGTTTTCTATCAAGTTTATACAGTTACAAGTATATATTGCTCGTCCTACCCAGTAAAACTGAAAATGTTATTTATATGTAATAACTTTACTATGCAACACTTAATATAAATTTTTATTATAATATAATAAATTAGTATTTTAAAACGCTTTATATCTTTATATATATATATATATATATAGTTCCTACTAGATTGAGAATATTCTGTTGTTTGCTAACTCGAGTTCCACGAGATAATTTCTATTCGTTAGTTAATAAAATGCCTTGTAAAACTAATTAGTTTTCTAATAGAAAATTCCCCTTCTTGTATTTGTGGTAAAAACACCTATAATAAAGGAGAAGAAACAACTTATTAACGTATCAACAGATTTGATGTTATAATCTAAATTTATATGCAATTTTCCCTAAAAATTTCATTTTTAAAGGAAAAAAGGGTTTTTTTGCTTTCTAGTGACCCATATTATTGAGAAGCTTGCCACGAAATTTCATATCTGTTAGCAAATTAGTTTTTAAGATATTTAAAGTTTTATGAGCTATGGTTTTGGTTTCGGTTTCATTTTAAAACATATTCCCTGTCTTAAATTGAATTAATTAAAAATATTTTTGAGCTTTTAGTTTGAAATGGTTATTAATTCTAATTTTCATTACTAAAATCATTTCTGCTTGATCATGTTTTGAGTTTTTTGAGTTCTCATTATTAATTAATTAAGATTAATTTCATGGCCAATTTTTGCTTTAAAATAGTTTATATAACTTAAAAACTTTATCATTAATTTTTTCCCCTAGAAGAAAATGCCATGGCAAATGCGTTCTCAGGTTGCTGTGAGAAGCAATATTTCGAAGAGATGGAATACTGCTGAAAATGATATATCTAAAAATCAGCCCTCTGCTGATTCTGCAATTAGACTTCCGAATGCAAGTATTCTGAATTCAAATGTTGCAGAAATGACTGAATATTTCCTTGATATACCAAACTGCATTATACTAAACATATTGCAGCTCTATATTTTAGTATTTTAAAGTCGTACGACAAGAGCTAAAACTTACTAAACTGCCCCAGATTAAAACTGAAAAAAATTAAATTTTATGAGCACAAACCTAACTATTTTTAGTTTAAGTTAGTATCATTATTATTTTGTGCATAAATGCTTTGTGTTTCAAAACTTTTGTGAAAATATTAGGTTAAGATAAAGCTGAATGAGCTGACGTCTTAACAAATGCTATCAATATTATGCAAAGATATTTTTTTGAATTAAAAATACTATTTTCAGTCAAGTTTAATTAAAATAGTGTTTTAATGCAGAACATACATTGGAAAATAACATATTAAAAAATTACAGCTTTACGGGCATTATAAATTTTTGTTTTATGACTTTACAAACTTTAAATGCGTTTTTCTCAGACTTTCAATTTTGAAGGTATAAGTGTTTTTAATCCCTAAGGCTTTTTTCCTGCTCAAGATAGAACCTTGAATTTTTTTTGTATATACTCCCAAACGTATGTTCTATAAAAGTTAGTATGGATTTAGGGCTGTGATCTCTAGTTATTTTTTCTAAAAATGCTAAGAGGGGATATTTTAAAATTTTCGTGTTTTTCCCGGGTTTTTTTGAAAATAAAATCAGCAAGGGAACAGATTTTAAAACCATACTAATTTTTGTTTAAAAACCAAAAACACAAATAACTTAAAATGACAAAAAAAATTTAAAAATTTGGTATTTTTAAAATTTAAAAAAAAATTCAAAATTTTAAATTTTTAAAAAAAACATGTAAAAAAGTTTTTTACACAATCAGTTTAATAATATTATCAAATATAAAACATCAATTATTTTTTTACAACTTTTCCCCAAAAATTTTTTTTTTTCAAAAGGGTCCCGGGGCTTTAAAAAGAACAGCATCTAAATTTTGGTTGAAAGTTCATACAAATACACGGGTTTTAAACAGTAAAAAATTTTAATGTCGTTCCAGGCATTGTGTTAACTGAAATATTTTTTTTGGGTGAGTGGCTATAAAACAAGGTATAAAACAAATTAAACTTGAATAAGTAATGCATGCATTTAAACCAAAAACCTAGATTCAAAGTTTGTGTGAAGGAAAGAAACATCCTAGTTTTAAAAATGCATGGATAAGTGACATTGGACCCAAAAAATTTATTATAGAAAATTTCTTTAAAAAATTAGATTAAAATTTTTAATAATAAATCTATAATTTTTTTAAGCCTTTATATGGCCCCATAACATGTTTTCTATTTTAAATTTTTTTTAATAACCCCCAAAAAGTTAAGCACAAAAATGAAAAATGAAAAAAATAAAAAAACTGCTTTTTTGACAAAAAATTTTCAGTAAAGTAGTATATATTTATACATAAAACAAAATCAATATTATATACAGAAATGAAAACAATTTTAAAATTTTTTTTTATCAATAATGTCATACTGGGACTTTAAAAAGAATTATGTATAAAGTGAAAAAAAACAGTAAAATAAAAAAGGCATTAACAGGGTATGTGATCCCCCTTATTGTTGTAAAGTTTGCACCTTTTGAACATGTTTCAATTGGGGGGGTCAACCCCCGCAGAATTAAACAACGCCATTCTTCTTGTAAGAAGTTTCCACTCGATGATGGCTGGGGCGGGGAAAGTGAAGATAAAAGACCGGGGCCTCCCAAAGATTTTCAAGAGATTTAATGGGCGAATATGCCCACGGCTACGCGCAACCCTTCACTTCCGGGAATGACGATGTCAGCCTTGGGGACGCGTTATTTCCCAAAAAAAAAGTAGGGCCAACTTCGCAGCGTACAATTTACAATGGGTTTTGGATTTATCTCGATACCGGACAGCCCCCACAGAACACGTTTAAAATTGTGCGGGCGGTGCATCCCCAAAATCCCGCCCACACCCCAATCTTTCCTCCCCGAAAAGCGGGGTGTTTGGTGAGTTTTGGGGGTGATTGGGTTCCTTTTTTCGCCATATAATTATACGCTTTCATCTGGGTTGAGCAGATCTGACCTATTAGTAAACATGACATTGCCTGTCGGGCCCCGTCCCTTCCCATGTTCCTGGACCCCCAATGTGCCCATCTTGATTACCCGATAGGGAACACAAACTCGATACCCGGGCATGGTCCATTCTTTGTAACCCCTCGGCGTACAGTAGCTGCAGAAAACCTCCCAAAGGACTCTGTAACCATAGATGTCCACGTGTGGAGGCATTGCGACCCTTTTGGGCTCCAATAGCAATATATCGATCTTGGGGGGTTTTTAACCCGCGCCCGCCTACGGGCTTCGACAACTTTTCTGTGGGGTTTTTTGGAATTGTTTCCATAAACGTGAAATTTCGAAGATGATCGCCAAAAAAGAGAAACATCTGTGACCGACTTCCCGTTTCAATGCCCCCCACAGCACGCCAGGCTCAGAATCTTCCATTGGTTTTCGGGAAGCCCTAGAAACACGTATGTCTTGGAAAACAAATTTACAAAATTTTTAAACACCTTCATCAGCATTTACAAAAACTTCTTAATTAAAAAAATTTCTTTAAACTGCCCTTTTTCATATTTTTGACAGAAAGCACGATTGGCTGTTCCCTTTAAATTTGCATACTGCCATCTCCCTTGCAGCGAATTCATCCTCCCAATTCTGTTGGGTTTTCCGGAAATTACTTTTTCCCTTTCCGTGCTTAACTTTGAAAATGGGGAATTTTTCGAAGTATTTTAGGAATGGGGTTCCCCAAAAACACTTTCAGTTGGGGGTTCTAAAAAGCCCCTTTTAAGATCAAAGGGTTTCCCGGGGAAAAGATCGGGGGAACCACTTTTGTAGAGAGACGGCAAAATGGAGTACTCACCGTTAGGAACCATTTCGTGGAAGGTTGGAAAATGACTTTGGCCTTGATGGAAAGCTCTTCCTCGGGCGCGATGACGTGCAGGTGGAGGTGATTGATGGAGATGAAAGGAGGCCAGTGGTAACCAATCCTGAAAGAAACAACGAAATTACTTAAGATCTGTAGCGGGCCTACTAATCCTCCAGGGGTGTGAATTGTTTGATTGGTTCTAAAAAGGAACCATGATACATGCAAATGGAGATTGCTATGTAAAGTGAAGTGAATCCAGTTCGCGGTGGGAGTTTACAGTAAAATATTGATAGTCTAGGTGAGGGGTGGCCAACCCGCGGCCGGGGCCCAAGAAACTACAGCATGAAATACGTTTTTTCCTTTTGTTTTTAGTATGTTTTGAACCATTTCCCCCTTTGTCTCTGTTTTTTCACGTTGGGGTGGGTAGCCCAGTGGTCAAGGGACCCCGGGTCAGGCAGGGATTTCATTTTCGAGCCCAGTTTCCCCTAAAAACCCACCGTGTAGGGTAGAGATGCACGTTAAATCTATCGAGCTGAAACGCCCTCCCGTGGGTGGGGGGGTTAGGAGGGGGGACCAGGGGGTGTCGTCCACGTCATTGGGCCATGGTTCAAAAGGTGGTCCGTCGCCAAAAGCCCCGGGGAGCTGAACAGTGCGACGTTAATACATTCACTCACTCACTTTATCACGTTGTTTTTATTATGTACTTTAAAATGGGAAAATTTGCGTTTCAACGCCCCCCCCGTATTCCCCGGGTTTTCCCTAACAGCGCTGTTTTTGCTAGAGCTACGCATCCATCGATAGGAGCAGTAGAGCATTGAGTGGCAGAACACTCACGCCGTCTTCCCGCTGTTGATGGTTTTAAAAAAAAAACCCTTCAGTGTTTAAACGAAAATTTGTTTCCCGGTTTCGTTTTGTACACACGAGACTGCAGGGTGATTGTTTTATTTTATTTTCCACAAAACAGCCAGAGAATATAACAGGTCTCTAAGCTCCAACCTGTTTGCTACAGGACTCTACACGATAGTGAGTTTTCGAATTGTCGAGAGATACACAAGATTTCGAATTATCGCATGTTCTAGTCTGGCCATCCACATACTTTAATTCGAAATACTGAGTGTACCAAAACTTAGTTTTAGTTCGAAATATCAAGAGTTTTTTTAGGGGCTGAGCATATATATTTCGAACTAGTGAAAGTCGACTGTATAAAGGTATATTTTTACAAGTGGTCCGCGGGATTATAATGTTTTTCTGAAGCGGCCTGCAAGATCATTAGGGTTGGCCACCCCTGGTCTAAGTTATCACTGTAAGAATTATATTTTGGAATATCAGCGTATCTTGGCATGAGATTGGTAATTTATTGTTTTAGTTACTCGTGCGGATGTTCTCTTATATCCCACGATAAGAAAAAAAATTTATAAATAATAATTATGACTATATATAATTCGCTCCCTTTAGCTATTTGTGCAACCCTATTATATTTCGAATTAATTGGAATAAAAGGTGTTGTCAGATATGTCTCTTTCTTCGGTTGCCCTTTACACCAACGCGAACTTGGGGTTTGCCACATGAAAATACTTTTTTTTAATGCCGCGCGCCCTTTTAACTTTAAACGTAAAGTTTCCAAAAAAATCGATATACAAATTTTTAATTTTATCGAAAATGTAATAAATTGAGAGAACAGCGTTTATTGTAAAATTCCTGATATGCTAGGGAACAAACTTGCTGAAGGTATAGTGAGCGCAAAGAACACACATTTGGAACCGCATAGCATTGCAGGTAATCAGCATTATTAAAATAAAAGATTAAATAAAGTTTTTTGGTTATTTTTCTTATTTCTATTATCTGGGCAGCCTGAGAATGTTCTTTTAACAAACTTCTACATTCAGCTCATTTAATGAAAATAAGGAAGTAATTTGATTTCAGAGTGATATTTTCTACTTCGGCGAGACGATAAATATTGTTACAAATTTTGTGTAACGAATGCTTAAAATAGTAAAATAAATTTACATCTGGATACATAAGACGTTAATATTACTTTTTATTATATTTATTTTATATTAAATTTGTAATATTCGTAAGCAGCGCCACGTACACTATAATGGAGATTCAATGGAGACTTGGCGATAGAGTCAAATTGGTATCATTTTTTTTAATGGTGACCTATGGATGTTTCTGGAAAATTACGGGGGAATCTATTAATGTCCACCTAAGGGTCTTTGAAAAGATCCGTTCAAAAAAACCACTCCTGAATTTGAATTAGTATTGTTTTGACCATTGAAGAGTTGACTCACGATTGTTGCCATACGAGTGCTTGGAATAATTTTAAACATTCGTATTTGCATTTTAAACACGATAGTTGCGCGAGGCGTAGAAGGGGGGAAGGGGCCTGGGAAATTTTAGAAGCGAATCTAGTATTATCCTGTTTTTTAAATTATTTTCAACCAAATTTTCACGCCCTGGAACTCTCTTGCTCTTAAAACCCCATTAAAAAATTCTCCAACCCCGATCCATGTAACAATATTTTCTAAATTGAGTGTAATTTTACTGAATTGAGTGAATTTTTGAATGACAAAGAGCAGAATTCTTAGCAGAATTTAAAAATAATTGTGATTATATGATTTTCATTTGAATTAATGAATCAAGATATTTGTCTAAGTAATATTGCTTAATAATTGAACTCGATTCATACGATGGGTATAATTTAGAAATGTTTTATACACGAGAGGGCTGAATTTTTTTATAAATAAAATAAATTATTCATCGATCTAAAAAAAGATACGCATGGAATATTACGTTTATATATTTGATACTGTATTATAATATTTCTTATTTCAGTTAAAGATGTATGAGCTTACCTCGTCGCCATGTCAACAGCCCCTTGTTGCTTAAGAATTTCAGCAGCGATGGCTTCCATCTCATATACTGCAAAAAATAATGATGCGTAAAGGGTTAGAGAAACTAGAAGGTCAGCTTTAAAAGTTATAAAAGAAAAAGGTACTTTTTTAGTTCTGATAAAATACGTTAACGTAAATTTATGAACAGAGCTGTACATTAGAGGGATATTGTCTTAGGCTCACCCAGAAATTAAGATTTAATATTTTGAAAAATGTTTTTAAAATTTATTTACATAAAAATAGTAAAAATGAGGAAAAGTTATAGTAAGATTATGCTTAGGTTGTTGGACTCTAGATCATCTAATTGATGTGATTGCTTCTTAGGGTCCCCCACCCCCCAATAGGAGATTCTGTTTGTTGTTTCAAGCAGTTTGGTATAGTTTATTTTTCAGGAAATCCGTGTGTTGAATGATTTCAAATATTACGAAGATTTTCTATAATAAAATTTATACTGATGTGGGCTTTTTTATTTTAGAAAATAAAGAATTATTAATAAATTTGTAGCTTTCGAAGAATTGCCGAAATATTTTTTGAAGTGGGATTTTTAGCGAAGGAAAGTTAATTACATTTCTTAAGTCTCCATTCCTCGTAAGTACATATTTGCCTTGATATTACAATTTGAGAAGTTATTAAAAAATATATAATTACAACCATTTTGTAAGGGAAACTACTTTTCTAGTTTAGTTCCATACACTTGGAAAGATTTGTCATTTTCTCTATCTCTGAATAAATATAAAAATGAAAAATACAATAAATAACTCTCTCTATATAGAGCATTTTCCTCCTGAAGACTTTCATGGGAGTTTCAATGTCTTCAGCACAATTAAATAGCGAGGTTTGAAAGGAAATGATCAGTGGAAAGTTTCGATATTGATATTGTTACGAATTTTGTGTCAAATAATGTAAATAATTTGCATTTGGATGTGTGTAAAGCCTTTATCATTAAATTAGATTTAATTTACGTTAAAATTTAAATATTCAAAAAGCCCGTCCCTTATATAATGGTGATTTAATGGGAATTTGGGAAAATCTTGGTGACAGACCCAAATTGGCGCATTTGGGGAAACTTGGCGTTGTTTGGCGTCTTTTTCGGCCAGTTGGGAAACCCCTCTGGATTTTTTCAAAAATTGGTAGAAAACCCACTTATTTCAAGCCCTAGCAAATGGGGTCTTTCCCCAAATTATCCCAAAGGGATACAAATAGAGAGGTTTCCCAAAAAGGGTCAGTCAGTCTGGTTTGACTACGTAAATTGATTGCTGACTGTTGAAGCGATTAGTGATTCTTCGGCTGTTTGAACAGTGATTGCTTGTGAAAAATTTTTTTCGTGTTTTTTGGGGCACCCGAAAATTTGTTCTGCTGCTGCTGAAGGTTAAGCATTAAATATTCCGAATATTGCTGCTGAATCCTGTTTTTAAAAAGGATTGTTTTCGACAATAAATTCTCATGCTCTTAAAAAACATTTTGTTCTTTGCGCTGATTCTAAAAATACTCGCCCCCGGATCTACGTAACAATATTGTTTCGTGGAAAGATCAATATCAGCAAAATAGGAAATTTTAATTTATTCGAACTAATAAAAAAATTGGAAACCACAATGAATGTAATGATTCGATAGGCTTATATTTTTTATTTATTTTTTTTTGTCAAATTATCTCTAGTTTTTGAAGAAGAAAAATTTATAGCGCAGCATTTTTGCTTATAATTTTTGCAATGTAATTTAAAAGGGATCTCTATCTAATACAGAATTCTAAAAATGTATCATAAGATATATGCAGCTGCTATGCTACCTCATTTACCAGTTTTTATTTTCAGTGCGTAAAATGTTTAGTAAAAAAATCAAAATGTCAGTTTGCACTGTAAGAAAAACAATGGAGAAGTCTCTCATTCATCAGTCAATTGAAACATGAAGGTCAATTGATTCAGAATACATGTCCCGTGATTGGAAAAAAAAGGAATGTTTTCCCCTTGGGAATTAGATTCGAATGCGCTCGTCAAATGGAAATAAATTTTTGATCCTAAAGTTCCTGCTAGAATTCTAAACGGAAAGGAAATACATTTCAGAACCTGTCAATGTCAATGATCTTCATTCAGCAGAGCTCACCCAAAACGAGCGATTGAGTTGTCTCCAGTGTCACAAAATTTTATATTCTTCGATGCACCTTAAGAAGAGAGTTGGAAACCTCTCTCTCTATATACTAACAATGTTAAATTGGCTGTCTTCAATGTACCTTTTCTCAATCTGTTCTATGTACATGCTTGAAATTTTTCATACACCTTTCTCTTTATACTGAAATGAGCTGTGAGCTCATTTTGAATTAGTTTATAATTTATAAAATATTTTATCAAACATAGTGAAATTTGACCTATTTTCACATAAAAAAAATTTGTAAAAAATGAATTTTTTAGTTTTTTTAAAAAATATCTCATTTTAGTATATATTAGCCAGCATTATAAATACGTATATCATTAAAAATTTACATACCTGTGAACAATAGTTTCTCAGAAAAGGTACATCGAACATCAAAATTTACATTTTGAGATAAATTGATTTTAAAGTATACAGTGAGACTTCTAATCGGCTAAGAAATAAAAAAAAAGTAAAGGCTGAATTTAAAATAAAAGATACAAGTTTTGGTTTATTTCAGACGTTCAACTTTTAAACAAAAACGAAGTACTTTTTTACATTTTTCGCCATTCAAATGGGCGTAGCCCAGTTTTAACGATTATTTAAAAATAGATTTTAAGGGCTCCTAATTACCCTAGAGGTTAAAGTAAGGTATTTTTGGTAAGGTTAATATCTATACAATTTAAAAATGTAAAAATCTCAAATTGTCAAAGAAATAAGATCTTAGCTTTCCAACGCCCCTTTATTTTTCTATGGTTTATTTTATGAAATTTTATCCACACACACACACACATTTCCATTTAAAATTTCAATAGTTACAGTAATAAGTTAAGCTCCGAACCTGATTTGACTGGAGAAAGAGTGAATGCATGGAGAATGTTTTAAGATCATTGTTTTTTCACAAAGGCATTTTGGAATCTTCTATGAACTCAAAATTAATGTACAGAATGGAAAGAAAATGAGATCATATGAATTCAGTGATAAATTATGCTTTATCTGCTTTTCCTTTTGAATATTCTTATAATGTCACTTAGTTTAATAGGGAGCAAAATCGTAGAAATTAATTTCTGTATAGATCTTTCACAGCAAGAAAGATAATTTATTCCACGCATTATGGAAAAATATATATATTTAATAAAAAGTATTTATTTTATAACTATCATAAAGAAAGAAAATAATGTAGGAGGTAGTTAAGTAAGTTTTGTTTTTTAAAAACGGAATGAATGTTCGTTAATCAAATTTTTCTGAAATATCAGGCGTTGGTGTCGATAATATGGGACTGTAGGAGAAAAGAAATTTAGAGATATATCTACTAATCTTGTCCGTACAGTGTTAATTTATTTACCATGATCTTGACAAAATAGAGCAGTGCTCCGCAACCTTTTTATCGCTCCGGACCGGTCAACGTTTGATAATTTTACAGCGGCCCGCTGAGGGTGGGACACGTTGATTGTTCTATTTTAGAATTGAACGTTTAACAATTTTAATTTAGTTGCATTTATAAATATGCCTTCAGAATAAAATATAGCTACACCCAAAATGAATAAAAGTGATTTAACGTGGAATATAAAGTGATTTCCGTGGAAAGTTGCGCAAATCCAAGAGAAATGCACCACTTTAAATAAAATGGCAACAGTTTAATGTTCTTTAGGTGACCCGGCACCATTTTATCCACGGACCGGTACCGGTCCGCGGACCGGAGGTTGCGGATCACTGAAATAGAGAACGATTTTATTTGTAAAACTGCTCGTCTTCTTTTGCATGTGCGCTGCTGCCATCTATTTAAAGTTCAAATGAAAAACTCCTTTTTCTTTTTAAACAGAAGTAGTTTTTCATTTAAAAGAAGTTTTGAGGCCTGTGATCACACCGATGTGATCTGAATTTGAAACGTATGGAATTAAGAATGATTATAAATTATAAATTTCGGTAGATTTTATTACAACAATGATTTTATTTTATTTTATTTTATTTGTTAATTTTGATGGGTTAAGGGTTTATAGGAAAAATCGCGCAAATCCTAGACAGGTTAAAGTTCATAGTAGTCAAATTATACTTTGATTCTTACGATGCCAATGAAAAACGAATGAAATCATGAAGTGTTTTGTAAATTGTTGCTAATACAAAATATAGACGATGAAATGTCTATGGTGGGGAAATGAAAAGAATGCAGTACTTACATAGGTATGTGGTAGGGCTTGAGTCTCACAGCGTCTCTGATGTGGTCCTTGGGAATGACGAGGTAGTGATGTGAGGCGGCGGGTGTTATGTTCCGGAAGGCAACGAAATTGTCATCCTGGGATTGTAGAAAAATCATTTTTGTAATTCACTGATTAAGAAACAAAACGACTTACTTTTTTTTGCGCCTTTCGTTCCTATAAATATTTAGACGCAAGAACACGCGAAAAAATAGCTCTGTTAAAAGTTTGTGCTGTGGAACATTTAAGGAATTACTGATTTTTTTCAGTTTTAATTTTGTCACCGATACCGAGCGAACCGTTGTTTAATGAAGTAAAAGCGTGTCTCAATTTCCACTCTGTTCGAAATCCTTTGAATATGTCATGTTCTTTAATGATTTACTGAGAATCTTATCTTTTATAAGAAAAACTGTTTATTTATGCATAATTATCGCATGAAAAAGTTACATGCATGGGATTCAATGTCATCTTTATTCTACAACAAACGTATACAAAGTCAAAGTAGTAGTATATATCTTCAATTATATAAAGTTACAGTAAACACAGTATGACCGAGATACAAAATAAATTCCATTTATTATAACAGGTATGTGACAGAATATATCTTAGAGAAACAAGTGATCTTTATAAAAGAGATAATATGTTTCACTTCACTTGCAAAAGGGCTCTGGGATGGATAAGGCGTATTATTGTAACCTTAAGAGAAAATGTAACCTTTCACTTTTCACATATTTTCCGACTTTTTGGGAGGGAGGGGGGGGGATTCTATAATGAACTTGTCTCGTTGCCGGCGTTATCGATTCCTGGTTCCCCAAAAGACCCAACGTGTAGAGGAGCTGATGCACGCGCTAAATTTTCGTGGCTCAAATTCATTTCATTGGCGTGGTTTGGAAAGTGGTATGCCAGCTCTGGTGTCATCCTCGTTGCATGACCGAGATTCAAAATTATGAAGTCGTTCCCTAATAGCTCTAGTGTAGCCTCAGTGGGAGGTGTTAATAAGCAATCATTGCGATATTAAGTTTCTTTTTATTGTAACCTTTAAGATAGTTTGGTAACCTATTTTAAAAATAGCCAACCTCCACCTTATATTTTATTAACCGAAGGTTTTTCGGCCCTGTTCCATTTATGTACAGTAGCCCTTACTATTGCACTGAATGAGCTTTTCTTCTTCATCTTCTACTGACACAACAGCCCAGGTAAACTAAGGCATTTCAAGAATTCTCTTCCATCCCGATCTCCACTTAGCGATAGGTCTCCAGTTAGTCACTTTAAAATCTTCCTCCTCACAATGAGCCCATCTCAGTTTGGGTTTGCCTCTAGTTCTACATAGTTTCATGAGGTTTGTAATTGAAAATTTTGAATGGAAAAGACGAGACGTCCATATGGCAGATGTCGCCGCAAACCTCAAATGACCCATCTTGATGGATTTAATGGCATCTGCTTCCTTAAATAACTTATATAGTTCAAAATTATGTCATTGTCTCAATCCCTTCTCATTCACAGCACCAAAGATATATCTAAGAACTTTACGTTCACGAAGATGGCTAGCTGTGTTCAGTCTGTGATTTAGTCAAAGTCCATGAATGAGCTTTTAGTGTAATCAAAACCACCCGCCAGACTAAGCATCACCAACTAAAACACTAGCGTTAAGCAACCATTTGGAGATTGCGACTGTAAGACCGAATGGACTGAAAAAGAACAGTCTTTTTCTGCTCGTCATGTCATACAAATGACTTGGAATAACTCCTTCTCCTTGATTTCAGGCTGTAAGCAATGAGCGGGGAAGATGTAGCCATTCAGACCTCGACTGCCTCGCGTCATTATTTGTGATTGGTTACATCTTCACCGCTCGCTGCGAAGGATCTCACAATTTCGAACTTTGGTCAAGTGACGAAGATGGCATCCGTTGATAACAGCAGTGCCGATTTATCCCTTGAGAGCTAAGGGCGGGGCCCGGAAGGACCTAGAAGAGCCCGGATAAACTGGAATTTATCATTCTGGTTCTGGGCCTGTAGATCTTCTGAGCCCAGGGCCCGAAATGAGCTTTAATCACCACTGAATAGCAGCATCAGGTTCAAAACCTGAACTGTAGCTCATCCGTTTCTCCGAACTTCCACATCACGCTAACGGATGGACGTTGAGCCTCGACAGATTTAACGTGCATCAACCCCCTCTAAACGGCGACACGCCAGCCACGGGTCCGTGACTTTAACCATTAAGCCGCATTCACACCAAGGCAGTCAGCGTCAAGCGTTGAGCCAATCAGACTTCATTTTGGGTAAAATGAAGTCTCTGATTGGCTAGACGCTCGATGTTGACTGCCTTGAATCTGGCACAAACTACCGCAGCCCACTCTGCCTTGGTGTGAGTGAGCCTGTACGAATCAATTCTTTCTTACATAATTGTATACGAATTCCACTGGAAACGTATTTTTTCAACTTACTACTCACTTTCAAGTTATATTTTTATTCACAGTTAGCCTAACAGGGTATATATTGCCCATTTTTAACGCCGTTTATAATAATTTACGTAAATAAATCTCAAAAATCTGTCAAATATTTTATTAACTATTTACGCGAAAATAGTGTTCAAGAACATAATTTCTGAGTTATGACCTGTTAACGGAATGGAATTGACCTTGTACTTCCTTTTACCTAGGGTTATTTTGTTATCTATTATTTGCAACTCGAAAACGATCAGCAAGACATTTCCTTGCTAGGAATACATATGTTGCTCGTTAAGAATCCTAAGTAACCGTTCAATTAGTGATTACATCTGCAGTAGTTAACCATCTGCTGTTTTGTAAAATGTTGCAGTTGACCGACCTTTATGTCGTATAGAAAAAGATAGATGGAAACCTTCATTATAATAAACCAATTGTTGGCTTATGAGCTGAAACAGCGCCAACGCATTAAGTTATTTTTTATTTGTCACACGTGTTTATTCTTGTAATATAACTGGCAAATAATTTTTTTTTGTTTTGATTATTCGCGATATATGTTTTTATTCGAATCGAATCGTGGAATAAAGTGAGATATGTTAAAACTTTGTTCTTATGAAATTCGTAATGCTAAAATTCTTATTCTGTCGCAATTCTATTCTTAATGATTCCTCTGTTCTTAGATTCATTAGAAAAGTTTTTAAATTTTACAGGTCCACTCATTCTCTTTAAATTAGAATCTGCATCCACACCAATCATTAAAATACGGAGGTCTCTACTTTTGAGAAATTGTACGTAATTTGGAAAATCCACCCTCAATGCTGCATACAGAAACTGCAATGGATTGATTAAGCACAGTTATGACGACGTAACTCTCAACAAAACTGATTGATATGCATTATTCGTTTACTGGCTGTGTCTCTGGCCAAGAAAAAAAATCCCAACAAATGATTTTTGTAACTATTTTTTATTTTTCAGGGTACAATTTTTCCATGGGGAAACAAAATCTTTGTCTTTAGAATAAAACTTATGGTAAGTGCCATAAATTGAAGAATTTACGAAACAAATGACGGCTTTATGAAATAAGTGAATTCGGTCATTTAGATCAGTGTTCCGCAACCTTTTTATCGCTGCAAACCGGTCAACATTTGATACTTTTACCGCGGCCCGCTGAGAGTGGGACTCGTTGATTGTTTATATTAGGTTGGGGGAAAAGAAATTCATTATTTTTGCATGAAATTCAGGACTTTATTTAACATGCTTCCGATTGTCGATCTAGGGGTAAAATATGCGAATTTTGTTGCCAGCCTCTAATTTGTTGCGCCATTTTAAAGGTAGCTTCATGTACATACGCATAGAAGTCTTGGCACTTATTGTAGCGAAAACATCTAGTAATCGATTTTCCTAATCTTCTCTTGATCCCAATTTCTTATCCACTCAGAGAGTTTTAATACGAGAAAAAGGTGTAGCGATAGCAGTTGCCAGGTCTGGACTATATAGTGAATGCATTAAAACTACAACAATTCTCCCAGAGGTTCTGGCGAGTCTACAAGTGTGTGGCCTGGCGTTGTCCTGATGGAACACAACACCTCTTCTATTGGCCATTCTGGTCAATCTCCACAACTATGGTCAGTTGTTGACCGGTAGAATCTAAATTTAGTGTTTTGGCCATGCGGAAGCAACTCCTAATAAATGATTCCTTTCCACAGTTCCACCAAATACACAGTAGAATCTTCCCGGCCGTTAGTCCTGGTTTGGCCACCGTTTGAGCTGTACTCATCGCATGACCACGATCGTTTTCCTGTAATATTGTCGTATGTTGGTATTTTACCATCCCACGTAAATAATCCGCTTTGAAATGGGTCGGGCTGTTCCGTTAGGCGAGCTTCGCAGATGAAATTCAAATCCATCCTGTTTTTGGTGTTGGTGGTGTGGCACCCAAACATGGAACATCTTTTTAAATCTAACTTTGCACAAATGGCTTAAGAAGCATTTTTATGGTTGATCTTAAGCTCCTGGGCGATACTAGGACCACTAACTGCTGGTCGAAGCTTCGGTGGCTGCAGATTCTATCGACATTTTCGACGACGGGCTTGCCTGTGCGGGTGCATCTTTAGCATTAAAAATACCTGAGCTGGAATCAGTGAAACCAAATTGTACGTAATCGCTTTTACAGTATCGGCACCATAAGCACCATTCATGGTTTCAGCCACACCTGGCTTGTATTTTTCATAACATGAAGAAAAACTGTAAAAGAACCACGGGTACACCTCTTTGTTTGATTTCATTTTACATCCTGTAGTTCATTGAAGGGACAAACAAAAAGCAAAATAATTTTTCAGTATTGAAATGTCATCTTGACAACGAGCATAGAAATTTGAAATCATTTGATTGATACTTCCTGAATATCGACACTACAACCATCACCGGCAAAATAATGGATTTCTTTTTCCCCAACCTAATATTTTAGATTGTTTCGATTTAACATATTTTAATTTAGTTCGCTTTATATAAATATGTTTTCTAGAGACTAAAAAAATATAGTTACTCAAAATAGACCCAAAATGATTTAACATTAAGGAATATAAAGTGATTTCCGAGGAAAGTTGCGCAAATCCGAGAGAAATGCACCACTTTAAATAAACTGGCAATAGTTTAATGTTCTTTAATGCGGCCCGGCACCATTTGATCCACGGACCGGTAACGGTCCGCGGACTGGGGGTTGCGGGATCACTGATTTAAACTTCGGTTCCTTGGAAGTCACAATTGTGTGAAATCGTGGCAGACATTATTTGGGTCGAGTCTGTGGTGCTATTGAACATCCTTCATGTCGAGGAGCACCTGAAACCTGCCGAGGCTCAAATATTTCTCACTTTGGCATAAAGTGAAAACTTGGAGTGCTAGCTCAGGTGTCACTCCTCGTCACCTAATTGATATTCAAAATGACCAGAGCCGTCGCCCAAAGTTCTCGTGTTACTACAAAGTTCGACGTTTACGAACAATCAGTGGCGCACACAAGGGGGAGGTCCACTTGTCCAGACCTCCCAGCCCAAGAAGCCTTAATTTTTTTTATAATAATCCTATGTGTATAGTACGTAAAATTTAATTTAGTATATGTTATTAACAATTTATTTTATTAATGTTTGCTAGCTGTTAATTTAATAATTTATTTTTTACTTTTTTTTTCTTTTGTTCCCGAAATCGACAAAATCAAAAGAATATGTTTGGCGGCATATTGAAGTATAATAGAGAATAAGGGTAGCTTTTCCACTTAGACATGTTAAGTACATGCCTAGGGCGCAAAAATATGGAGGAAGCATCAGATTACAGCGAACGTACCACCGCCACAGCGGAATTCATGAAGATGCGTTTCTGCCCACGCTTAAAGGTAAAGGTCGCAAAATATGAGATCTACTATGGAAAAGGAAAAGTTGAACAGTCTATACGCTCAAAACGATATTACCATGGAAATTAATTACAATGATGTCATTAGTGAATTTGCAATGATCAAAGCTCGCGAAGAAAACTTTTGTTGTACTAATTTTTGATAGCGGTGACTCCAAAAACAAAAGAATAGGATGCTAAAAGATATTAAAGTGATAAGCTTTAAGAAAAATAGATAATATTTAACAAGTTAGTTGAGTTAAACAATTCTTATATATATACAATAATGTATACGCCAAAGGGGTGGTCCGTGATAAAATTTCGATCAATTCATAACAATACGGCACAAAGTTATGAAAGCAACTACTTCATAGAATAACGATACGGTTAGTAGTCGTACTGCTGTAGCTGTATAGCTACATGTTTTGATGTCTTGCTCGTTCGCGCTCTTCTAATGTTTCCCTCTCTCCTGTATCATATATATATAATAACCAACATATATATATATCAGTTGAGAAGCATTTAAGGTGGACTTATATATAACAGCACCGGACATGCTGAGTTCAATATAAATGTATTCAATATATTGATTTGGGTTATTATGGAAGTTTTGTGTATTTTCCCTTTGTATATTGGTAATTTTTAAGACAGGTATGATCTTAAATCTTATATGTACCATTGTTATTTAGTATTTATTGGGATAAAATTAAGTTTCACTTTACTAAATTTCTTCTCTTTTTTATTTTGAATATCATAATATATTTACAATTAATAGTTTCATTTATACACTTCGGCACATTTTATGTGAACTTCTTTGATCTAATTTTTTTTATAAATATATTTAACGCGCAAAAAATTATTATTGGTCACAGGATTTAAATTATGGTGCTGGTCCGATGACGTGAAGGTCAAAACATTTGGTGACCGCTGCTCTATACTGCAATTGCAAACGATTTCATTAATTTACTGTTCTAATTTACATGAGGGTGGGTGAACCGTGATGCCATCAGGTAAGAAATGAACAAGTGTAGCCAGGCCTTGTGCCGTTATCCATTCCTTAAGGTTACCAGTTGTGGACCAGGACACGACGGATCCATAGGGGGTGGATAGTGAAAAGACTCTCCAAACAGCAGTAAGAGACTTATGGGAAAATCCATCTCAAACTGTCAAGGTAAGAACTGTAGGAGGGGAAAGCGTAACAATTTGCCTAGGGAACCGGGAAAGTTAAAAACGGTCCTGAAGAGGATGGTGTACTTTCGAACCTGGACCCCCCATGAAAATGTTTTCTTTGCGCCACTGTAAACGCGATCTCAAATACGTCATTTAAAAATACTTAAACTTGGCTAATAATTTTGTTAACTTAAATTTATTAACTTTAAATGTGTTATCATCACTGAATACTAAGAGATATCAATACACACAAGCGGGATATGTATTTTCGAATACAAAAAAGGAACTTTAAAGTAATTGTAATGTCTCGTAATGTATTTAACTTAGTAATTTAAGGAAACATTAATTTCAAATCTACGAACAAAAAATAATATAATAATAATAAACTTTTCAATAAAATTTTAAATAATAAACATTGAACTCAAGTAAAATTAAATGAATAAAAAAAAATTTATAAACTTAATAGGGAGGAAAATATAATAATGCAACTTTTAATGAAATTGTTTAAATATGATCTATAGAGAAAAAGACACATTTTTTCTCTCTCCGTGCCTCTGAAGACATCTGTTACATATGTAAATACAATAAAAGGGGGGGAGGAAGATGCTTTCAATGGTATTATCAAGGTCTTCTTTAATTACAACTGAAACCTTCACCATGGACCTCGCTTTTCAAAGGTTGACGCCTTCATCATCTCAAGGAAAAGAATTTTCTCTTAAATATCCTTATATTTCTCAAAATGGCATCACGTGTCATTTGACATGGGCGTCCAAAAACTTTACCTCATTACCTTACATTAAAGAAACTGAATTTCTGATTTTGACACTTAAAAAAAAAAAAAGAAGAGGTCAAAACGAAAAACCCAGTCATGTATGTATCGTATTTACTCGAATCTTAGCCGCACTATTTTTCCAGTGTTAATGCTACTGAAATCGGGTGCGGCTTAGAATAGAAGGCAAAACATTTATTGAAAGGGGGGAAATGAGTTTCCACCCCTTCCAAAAGGAAAAATGTAGACGTCCATTCAGGCCACTTGCATAGATGATTTATTCCATTCAGTTTATCTCCAGTGTTCAATCTATCCTAAACATCGTTGACTGCTTGCATTTAGAAAAAAAAAAAATTTGTATACGCTTTCTTTTAATCACCTAAGCATCAAAGATATTCGTAATAACATCAAGACTATGGCACAAGTATGAAAAGGGAGGCAATTTTATGTGCAGAAAAAAATGGAAATAGAATAACGGCTACTGAAAATTTGACAAGAATGAAACAAATATACGTCGATGGCATAAACAAAGTGATATAATTTATGCTTGTCTTAATATTCTTTAAATTTTGCAGTCTTAAAAATTCTATTTCATTCTTTCAAAAAAAATTGCATTACAAACGCATTAAATGGCATGGAAACGACAACGTGTGAAAATGGTGACGTCATCACAAATTCCGAAGTCAGCAGTGACGATGGAAGAGACGAATCATTTCTGAAACATGATGCTGAGACGATTAGAGTAATTGTAGGTTCATGCATGTATTCGAGTTTGTAATACTGGTAAAATAAATATATTATTAAACTTTGTATTTATCTCCCGTTTTTTTCTTTTCTTTTACATTTCTTAAGTATCATATATCAATGAACCTTTTACACAATTTTTTATTTTTTCTCAAAAACGTGCAGATAATTTGGAGTTGGCTTAGAATCGATGGTTGCTTATATTCGAGTAAATTCGGTAAATATCTGCTCTCTCTCTTGTCATTGGTAGCTTAGTGGTTACGATCTCGTCCCCGGCGTGTCATGGGTTCGAGCCCTTGTGCCACTGAAGACTCAACTTGTAAAGGGGTTGATGCTCGTTAAATATGCTGTGGTTCAATGTCCTCCCGTTGGTGTGGTGTGACAATTTGGAAAGAGAATTTTCTTAGGTCTTTCTTTCTTGCTCAGGTATTCTCCTCATCTCTTGACCATGGCCTCAAAATTACAAGGTTTTTTTCCAATAGCCTTCGTGTTGCCTTATAGTGCGACTCTCTGTTTTCCTCCTCGCCTTCCTTTAAAAATTTCTTTAGAGAATTTCATTTGGCACCTCGATTAGCTTAGTAGTCAAGGTAACTGACTCGTGGCTGGCGTGTCACGTTAAATCTGTCGATGTTTAAACGTCCTCCCGTTGGTGCGGTGTGGTATGTAAGTTAGGAGAGGGGGCACCAGCAAAGTTGTCGTCCTCATCACTTGACAATGGCTCAAAATTACGAGGTCACGAAAATTACCCTCGAGTATACCTGAATAGTACGACTTTAATATTCACTCACTCACGAGCTCGTTCTCGACGTGTTGTCGTGTCACTGAAGACTCGTCGTGTAGAGGGGAAGGCATACGTTAAATATGTAATGGCTGAAAATCCTCCCATAAGCTTATTGTGAAATTTTTGAGAGTTGGATGCCAGCTCAAGTGTCCTTCTCGTCACTTGATCGTGGTTGAAAATGACGAGGCTGCAATCGGGTAAGCCCATCATGCCCAATCTATTGCCGTCCAGAGATGGAACTCAGGTAATAATGAAGAAAAACACACATTAGAGGAGTGTGTCTGCCTTTTTAGCACAGGTTATGACTCCCAATACGGTCGGAAACACAGGTAGAAATAGCCTTTTCCCGCAGATGCATTCGATCGTTTGCAGCACACCACTTACTGCCCACTACACTCATTGCATGCAGTAGGCTATCTGGAGCAACGAATAAAATTTTACCCTCTTCCACTTGAATAGCTGAATAGAATTGGCATCTACCAGAATGTGTTGCGCCGACAATGCAGTCTGAGGAAAGTGGTATTATATGCTGTGATTTTTCTTGGTATGGCATATGCGGGTGCGTGAAAAATTTTTGATGGCCCACAGAAATATTGGGACATTATTTTTTCAGCTACTTTTGCAAGTGTATCTGGCTGCGACATTTGAAAGGAAGAGTTAGCAATCATGTTCAATTGACGGGAAAACACTTCAGTTTAAGGATACTGCTTCGCGTTGGCGGTTTGTTGCCTTTTGTGGGGACTACTTTTCAGTGATGTGGAATCTGGCAGGCATGTCGCGAGTTCCCAAGACAGTACCACTAAAGACCCGCCGTGTGGGGCAGCGATGCACGATTAAATCTGTCGAGCTCAAATGTCCTCTCATTGGTGTGAGGGTGTGGTAGTTGGGAGAGGGGGTGCCAGCTCAGGTGTCGTCACGTCCTTGACCATGTGGTACAAAATTACGTGATCCGTCGCCAAAAGCCCTCGTGTAGCTGAACAGTGCGACGTTAATATTCACTCACTCACTCAGTGATGTGGAAACATAAACACTGACATAAATAACTGACAATATAGTTATATTGATGCTCCATATAGTGGTCCGCGTCAAAATAAGGGTCAGCATATCGATAAACTAAACTAAACTCAGTGGTGCAACAGCCCATGAGGGCTAAGGCTTACTGTACCCGTATCAGTTTTCGTAAATCTTCGGCACTGAGGTGCATCAGCAAATGTTCCGGTCAATCTGACGCAAAACCCCCAAGTTTAGTTCCCAAGCAAGCTTTATCGATCTACTTAAGGGATAAAAGGCTGAGTCAACCTTGCCCAGCCTGGAGTTTTGAACCCCGTACATGTGTCGTGGAAGCGCGTTGCATTATCACTCAGCCATTTGGCTTCCAATCATATTAGTGGTCCGTCAAATATAAAATTATACATTTTAGAGATGAAATTTTGAGTTGGTGACCGCCACTTCTGAATGACCATGTCTTACCCTAGCATTTTTGAGTGACCATTTTCTCCCAGAACGATAAGTAAAAACACTACCTCAAGCTGCGAAGACTACCATGGCTTTCTAATGGCAATAGGGCTCAAAAGGGGCATTTTACAGAATCTCTTTTCCGTAATCCTATCAAACACAATTATAGGTATCCTATCAAGCTCTTTGGAATGTCGATTGAAAGAGTGCCCCCGCAGACTAAAGCCAGTGAGTGAACTAACATTTCCTCAAGACGATTGGAAGAAAGTACCAAATGGACTGCCACCGTGCAACGATAGGCTGAAAGTATGCCCCAGAGATTTTCCACCATAACTGCGCCAGGGACGTCTTAAGACTTTTTGAGGCCCTGTGCCTAGAGAAATCTTTTCTGAAGCTCTGGGTCCCAATGCAAAAGTTTGCCCTACCTGTGATTTATAAAAATAGACACCAGACAATGCCTTGTCAAATAATCGTACAAGCGGAGATTTGAAACAAATAAATGTGCACGCGCGCGCGCGACTCACAAACCAGCTCGACCAATGGCCGCATTTCAATTAAATGATTGTTCATGGTATTAGGCCATGGTATTGAACCTATTAGGTAGTAGGCCGGGGAGAACAGTCATCACGTAATAATACGTACTTGCCAATTTTGTGCTAATTGACATGCTGTTGGAAATCGTGTTTTTAGGAGAATATTTATGGGAATAATATTTGACCGTTAGAATTATTTGATTCGTGGTCTTATTAAGACTGAGTCGAGAACTAAACCTGACCCTCACTGAGGGTGAGGGCCGAGCCCAGTGGGTCCATGCCTTAAGACGTCCCTGCTCGTGAAAGGTCCACCGATTATTGATGGTGAATAAAAATCTTTTTCTATCTCAGGTGTCTAAGGTTCTTGTTTCAAGGTTTTCAAGTCATGTTCAAAGTTCTAATTCTTATAATTTCATTTCCTTCTGATTTTTAGGAGATGTTTAATATTAAACCGTCATTCTTTTGCTTTATGTGATAATTATATAAATATATATATCCAATATTTCAAGTTAAACTTGAATTTTGCAAGCATTCTATTTTAAAGGTATGCAGCTGAATTTCATAAAAATGTAGTGAGTGAGTTGTTCAGCTACTGGAGAGTTTTTGGTGACGGGCCTCGTCATTTTGAATCCTGCTCAAGTGACGAGGGTGGCACTTGAAATAGCACCCCCACTCCTAGCTTCCACACCAACGGGAAGACATTTGAGCTTCGATAGATTTAACGTGCGTTGCCCCCTTCAGTGGTACTAGGCTCGAACTCATAAAACGCCGGCCACGAGTCCGTGACCTTGACCACTAGGCTACCGTGGCCACATGAAAATGGGAGAAGGGCACCGTTTCACAACTTCGCAAACTTAAGGGAGCCTTCGTATCCATGTTGTGGAGTGGGAGCATTTGAGATTGTGAAAAGTAGAGAATTTGTTGCCCCAATCGGGTTTTCTAATTAAACAAAACATTCAAGTACTGCTTACACTTAGTAAAGAAAGGAATATAGTCATTTTAAATCATTATAACATTTAATTATTTCCTTGATGTATTATGAATAGAAATAATACACGCTGAAAAAATTATCATAATAATGTTTCACGTGACATAAAAGTACGACTGATATAAAACAGTTTCCATGAAATTAAAATTTGAATAAAAGTTGAGGAAGTGCTCGAGAGGGAAAAGATTCGTTTTGACATATGAAAATTGAATGTAAAAAGAAATAGGGGGAAATATATATAAGCTGATTTTCATTGACACAAATGAGGTCTTATTTTTCCATCTCTGAATCATAATCACAGGGAAAATGTATTATTATTATTTTTAAATTAATCTAACTTTAATTCTTGTATAATAATTTAGAAAAAAAGTTTTTAGCCATTTTTTTTTCTCTGTAAGATATGGTGACAGTAAAAAATCGTTTATTTCAAGAGTGCGTGATAATAGTCTTTTTTAGCTTATTCCTAACAATACCATTCAACTCTTCTACTGTTCCTTTTTCAAATACTACTATTAGCTCACTCTCTCTCTCTCTCTATATATATATATATATTTATACATATGTATTTATCTTGTTCAAATTTTCAATCATTAATAAAATACTTTCTATTCATCCAATCAAGTTCAAATATTTTTTTTTAAACTTGTAGTGGATGATACTTGATGTTTTAATACAGTTTTTTTCAAATATTCATTCATTAATTAGATTAAACTTTATTAATTACTGGTTTTCGACGCCACCTTAGTTTCCCGTCCCCTTTTTTGGGGGTAAAAAATGAAACCCGTTAAAAAAGACAAAAGTTGGCGTTAAAACCGTTTTTTCAGCCAAACTAGTTTTAAACGGAGGTGCATTGTTAAACAAGGCAGAAAAATTTTTCCCCTTTTTTTTTCAATTCCTACCATTTCCCCTTTATATATATATATATTTACTTATATATATATCGTTCAAATTTTAAATTAATAAAATATTTTCTTTTCCCCATTCAAAGTAGGAAATTAACAAAAATTTTTTAAAAGGTTTTTTTCCCAATAATATTTAATCAAATAAAGGATGTTTCATAAAACTAACTCTCAATCGAAGTACTCTTTCTTTAAAAATTATCTAATACTTTTTATATCACAGAGATAAATTTTTGTATTTTGGAAATTTTTTTTTTAAATTTTTTAAAAAAAAAACCAAAAGCATTTTTGTAGTATTCTAAAAAAGCCGTTTTTCTAAAAAAGAATTTAAAAAAATACTATATGAATACTCTGATTTAAACCATCTTGAAGAACTAGAGGGGAATAAAGGTAGGGGCAAAAACACCGAAGATTAAAAAAATATCGATGTGGGAAAACAGGGGTGAAACTAGTCAACCCCTACCCCCGATTTCAAAAAACTCCCGGGGCTTCCCAAAGGGTACCCCTATTAAAAGCATTGATTTGTCACAGTATTACAATATTTCCTGTCTTTGTAGCGGTTTCTTAAAATGTTCAAATGCATTTACAAGTTACAGTTTAAAGTAATTTTTTTCTTTTTTCAAAAAATAACCCTTTTTTTTTCCGAACCTTTTAAAACTTTTCAGAAACAGAAGTCGTTATTGTTAAAAAAAAATTCACATTGTGAAATATCAGATGTACAGCACTTCTTCTTTGATAAAATGTTCTACAAATTTTGGGAATATAAATTTTGTTTTCCTATACATTTCATTAACAATATTCCTTACCCTATTTGTTACGGGAAAGCGCAAAATATTCAAATTTTTATAAACAATATGAATAATCAAAAAAGTATTTTCTAAAATAATAGTATTAGAGTTGAAAAAAGTGGTACATAACAATCTATAATAGGGAATACATTTCTATACAATTATATTTTCCGACAAGATTACGGTACATAAAACTGGATTATAAATTGGAAATATAGCTGCAAACGATATTATTTTGCTCATTCGTTTAATTTTAAATTCGAAAGGTTTTGCATCTGCATGAAATTAAGTCCTGAGAATATGTCATAATGCAGTATTCAATTGATTTTTCAGTTGAACTTATGTACTTGAATTACTGAAAACCAATACTGTAACGATTTCAGATGGGTTTTTATCGGTTTTCAAAAGAGGAACAATTAAGAGTCCTGTATTAAGAAAATAAACGAACTACGAATAAACAAAACTAAGTGAACTGAAGTCAGAAAAAAAAGAGAAAGGAAGAGCTGGTGAGGCAAGTGCCTATGCGCTCCAAGATCCACAATAAGGACAAATTTCCGGCAACAAAAACAAAACAAAAAAATACTATAAATATCCACTCGTTTAAACAAAGGTTAAGGAAGTTTATGTAGTGATTAAAAGAGAAATAAAAATAAGAAAATTGTTCCAATTGTAAATTTTTAAGCAATCAACTGGAAAAATTATGAATAGTATACGGGACTCGAAAACGAAGTAATTATATAGAAATAAAAATATTATGCTCAGTCATTAAAAAACATAAGTTATTCAAATCGGATAATCTTCCAGTCACGCAGTGAATTTTGTATGTTGATGGGCTACTCGCGCTTGTCAATGATTTTTAGTTTAATACCATACATTTTTCGGAAAATAAAAGAATTTTTTTTTTAATTCCAAAATTTTACCTCTGATGCAAAGTTCTGAGAAACACATTTTTTAAATTATGTTTTTAATTTTGCAATTTTTTTTTTAAAAAATAAACCTACGTGAGAATTTTTTAATTATTTAAGAACTCACAGAACTATTAAATTGCTAATATTTCAATTTTTTAAAAAATATATATGTTAAAGCCTCCATATTTCTGAGTATTTTGATACCAAAATTGTGTTGATACAGTAAAAACTTGCGAAGTTATTGAGAAATAAGTATAGTGAAATTTAAACGAAAACCCTATCTCTTTCTTATCTTAAACTTCATTTTTCGCAAAACAAAAAATTTTAGCTTCCACGCAGGATTTCTCAGAAACCATTAATGATATCAATTTGAATTTTTATACACGTGTTCAAAATAAGGCTCTTCATAATTTATACATCAATTTTCAAAAAAAAAAAAAATTAATAGAATTTTTTTATTTGAATTTTTAAATTTGTTTTTTATTTAAAATTTTAAAATTTTCGTTATAATTGTATTTAAAAAATACTTTTTCAATTCCTACAATTAGTTCACACTCTCTCTATTTCTTTTTTTTTCTTCATGGAATTTTCAGTCGTTAATAAAATACATTTTAAAGCGGTCAATTGAGCTAAAATTTTTATGTACCTGATTATTTTGGATGACAATACAGTGTTTTAAATTTTAAAATTAATTGTTTAAAAACAAATTTTTATTCAAAGAATTAACAGCAGTTAGCATCATTTTGGTGACTTAGTGACCCTTTTTTAACGACATGTGTAAAACCCCAAAAGTTTTTTTTAAAATTTTAAAAAGTGCCCTTTTGAGCTAAAATTTTTTTATGATCGATTTTTTTTTGGGACAATGGATTTTTAATTATAATTAATTTAAAAATTGACTGAAACAAATTTTTTAAAAATTAAGATAAAGCCACGGGGTTTCTTTTTAGGACTTGGGTCAAAATTTTAAAAAAAAAATTTTTCACATTTTAAAGCGTCAGTTGAACTGAAATTTTATATACACGATTGTTTTGGGATGACAATACGATGTTTAATGAAAATTAAAAAATTAGTTACCACTTAATGTTGTGATTCTGTCCTATGTATAAATATTTATATTAATTGTAGCTTTTTAAAAAAAAATAAGTTTTTTTTTTTTATCTAAGTAAGAATTGACTTTAAAAAATTATATTTTTGTTTTCCTCTTTTTTAAAAAATTTTATACCTTCAAAAGGGCATTTTTTACCAAATAAAAAATTTTGTAAATTTTACCGTTTTTACTTCAAACCAAGTGAAAATTTTTTTCTATTTTTAAAACACAATTTTTATTTCTTTATAGCTTTTTAAATTTTTCTCAAATTCTCTGAAAATTTGACAAATATTGTAAATATTTATGATTATCATGAGGTAAAATTTTCAAATTATTGTTTTGTTTCTTTACTAAGTTACATTGGTTTGAAGAAGGATGTTTTTTTCGAGTGCACGGATATCTGTTAAGAGTCCTGTGAGCCCTTAAATCAAATTTTTATATGTTTTTTTAGAATGTTCAGAAAAAATTATATACTGTCATATCCCCAAAACCAAAATTTAATTTCTGATTTAATTACATTTTTCAGATTTTTACCTACAACTGCACATTTCAGAAAGCTTCTCCCAAGGAAAATGTGCAACGAAAAATAATCTTATTATTTTTTTTTATCCTCAAGATTTGTTGCTTTATTCATTTTTTTCCTTTTAAAAAAAATGTTTGTAATATCCAAAAAAAGAGAACATAAAAGATACGTTCCATCTATCTATTTGAAGACCCTGTGAAAGAACTTCTTCGCTTGGCTGAATACTGCACCTTAATAATATACTTGGCTGCAAATTAAGTAAAAATAGAGGGAGGGAAAGAAAGGTATTTGCTTTCAAATAAGAAACACATTTTTTTTTCCTTTAAAAAAAAAAAAAGAGGAGAATCTGATAAATGTATTATACCTCAGATGGCGAGGTGAGATTCACAAATTAATAGCTTTTAAGCTATAGAATAATTCTGAAAAAAAATTAAGCATTATATAATTCTTAGACATGTAGTGACTTAAGTTTATTTTTCAGATATTCTTTTTAAAATTTTTTAAAAGGGTTTCAGAAAACAAACTTATTATTTTTATTTATGATCGTATATTTGTTTCTTTAAAAAATACACACAATTCAAAATATTTCTGAAACTAATACCCTTATAGTAATTTAAAAAATATAAACAAAATCTCAATTAATATTTTGAGTACTTAAAGATTCTTTTGAGATTTTAATACATATTATTTTTTTAAAAAAGTAGCTCAATTACTATTTTAAAAGTAAAAGTGATATTTTATTAATCCCTGCAGTTTGCCTTAATAACTTTTCATTAAAAATATTCTAAAACATTACCAAATTTGAAATAGATACAATGAGTTTGACATTATTAAACACTGAAAGAAATTTGACAATACAACAATTTAAAAAGGGTTTGAGTATTAAAATAATTTTCAATATTGTTATTCTAGAGGTGAGAGGACTTCTTACTATATACTTAGCAGAGTAAAGCATTTTCGGCACCAGCTGGAAGGACATAATTTTCTAATATTCACAGGTCTATAAACTTTTGCGTTTAATAAAATTTCGGATTCCTGTTCTCCCAGTCTACTCAGGCATGTCGATTTCATATCGCAGTTCAGCACAGTTATCCCCCTCAGGGGGCTCACCTTCTTTAGGTGAGTACGGGTGTCACAATCCCGAGGTGCCCTAGTGATTTTTCCTTTTCCCAAGGGGTTTACTGTCTTTGGTAAACACGGGTGTCACGACCCTGGGGTACCCTAGTGATCCTTCTCTATTTTCGACCCTCTTTCTTGTCATTCAATTTTCCCTTTTCTTCTTTTCACGTCCAGATCACAGAGTCTCATGTTCAGACCACAGATTTTCACTTCCAGACCACAGACAAATATAGAATGAACTTTGTTCATTTATTGATTAGTTCATATGAGAACTAACTATTTATCATTAACATATTTTGGTTTTCATTTTCTATTACGTTAATTTAATTTCTTTTTCGTATATTTCTTTAAATCTTTTGATTTTGTTGCTTTATTTATGTTCGACTAACACAGTTGGTTTGGCAACCCGCATGTTTGCCGTGTGCGGCGTCCCGTAAGGAGGAAAATGGTGTTCTGGGAATCCTTTGCGTTCCCTTTGCCCACGCTTCTCCCGTAGGGAGGAGATTGATGGCCTAGGGATACCTCTGCGTTCCCTTTGGCCCACACTTCACTATAGACGGGTGGCAGGAGTGAGCCCGCCCCTGTCAATCGGCTGGTAGTACCTCTCTTCGGTGTCCCCGAAGAGACACTGCTGTAGGGTTAGTGCTGCAGATAAGGGGTGGCGGGTTTACCCGTTGGATCCTCGCCCTGGACTGTAGCATTATATTCTGGGTGTACTTCAGATAAGCGCCGAGCCTGGTTTTTTGCCAGATGACCAGCACACTGCTTCCCTTGTTGGACTCCGTGGTGGGTGGAGGCACGCCAGGACGAAGTTGTTACGCGTTTTTATGGATCCAATGCTGCTGTGCCCGGGTAAAGGTCTTAATTTACCCAATCTCAACGTTGAACAAATTGCTACGTATTGTAGATTTTTAATTTTGTCAATTCCGAATAATGAAATGTCAAGAAAATCTCCTTTTGCAATTCAAAAAGCCATTGAAGGAATAGGCGGAGAACCTAAATCCGTTAAAAAACTACGTTCCGGTGATTTGTTAGTCGAAACTGTATCTGCTTTACAAACAAAATCTTTTTTGTTGGCAAAAACATTTTTAGATTGCCCTTTGACAGCGAGTCCTCACAAATCTCTTAACTCAAGCCGAGATGTCATTTCTGAACCTGACCTGATGTGCACTCCTGAAGCTGAAATCCTTGAGGGATTTTCAGGACAGGGTGTAATTCAGGTCAGGAGAATCACTATAGAAAAAGTTGCTGAAGTTATTCCTACGAAACATTTAATCTTAACATTCAATAATCCAAAACTTCCGACAACAATAAAGGCTGGTTATTTAAACTGCAAAATCCGTCCCTACATACCGAATCCTCTGCGCTGTTTTAAGTGCCAGAGGTTAAGGAAACTCCCAAACTTCCTGTCGCGGTCAATTAACATGTTCTAGATGTGCATCCGTTGGGCATTCTTCCACGGATTGCAGTCTAGAGCCAAAATGTATTAATTGTTCATCGCCTCTGCAGATTCTAAATTGTGTCCCAGATGGAAAATAGAAAAACAAATACAGGAAATCAAAACAAACAAAAATATTTCTTATTTAGAAGCTAGAAAATTAGTACCCCCTCAGATATCTCAGACATATGCTCAGGCTGCTAAATCTTCACCGGTATCTTCTGCTACGCAGACAGATGAAAATATCATTAAAATAGAATGTCCACCTTTAAAATTATTGCAACCACTTTCATCTCCCCCGAAACCAAATATATCACAATCCACTCCTGCTGTTAACACAACATCGTCTTCTACCCAAGTACAACTCTTGCCATCCACCTCTTCAATAGCAGCTACAGAGTCGGAGTCTCAGCCACCAACTCCTGTGTTCGATGCCATGCTTTCTGCAGCCAATATTATAATTACCCCTAATGAATCATCTTCGTCAATCGTATCCGCATCCCCATTCGACCCCAATAATCTATAACAACGCATTATCTAAAACAAAACTTAAAAACTCGTGCACGGAAAAGAAAAAAAGAATTACCGAAAGAACAAAAGCCAGAAATTAAAATTAAAACGACACCTCGCGTGCCCAGGAGAATTTCTTATGAAGATGATGATAAGATAATTTATGAAGAGGAAGAATTAGAAGAAGATACACGTTCATTAACCCCGACCAGATACAGGAATTAAAATTTTGAATTCATATTTGTCAGACTTGGTGGGGTAAATCCTCACCAAGATCTGTTTACTTTTTAATTTTAGAACTGATTTTTACTTTTTTTTTTTTCTCTTAACTCTTTTTTAAACTTTTTTAACCATTTTACACTTTTAATCTTTTAGCAATTGTTTGGCGCAGTATAGCCAGAATTGGCTCTTGCGCCAAAAAACCCCAAACTCAATCAATCAATCAATCAGCACAGTTATCAGACATGTTTAAGGATCTGATAATTCTGTGGCAGATGCTCTTTCAAGAATTAATGCCCTCAATCTTTCAACCACTGATCTCCAACCCTTAGCGGATAGTCAAACCAAGATGAGGAACTCAAAACCTTAATTTCTTTCAATGATTTATCCATTAAATTAAAACAAAAATGGGAAATGCTCTTGAAATCTTCTGTGATGTTAGTAGAGAAAAGGTAAGGCCTTTTGTGCCGGAAGAACTTCGCTTTGAAGTATTTCGCTCTTTCCATAATCTCTCCCATCCAGGTATTCGTGCCACAAAGCGCCTCAACCAAGACCGCTTCATCTGGCTGTCCATGGTGAAGGACATCACTAAAAGGACACGATGCTGTATCGCATGCCAACGATTCAAAGTCCAGAGGCATACCGTGAGCCCCACACAACATTTTGCTCCAACCGTTGAGAGATTTCAGCACGTCCATGTCGATCTAGTTGGACCATTTCCTCCATCTGACAGCTTCACCTTCCTGTTGGCATACATCGATCGCTACACCCGATGGCTGGAGGTCATTCCTCTCAGTGGTATCTCTGTTGAAGCCGTGGCAAAAAGCTTCATCGCTAACTGGATATCGCGCTTTGGAGTACCTGCTATAGTAACCACAAACCAAGGAGGCCAGTTCCAGTCTCGTCTTCTCTACAGCCTGAAATCTATGCTAGGAATGCAGCGAATTTCAGCTACTCCGTACCACTCTTTTTTGAATGGTATGTTTGAACGGTTCCATCGTACCCTCAAGCAAGCTCTTTGATGCCATGACACCAAATTTACAGAATCGTTACCAGTGGTGCTGTTGGGTTTGAGAGCGTGCATCAAGGAGGACCTCAACGCATCTTGTGCTGAAATAGTATTTGGAAAAACCATTGGGCTTCCATGAGAATTTTTTAAACACCAAGTCAAGCTCCAACTGTTCCCTCTGAGTTTCTCTTAAGACTGAGATAAACATTCCGGACTCTTAAGCCAACTTCTGCTTTCTGTTATTCATCTACCTCATGTTTCATGCACACAGCCCTCAAAACCTGCTGTCATGTCTTTGTCAGGGTTGAGGGATTAAAACCATCATTGACAGCACCCTATCAAGGACCATTTGAAATTTTGAGTAGGACCGACAAACATTTTACAATCAATATAAATGATAGGACATTCACAATCAACATTGTGATCGGATTAAGCCAGCTTTTTTGTTGAACGACGCAGACTCGACAAGGGAATCCTTCCCAGCGCAGAAAAGGAGCCATTCGGTTGTGCATCCTCCTAGACTTGATTACAATGTGCCCGTACCTGCTCTGGCAGAAAGGTTAGATTCAATCCGAAGTACCTGTGAATTTCCATTGCTTTTTGTATAGTAATGCAACAATAACAATGAATTCATATAGTCGCTTTGAAAAATAAAAAGGTCACATTACAATAGGAACTGAGCAGAATAGGCCCTAACGATCTTAAAATAAAGTTTAGAAACGGATGCCAGCAATTTTGGTTTTAAAAAGATATACCTGTTATTTGTCGCGAATTATGAAATATCGTGAGAAAGTTTTTAATTGCTATTCCTAGTGAACGGGAGCTTCAGTGAGTTTGCCAATCTCAAAAACCAAAACCAAAAATGGAGTGGGGGGAAGGGACTGAACACCTACTAACAAAGGAGATTTATAGTTAAACCTGACTAGATTGATATTGAATATTGAAAATGTTTATTGAAGCACCAGATTCATCCCTCTCATTAAAAACATTTGTTTGTTGTTTAGTTATTTTATGTAACAGTGTTTCATATATTAAATTAATTTATTCTAATTTTAATTTAATTCATTAACAAGTGTTCCTCAAGTTTTAAACGCTATACTTTACTACAGTTAGAATTTTAATTCTTTTAAAGTAAGTTGAGTAGTATCAGAGCTGTCAAAAAGACATTTAAGTTCACAAATTAGAAAAGAATTCTATTGAATTCTAGGTTAGAGCAGGGGTCTTCCCGAAACCGAAAAACATGGCAAGAGGTCTATGAGACAAAAAAAGTTTGGGAATCTCTATGCAGTCCTGTAGCAAACAGGTTGGAGCTAACATTTTTTGTGTTGTATTGTCTCTGCTTGTCTTCCCTGTAACATAGCCCATTTGATGACCATCGTAGTTGACACCGATAACTCTGACAGAAGCTAAAGAGTCACTAAACAAACTATACGAATATTTTTCTTTCAAAATCATGTTGATGCGGACATTTTTTAAGCTTCCTTTATTCTTGAAAAATCTGTTGAGGAAGTTAGATTGAATGCCATAAAACAAAAAAAGATAACAGATTTTTTCGTCAAAAAAATTAATAATGTACAGTATGTATTATTTTAATAATTATTTTTAATATATAAATGTATACTTTTATAATTCAGGACTTTTATATAACTTCTGTTCACTTTATATAATATTTATATATATATAGAATCTTAAAATACAATCTTATAAATATAATACTTCTGTATTATATTTATGATATAAACTTTTAAAAAATACTTTCAAATAATTTTATACAAATGTACATAATTGTTTGTATATTATATAGTTTCAAATTTAAATGTGTTAGAAAAAAATTTCTCTTTGTGTATTGTGGAAGTTTTTTTTTCTTACCCTCTTGATAATTTGAAGTTTTTCATTGTTCCCTTCAACTTCGAATTATAAAGAGTCGACTGTACCAATGTTTGAATGTCAAAAACAAATGTCCAAATTGAACCTCGAGTTCTAGTTGCTACAGAAAGTTATTTTGAGATATTGTCTCAATACTACAAAAATCATAAACAATATGAAAAATTCATTTTGTAGAATTTCGCGAATTGAATAAGATCCATTTTGCATTAACTTTAATGATATTGAAATTTTCTTAAATATAAACATGTAACATATTGAGAGCTTTTGCCTATTGCAAAAAATAAAATTATAAAACTAGGTGAAAACTTGATGCAATAATTATTAATAAGTATTTAAAAAAAAAATTTTAAAAAAAAGTGTCAATTTTTTTACAGTGCCCTACGTTATACGAGAATCAAATACTTTTTATATGATTTAACATGTTTCAAAAGATTTTGAATGAATGTAAAACAATGAATGACATCACATTATGTACGGCATCTACAATAAAACAATTAAAATTGTTCTGAAATTTCTTACAATTCTTGCAAAAATTTATCTATTTCAAAATAATTGAAGAACTTTTATTTAATAATATTATTAAATTAAGTTAAATTGAATTAATTCACAAACTGAAAACTTACTTTATATAACAAATCTGTTTTTGGATCTTCTCCATGGGCTATATCACAAAACACACAATTTCGTTGTCTATTCTCTTCTGGAGGAAATTTTAAAATAACACCAGGTTCTATGTATTCCCTTGCTAAAGGAACTGTACTAGCGGAGAGAGCTGAGAATTTCTTCATCTTCCAGCTTTGACTACTCAAATGAAAAGTGTTCTTCATGAAACTTCGCAGGAAATAGGCAACACCTAGACTGTCCTCTCATTGGTTGATTTACTCCCGCGTTTTCAGTGTCGTCTGTGTTTATAGATCAGAAAACTGCGTTTGTGTTATTGTTGCACTAAGTAAAAAAGTAATTGTTAGTGTTTTCAAATTGTAAATCAACAATTAAATTAAAATATATATTTACATTTTAACTATTTTAAAAGATCAATCATGTGGAATTCAATGGGTATGTTTTGTTTATTTCTGACATTACATTTGTAAGATAGATTGTGAGTGGATTAATAATAAATAATTACGGTTAAGAAAAAGTATATAAATCATACGAAGTTATTTGGGTCACACATCCACTTTGTATTAATTTGACCGTGAGTTATATCAGATTGTTGAGATATTTTTTTAAAATAAAATTGTAACTGTATTTGAATCGAAGTTTCAATTAGTATATAACACATTTTAAGTTATTGAAATTTGGTAATTTAGTGCCTTTGCATAACTATTAATATTTAACGATTCTTATAATTCCCTCTTTTTATATGTAAAGCAAACATATGTGAATATAGTTAAAGTGTAGTATAGAGGGGCCACTTGGCACAGTCCTTTTTTTATGGTGACTAAAATCGGTCGCCAAGGTACATTTTTCGGAATTATTTATTATTTATTTTAGAATGAATTCGATATCTCACCATGACATTTAGAAAAAAAATCGCTAAATTTAAAGTGGCCCCTTATACTTGAACCTGTGAATATATGTTTGCTTTTGTTTTGCTACTTTCAAATTATAATATGGGTTGTTTTTAATAATTGTTGCTGATGGCTTTAGATAAGTGGGACAAATCAAAATTAAACTAATGTTTCAAGATATGTTATCATAATAAAATAATTTGATTCAGCTAGACAATTCTACATTCATTGATTAGAAATTCATAAATATTTGTAATTCATAGATTTTATGTCCTCCACGACTATGCATGAAAATATATCTGAATAATTTATAACTTATCATTCATTAAAAAATAATAACCAAATATTTTTTAAAGCTACTATTTTTGTGAAGCTTTTTCGTTTGTTCAAAATCTTCTAATAAAGTAAGAGACAAACTTAAAAATAATGAATTTTATTAATGTACCCTTTTATTGCTTATAATTTCTTAAGTTCTTACCAAAAAAAATGTTTTTATGAAGCTGAAATAAATGATTGAATATTTTGAATTTCAATAAATCATAATACTATGCTCACATTCATCAAATTCATTCTAAGTATTTTGTACTTTTTGATTAATAAAACACCAGTAATTATTCTGCTCAGTACTTGCGTATTATCACAATTTATTGGCGACATTATATGAAACAAAGCACATGTTTGCCAAAGACATAGTTCCACTTAAAACCTACAATGAAGAGGAGCTGCTGCATATTAAATCTGTCAAGCTCAAAGTATTCCTGTTGAAGTTTGGAGAGGCGTTGCCAGGGTAGATGTCATTCTCGTCATTTGACTAAGGATGAAAGTTATGAGATCTATCGCCAATAGCTATCTATCGCTATGCTGCTTTATAGTGCAGTGTTAATAATCTCCCGTGCACTCAAGTGTTTTACAGCTCAAAAAACCTTGATTCAATTCAAGGTAGCAATTAAAGAATCTTTTCAGATATTAATCCAAAGTATCATCATGTGGCAAAAAATTTTCAAAGGGTATTTACTGATATACCCATTATGTTGGAAAAAGTATCAGAATTATAAGAAAATTGATGATTTATGTTCTTCTTATATCTGTTGTTAAATATAAAATATGTGGAACTTGTGTACTATCTCAATCATACTTCTGATATTCAGGTTGGTTTCTGCAAATGGTGTTAAAATTTTTAATTTTCTTTGTATCTAAAAAAAATGCTAAAATTTTCAACAGTATTCAAGTGCCAAATTTATTTTGTATTTTGTTTTGATGATTTTTGTGTATTTTGCAACCTGTTGGTGACATTATATGAAACGAAAAGCACATGGTTGCCAATTCAGTGTGTAAGACATATAGGAAATTGCAGTTGCCAACTTGGCGAGTTATTAATAGAATTGACGATTGTTGTGATAATATGCTAGTACTGTTTTGATTTTTATTCATTTTTATATATGTTTCATGAAGAAAGACTACCATTTCTTTCTCTTACTAAATTTAATGCCAAAGTCTCATTTTTTTTGTTTAAGCAAAAGTAGGAATGACTTGTTACCTTTAATATTGATTTGTTGTATTCTTTTATTATTAGACATGTCCTGTAAAAAGTAATTAGATATTTTCATATGTATCATAATAATGTATCATATTAATTTAAATGTATCATTAATGTTTCTTTGGTATTTACATATTATCACAACAATCACGAACTCTATTAATAACTCACGAAGTTTTCAACCCTAATTTCCTATGTGTTGTATGCGCTGAATTGGCATCCTTGTGCTTCGCTTCACATGTCGCCAGTAGGTTGCGATAATATGTATGTACTGTTTCTTTACATCTAATACTATTTGTGCATTCTAAAAATCTTCCTATTAAAATATTTGTATTCCATTGTGGTATGTGAACAGATGTTCACAAAACTTGGAGAAAATTTTGATTTTTTGGAAGTTGGTATTGCAAAATAAGTACTCTTGCAAGAATAATACTTTTTAATTTATATTTAATTGATTTATAATTTTATTTGTTAAGTAAAGGTAATTCAGTATGCTTGTAGTAATATATCCTTATTTAATTGTTTACAGTAAGTATCACTCAACAAAAGTAAAAGATTCATCTTTCTAGACTTAACATTTTAAATAGTCAACATTTAAATGTATCATATTTTGTTGACTAAAAACATTCACGTTGAACACCTTAATATATGTCAGTCAGCTGCTGTTGGGTACAACGGCATTTTGTTCAAAACCTCAACAACAAAAAAAAGCAGCTTATATTCCTACTGTATAAATATATTATATATATTTATATTTTTCAAATCTAAAGTAGTTGTCTCATTCTAGATTACATTTCTGAGTCAAAGAAGGTTCTTTTTCTATTTATATTGATTTAACTTTAAATGTTTCAATGTTTTGTCTAAGAAATAAATGAGTTGTGTTATTTAATAAACTTTATAATTAAAAATTATTTTTAAATGAAGTAACTTTTTATTCTGTTATGGACATATATTATGTTTGATTTTGCATTTTTAAGTAAACTTAAAAGAAAAATTGGTACTTATGTACTATCGCAACAATGCCACAGTAACTCGCCAAGTTTGCATGTGTTGTATGTGCGCAATTGAGAATCAAGTGCTTTGATTCATATAATATCACCAATAGGTTGCGATAATACACAAGTACCCTTACATATTATTGCAACAATCGCTAACTCTATCAATAACTTGCCAAGTTGGCAACATTGATTTTCTGTGTTGTAAATGCTGAATTGGCAACCATGTACTTCGTTTCATATAATGTTGCTAATGGGTTGCAATAATACTTAAGTACTGAATGATTTGTATGTAGATTGATTTAAAAATTCTTGTACATGTAAGAAATAGAATTCACCTGAAGAAAAACATGTAAAATTACTAGAATATATTTCTTTCTTTTTTTGTAAATTGCCTTTCTTAAATCCCAATTTTATCATTGCATTAGTGTAGAAAATATTTTAAATATATCAATTCTTGAATCTTTATAACATATTATGATAAAAACTGTTGCCTTTCCCTCTCTTTTCTTTACCCACTTTGAAAAAAGTTTGCTCATCACTAGCCTATATCATAAATCAGTAAATTTTTGGTATAAAGACAAAATATGTAAGCTGTACTTATCAGTTATAAGGAATTATAGTTATAGTTACAGTTATCAAATGACTGTTGTAATTTTCTAATCAGAATATTGTTATAAATAAAATAAATCCTTTCACTAAAATAATACCAAGTATTTTCAATATCAAATTGACACATTTGGCATATTTCTTTTGCATTACTAATGACTCAAAGTATGGCATTTTTCCCAAATCTAATTCTTTCTGGAATTAGCTCAATTACTGTTAAGGAAAAACTAAAGTATCACATAGTAAGTACTAAACAATAAAAACTTTTTCTTTTATGTGAAATTCATGTGATGTACACTTTTAAAAGATCCATAATTCAAATTATACATATCTTTCATAATTATGGTGGTTCAAGTGTAGTAGGGGAACACTTTGAATTTAGGATTTTTCTTGGATTTGGCGAATTTTCAAATGCATGTGAGAAATAAATTCATTCTAAATAAATAATAAATAATTCTGAAAAAGTACTTGGCACTGGTTTTAGTCACCAAAAAAAAAGGACTGCGCCAAGTGGCCCCCCTATACTACACTTGAACCATTATGGTTTTCATTTTTTATCGCTGGCAAAAGAAAATTGGATATTTCTTATGCAATAAAAATGTTTGGTGCTGCAATAGTGGAAAATTGTTCAAATGCATATGCAAACACAATAATCTTGATTGCATATACAATAACAATATTTGATGACATCTTTTGATTTGTAATGTTTTTTTTATTTGGCATTGGTCAATGTATAATGTGTAAGTACCAAATATTTTATTTATGACATTTATTGTAAAGTCTTGTAAAATTTTTTACTATACATCTTTATGAATCCCTGTTATTTAACAACTTTAAAAAAATTAAGTTTATAAATTATTGCTTTACAGTGTTGTGTAGAATATTTATATTTAAAAAGTTATGTATTTGATAAACATATAATCATCATTCTAGCCATTAATCAGTGGAGTCACACTGTGGTATTCTTTTTAAAAAATTGGTGTTTATATATTTATCAGACAAAAGGGTTGTTTTATATACAAGTACTTTTTTTGCCTACCATGTGTAAATAATGTGTTGATTTAAATCCTCTTGTGCTGTGTTTCATTTTGTTTTACTTTATTATAAAGTATCTTTTCTTTTTACTGCATAGTGTTTAGTTATATACTTGGATCATTTTATAGATTATTTTGTTTAATCCCTATAAACTAGAGCCCCACTTGGCCTAGATTAATGAGATTTAACAGTGTATTAATTCTGTATATAAAGCACAAATTCATAATTAATCTGTACTATTGCTTGTCAGAACTTCTTTTTAAATTATGAATATTAATAATTGTTAGATAAGATTTACAGAAGTGCATCTAACCAATATTATGCAAAGAAGGAAAGGAACACAATATTTATTTGTTACAATATATATCATAAGAATTTGACTAAAATTCCTAGATTTTGATGATGGGGATGGGCTGAAAATGCTTTTTCTACTTTTATGAATTCATGTTAAATAAGTTTATTTATAAATATTTTAATAACATTCACATTTCAGGTTTCTATTAATCAGTGTGTGATGCATATTGTAGAAGTAGCATTTTTTGGTAAAAATTCTCAATGTATATAAAGTATTCTCAAGATATTCCGTCAATGTATTTTGATTGCTGTAAATTTGGTTCGAATGGTGCCAAGTTTCATGGTCTATGGAATTTTATACTATGCAGTTTGAATTAATTGGGACAAACATTCTTTTCTTGTCTGAGTTGGTATGATGTCCTGAACCCCCTCAAATCGGTTGTACTGCCTAAAGGTAATGTGATTGATCGACCTTGACTATAATTTATTCATTTGATTGGTTTTGGTGTATCAATTGTCCAGTTGTGAACCTTTCAGTTTGGCAGCTGGTGTTATAATTTTGCATTCCTTGTAACATTACTTTAACTGAGATGAATATTACTCAAAGGAAGCATTCTAAAATAATCACTCTTAATGAACACACTTCTGTGACTGTGTGAAATATAGCTATGGTAGTTGGTGTGGGCAACTCAAGTGTTCCAAGAATTTTGAGAACATTTTAAGATTCTACAACATCATCTCCAAAAAGAAAAGGAAAATGTGGACTCAAACGGGAAAACTACTCCAAGAACTGATAAAATTCTAATATGAAATAGCAAAAAAAATTCCAAGAAAGATAAGCAAAAACCTTCAAAGGGTTTATTGGAATATGGTGTTGAAGTGAGCCTTTCAACTGTGTGGAAAAGGCTTCTGGAAGTTAACCGTAAGGCAACGAGACCAAGGAAAAAGCAATTTCTAATTCAGAAAAAGGTGAAAAAATGTTTATCATTTGCCAAAAAATATTGATCTGGACTGTCTAGATCAGTGATTCCCAAAGTGGTCTATATAGACCCCCAAGGGTCTCTGACGACCTGCAAGGGGTCAACGTCATCGAAAAAATAATTTGGGTGTCCAAGAGGTGTAAATAGGGGTCTACAATAGTAGTTCTCATTAAACCAGACTGTGATTTTAATTTTAAAACGAAATTTAATCAAGTAGAAACCAGACTTACCTCTTTAACAGATTTATTTACTAAATTTAATGAGGGTAATTTGCAGTTTCTAGGTGACAGCAAAAATTTTATTAGAACATGGACCACATTTCAGCCTTTCTTGACAGAATTAAGCTTAAGGAGTATAATTTTGGATTTTGCAAATTTTCCCTGTTTCTCAATTGTCACAGACAACCTGCCGGAAAAGATATTTTAACCTATGTTCAACATTTTAATGCCTTTTTTTTTTATTTTGAAACTAGGTTTGAGAATATTTTGACTATTGTAATACCACAGTAGGCAATGAATTCATGTGGTCACTTTGAAAAAAAAATGTTAGATTACAAGAATTAGGCACTAACGAAGAACTTAAAATAAAGCTTAGAAGCGCATGCAAACAATATTGGCTTTAAAAAGATATACCTGTTATTTTCTCCATATTATGGAATATCTTGAGAAAGTTTAATTGTTTCTCTGATTGAGAAAGAGTGTCAGTGTGTTTACCAATCTCCAAAACAAAAACAAACAAAAAAAAGGAAGAAGAAAAGACTATTAACTGACGAGAGAGAGAGAGATTTAGGGTTAAACCTGACAAGATTGATGCCAAATGTTTAAAATTTGTTATTGCATCTCCAGATTCATCTCTCTCGCTAAAAGCATTTGTTTGTTGCTCAGTTATTTTATTCATTAAATTTTAATTTAATTAATTTGTGTTTTCTTAAGTTTTAAACACTATACTTCACTACAGTTTAAAATTTAAATCTTTTAAAGTAATTATCTCTATACCTGCTGTGTCAAAAACGCATTTGAGTTGATGAATTTCCAAAAATTTAATATTAGGTAAGTAGGGGTCTACCCCAAGACGAAAATCCTGTCAAGGGGTCTATGAGGCAAAAAAGTTTGGGAACCTCTGGTCTAGATGAAGGTGGTTTTTAGTGATGAAACACATTTATTTGTGCAGGGATGTAAATTAGGTGTAGTTAGACGAAGTGAAAATGAAACTCTGATACCAGATCTTACCCAACAGACTGTAGAACAAACACCCTTTTAAACAAATGCTTTGGAGTTTTTTTCACAACAAATGGCACTTGAAGCTTAGTTCCTCTTAAAGTCATGATGAATTCTGTCAGATACATATAAATATTACACAGTAGAATTACTGCATTCATGGAAACATTTGTTGGAACATTTTAACATGACTTGGCTTCTTGTCACAATTCGAAATTGGTCCAGACTTTTATGAGAGAAAATTAAATAAAAATGCTTAATTGGCCTGGTAATTCACCGGACCTAACTCCCACTGAGAATTTATGGCATATTTTTAAGAATTGTTTAGCTAAGATGAGTTGCACAACAACAGAACAAATGATGAAAAGTGCTATACAAGTGTGATTCCTTGATGTGAAGTTAATAACACGTGCGCTGCACTAGTCAAGTCAATACCAAGATGAGTTGAAGTGGTCATTTCTGCTACAGGAGGACGTATAGTTGTTTTTCTGTCTACTTATGGTATGTAATGATTAAAAGCTAAGGTTTTTTAGAAAAAGTCGTCTTCTTACCTTATTGTCCCAATTAATTCGGACAGTATAGTGCTCATACTCAATTTTTACTAGGTAAATTACCATGTTTGCCTTTTGGATCTGAGGGCCTAATCAAGAATGCATTTGTGGGTGAAGGATATTGAAATTTGCATTCATATTTTATAAACTAAAGAAGTATTTTGTTTACATATGTGTGTGTGTGTACTCTCTCTTTTTTTTTCTTTTTCATTCTAAGACCAAAAATGAGCTTCTTAGTAAAAGCATGCACAGTGCTTTGTGTACGTACTTATTCATTTTGTTTCAATCAAAGACAAGTAACAAGAGTGACTACCTTCTTAATAACAATATATAAAATATTCTTATTTATTTTTCTAATCTACACTGCTGGCCATCGTAAATGCAACACTCTGAAGGAAGCATGCAAATAACATGAAATTTACAACATGCATTAGCAGAGGTGAAATATGCAAATGATTAGAATTTCAGTGCAGACACACATCACGCGCGCCTGTGGCGCCACCTCAAAGTGCTATTGAAGGCTTGGAGGATCCAACGATTTCAAGTTCGGCAATTGTGTTTTTCTTGTGGTTTTTTTAAAAAGCGATCAGTTGTGTCTGGTAGAAAACAGCGAACAGCTTTTAATCAAGTATCCGAGTTCGACAGTGGAAGGTTAGTGGCCTACCGAGATTGTGGATTATCTTTCAGGGAAATCGGTAGTCGTGTTGGACGAAACCAAACAACAGTAATGCAGATATGTGACCGTTGGATGCAGGAGGGTACGACGGACCGATGTGGTCGATAGCATCCACCTCAGTGCACCACTTCACGAGAGGACAGGCAAATTGTGCGCATGGCAGTGACGGATCGCTCAGTCACATCACGAACCATAGCACAGCGCATTGAGTCTGTAACACATCATTCAGTGTCTGCGCGTACCATTCGACGCCGTTTACAGCAGAGTGGTCAGTCTGTAAGACGTCCATTGCTTGGTCTACCCTTGACGCAGAACCACAGACGTCTCCGCCGCCAATGGTGCGATGAAAGAAGGATGTGGGCGGCAGAATGGAATGAAGTTGTCTTAACTGACGAGTCTTGCATCTGTCTGCAACACCATGATGGTCAGGTTCGAGTCTGGAGACACCGTGGAGAGAGGATGCTGAACAGCTGCGTTATGCACCGCCACACTGGTCCTGCACTGGGTATTATGGTAATGGGCGGTATTGGATATCACTCTCGCACTCCTCTAGTACTCATTGCCGGTACTTTAAACAGCCAGTACTACATCTCCAAGGTGTTGGAGCCAGTTGTCCTTCCTTACCTTCAGAGCTTGGCCACAGCCTTATTTCAACAGGATAATGCGCGACCACACATGGCACGCATTGTCCAAAGATTCTTCGTCAATCATCAGATTGGATTGCTTCCCTGGCCAGCTGGCTCTCTGGATCTTTCGCCGATAGAAAACATGTGGTCCATGGTTGCTCAACGATTGACCCAGATTACATCCCCAGCTGCCACATCAGATCAACGTTGGCAAAGTGTGGAAGCTGCTTGGTCTGCTGTACCCCAAGAACACATCCAAAGTCTCTTTGAATCAATGCCGAGGCGTGTGGCAGCGGTGATCTCCAACAATGGCGGCTACTGATTCTGGCAGGAACCACACTTCACAGAAGTCTATAAATTTAATCATTTGATACTTGATCAACATGTTATCTACAAAATAACTTTTGTTGTGCTATCTCTTGTCTTTCTTGGTGTTGCATTTACGGTGGCCAGCAGTGTAGTTGCAATATATTTTATATATATAATTTTATTTTTTATGGTAGGAAATCATGCATAGTAACACAATGATTTTTTTTTAATGCCATCATTCTGTTCATTATTAAACTAGATGAATTTGGAGAATGCCTTTTTTTTACTGAAAAAATTACATCACATGTTTGGGTATTAATTCGGATATTTTGTGGGAGTTTTGCACCTATCAAATTTTTAAGTGTTATTGAAAATTTGATTGAATTAGTTTTAATAAAGGTTTGGTTTCTACTTTTATCTGCATTTAGAAAAAAATTTATGTAAGTTGTGTTCATTATTATTAATGATTAAAAGTAATTTTATAATTAATGTGGCATGTGCAAAAGAACAGTTTTTGTTTGAGGAAATGTAAATGCAAAATGAAAACAGATAAATGCATGAAAATGAATTGTGTGCTCTTGCATATCCTTATTTATCTTTATTTTATGAAGACATTAATCCCAAATGATCATTGGATCCAAATGTATTTTAAGTCCATGTATGCATCAAATAATTGCAGTTTTATTGTAATTTTGCTGTGTTTTTTTATTCCCCCTTCCAAATTTGTCTAATTGTTGATTGATTATTAAATGGATGATCAAATATACAAAAACAAAATATCTATCACTAGAAAAACACCAGTTTATTACACATTATAATTTTGCTAATAATAATAATTGAATACTTCTGTTATAAAATTTAGTAATAAACTAAGCTCACAATTGAATGGTGCAGTAATATTAAATGTATCCCCTTTCTTACTTAATTTACATTACCATATTACATAATTTAAATTGAGTTTAATTGCTGATCTAAGAGTTTGTGAATTTGTTCAGATTTTATTTTTTTTAATTTAAAGTGAATTTTTAAAATTTCATATATTTTTGTCTATAAAATAGCTTAATAGAAAAGACAATTGAATCGTTTTTTCCCCCTATTTTGAATTTGAAATCTAATTAGTCATTACTACGGGTATGTTTCTGACATAACTTTTAAATCCTAAATAGAAAACTGTGTAATTTTCTTGATTTTATATGTAAAAAGTTTAATAATTTTTTATTTTAAATATATTTTAGTCTGGAATTTTTTAAAAATGAAACATGTTTGAAAAGTGTTGTGGATTAAATGATTTGGGATTTATTTTTTTAGATTCTGTGTTGAAAAATTAAAACTTTCATATAGAGAGAATTTTAAGAAAAAATTGCTAATTTTTCTAATTATTTATTTGAAACAGGATTTAAAAAAAAAAAGAATCCTTTAAATATATGTATTTATAAAATGGATCATTAAAATTTTCAGTAAATTTTTCGTTTGTTAAAAATTATGAAGCTTATAATTTTGAAGGATTCGAACCAATATATACCTTAAGTAAACAAATAAAATTTTCTCTTGAGTTTATTAATTTTTGCCTGTAAGGGGCTGTTGTGCTTTTGAAAAAGCAGGGTTAAATTTATTAATTCTTCTGGCTTTCTCTCATCCAATAAAACACGCACGGCCGCAAGATACACGGAATTATTAAGTCTGAAGAGAAAGTTTTTTAAAGTCGCTTTAACACTGAAAAGATCCAGTTTTAATATTGGTTTTAAAAAGTGTTTATTTGGGTCTTAATCACTCTTCACCTGGTTTTCCATTTTCACTTCTAGTAAAAACGACCGTGTTCGGTTCTGCATCGGCTCTCTTGGAACAAAGAAAACGAAGTCCTCGTCACCCCCAAAATTAGTTCCGGTTTGGCCCACTTTTATATCTGCTAACGCTTTACCGGACAATCAACAATTGTGCCTTCACTTTCTACTTCCGCCTGCAGAGAGCGAAAGTTGATGTCTGAAATTAAAATAAACACCTTCGTAGTCTTCTTTGACCCACTCTTAACTCGGCACCTCAACACAAACAAATATGGAAAATACCGGATGTGATTTCGAGAAATGCCTCGTTTTCATACCGTGATTGAAAATTTCAGGAAGTTATTTAGCTCATCAATCATTTTTTGTTTAGTGGTTGCAAAATGTAGTGCCTCCTCTGTCTCAAATTTAAAATGTCATAATTTGTTTCCTTGTTTTAAAAATATTTGCTCTTTTTTAATGTTCGATTTATTTTAAATATCTTATTAGCTGTCTGTTCCTAATATTTTAAGTGACTGTAGAAAAATGTTAAATATGTTTTAAAAATAGGTTGTTCTTTAGAATAGGCTCCCGTAAAAAACTGTACCAGTTTTTCTCTACTCTGATTTTTTTTATTAAAAAAAAGTATACTTAATTAGATATTGGAAAAAATGAAAACATTTATCTAGCTATTCAAATTAATATACATTTACATAAAACGGGTTTTTTCCCAATGAAATTTATATTAAAAGCGTTTTTAAAATTTTGGCGTACCTGACATGTACAATTCGTAAATGTAATCTTGTGGAATATTTCCGCTTTTAAAATTAATCATATTTATTTATATACTTTGAAGTACACCTGAAAGTAAATAATTATATTAAAATTTTATGAGTAGTTTCATTTCTTTCCCCATTATTAAAAAATGGTTTAACTTTTTAATAATATCTGGAAGCTCGCAAACGAATCATTTGACAAAATATTTTTTAAAAATTGAAGGGGGACTAAGTGAATTCGTTAGAAACATTAATCGTTTGCTTTTTCGGAATGCAATTTCAATACTTAATCCTAGTTTTAAGGAGGAAATTTGATATTGTAAAATTGTGAATGTAAAATAGTTGATAGATGGGAGACATAATAAATAATTATAAATTAATTGTCTCTGTAATATATTTTTTATTTCGTTTGTGTTGTTACTATTGCCATCTATCTGACGATGTCAGATCGAGGCCCCGAAATTCATGGCGACAAAGGGCTAGATGTACAGCTGTCGTTAGCCGTATTTATTTCGTTTTCTTCTATGTAGGTTTGATATAATTTTTATATACATTCATTAGGATGAATGTTTACTTTTTTTTCACCACAAACTTAGAACGTATCGAGTGAACAATAGTTTCTTATAACTAAGATCCTTAATTCAATCAGTTTGTGTTATTAATTATTTCAGATAATTTATTAAATAAAATGAGTAAAATCAGCATATGATATACGAGTATACTTTTATTTTACTCAAGATATAGATATTTGTCCGTATCTTAACTATCCAGTTATGATCGGGTTAATTATTCTTTAAGGTCTGTTCAAATTTCTATAATAGATTTTCTAGAAATTCTAATTTTTTCCTACGAATAAAAATAGAGAATAGCTTTATAATAAGAAAATGTTTTGTGTACTTCTCACGTTCGAAATGTACATCATTGAAATTTACCGTTTTACTTTTTTTTTTTTTTAAAAAAAAAAAGTCTTGGAAATTTCTTTCATATTTGAATGAAATTTTAATGTACATTTTAAGCAACATAACCCACCCATCTGAAATATCGTAGCCGAATACAAAGTAATTCGAAACAGAAACATTTCGTTACATCCGTAAGTTTTTTTTTTTAATTTAAAACTTTTACATTCTCTTATTTCTCGTCATCATCTCATTTTAACAAATGTATAAAAAGAAAAACAATGGAAGAGATAATTTTTTTTAACTCTGCTTTTAAGGAATTTTTGAACTCACCTTAAAATAAGCCAATTTGTATCCAAGCTTTTTTTTATTATTATTATTCTCATGCTTTTACAAAATGAACTTATTACTGTCATTAATGACAAACCATTGACAAGTACTTATATTTAATCTCTTTAGCTCAGCATGTATTCTTATACTTGAGATTTGCTGCAAAATTTCGCAGACCTTAACCGATCTCGTGGTTCCTCATTTTGGGAAGGTTATTGTATTATTTTTTTTCAGTCATTAGTTCCATTGCTGTTCTCTGACGTCTCACGATTAATGTTTTTTTTTTCTTTCTAAATTGTTTCCGAGAAAGCACAGAAAAGTAAAGACATATATGTTGTTGGTAATTTTCATAGGAACGTATGTCAAGAAGGAAAATTAGAGCCAGTTATTACTTAATAAATCTTTCCTTTTCAGAGTAAGAAATCTTTCCTTCTCTTTGCGTTCGAATGTTGAAATTGCGATTAATGTAAACAAAAGAACTGAATGCATTTGTTTGCAGAAGACTCCTGTTGCGAAGATTCGGAAAGCATCACGAATAAGGACATTTTTCTTGTTTATTATTCATTCTATTTTTCTTGTTTCAAATTCTGGCCTAGACTTTCATTGAAAACCAAAAAAAAATGTCTGATTGGAGAGGGAAGAAATCAAGTTACACAGTTGAATACTTCCATTTCAAAGAATGAATAATTTTTGTAATAACATATGTGTTTTGTGATTAAAGAGTTTGTTTTTACATCTTGCATCCAAGAAACTAAATCTGAACACTTGATGTTATACTGGAAAATATAAATATATCAATCAAGTAGCCCAGTTGATTTTTGAAAATTAGTTTTTAATTACTGGTTTACCAAATTATTTATCAATCGGGTTGCAATATGTAGGTTTGAAGGCGTAGAAAAATTGTGGCTCACAAGTAAATGCTTCCTTGAAATTGTTTAAATATTGATAAAAGGAAAATATTATTAAATTACTAAAATTTGTTTGGCTTATTCCTTTAAAATTTTAAATCACCGGTTGTCCGAAAGTGGGCACTGGCTAACTAAGATGAATCATTTAGCAAATGTACGAGAAAATTGTTAGCTAGAAAGTTAATAAAAATTAAATATATGCTGATTGTATGTTTGTTGCACCTGTTATCATAAAATATTGTTTGTATAATTTTTTTTATATATTTAAATTAAATATTTCGTATTAGTTATGCAACGTACTTATTTACCAGTTACTTTTATTTTGTTAAAACCTTTTTTTCATAATTGCCTTTTCATTTATTTATCATGCGTATGTGGAAAATTTAAGCTTTATCTAGTGTGATGGAAATCAAATCCCATTTAGGTGTGTCACAAATATAAAACGAAATTTAATATGTCCGAAAAATACTATTTAATTTGATTCAACTAAACTGTGTAGGCTTAGAAACAGAACATTTTATTTAGAAGTTTGCATTGCTGTATAACTGTTTATCAGGTTGAGAGAAGGGTGGGGAAGGGGGAGAACCATGGACATTCATCTCTTTCAACCATCGTAAAATTATGATTGAAATTGTATTCTTTTTCATGGAAGTCAGGATTTCTTAATCTGTTACCCAAACGTGGGTTTTCATGCAAAACAATAAAGTTCATCCCTATGGCAGCTCCATCATTTGCCCCCCCCCATACTTCTTATTCGCAATTGATGAGGTAATCATCAGTTATCTACAAAAGCAATTAAGTGTTTCACCGCAACAATGAGTTCTCGGATATATTCTGGGCCAAAACTAAACCAATAGCATGGAAAAATGAATGTACATTTTCAGCCTTAAATGTAATAGCAAGCACGGACTACTACTGACCATTCAAAATGCAACATTTTGCAGAGCTAAGAAATATCAAAGCTTAATTTATTGTATAAATAACATTAAATATAAGGGTGAAATAAAAGAGGCTTTTTAGGAGTATTCTCAGGGTATGTCGGCTCATATTGCTTACATACGTTGCCCAAGTTCGTTGTGTTGCATATGTTTGGCTAATTATTCACCGCATGTGTTTGATAGGTGACGTATTAAAAAAGTACACTCAACTTGATGGAAAATGAAAAACTGCTAAACGTGTTATGTTCCGGTCTCGTATTGTCGTTTTGAAACTTGTTTGCAGACATTGAAAGTACAGGATGGCACATGCTACCAAACTTCAGATACGGGGTTAAAATGTATCGGCAGCGCGTTTGGGGAGACGATGAAGGAATAAAATTCCCTATGATACACCAAAACATAACATCAGTTGAAGTACAAATATGGCTATAAATAAGCCCTGTGATTTCTCGCCACTGTGCCACCGGACTTGATTCGGCCATTACGGTGTAGGCAGAATTGTGATTCGTTTGGGAACAGAACATTCGTTTTTCTATTCTGGCATTTAATGCACCGTTGTTGTCGCATACACCTGTGGTATACAATCGAAGTTAATCACAGCTTGTGGGGGCACTGTTGTCGTCAAATGCCCAGGCTGACACAGATTGTTGTGCTTCTTGATGCGCATAACTGCGCCATGCCCCCAATATGCGTCCTCTCTCCAAAAGTGAAATGGACCTTTGTCCTTCCTCCGACCTCCCGGTATTACTTGGGAGAATTATTCGCAATCTTTACATTTTACGTTTCTCAAGGGTTCGTATTCCACTACAAGGAAACAAGTTTGACGAAAAAGGGAAAAAAATTTCCGTACTAAACCATGCAAATTTCACTCTTTATCGATGGCCAGCGGTGATTTTAATAGCTGCTGCTTTATTTTGTTAGTGTAACGTATTCAACGCTCCCTTATAACAAAAAAATAAAAAAATTTAAAAAGAAAAAAAAATTTTTAAAACAAGTTTTTTTTAAATGCTCTAAAAGAAAAAAACTTTTTTTTTTAAAAACTTTTTTTGTGTTTTTTAACCCTTAAACGTATTAAAATTTTTGAAAAAAAGCTTGTCTGAGTTTTGACTCGTATTTACTTATAGTTTGAAAATTTTATTAATTAAAATTAATTAAATTGTTATTTAATTTGTTGTTTATCTACCAGGTAAATCTCCGGGCAAGCTTTTATATCATAAAATGGTAATGACGTTATAATTGATAAAAAAATTTTACTTTTAATTTTTTTTTCACTTTTTTGTTATCGCTACGGTTTCTTGGTCTGTTCAAAAATTTAACGCATCATTGTTCGGTCGTTTGCCCGGGTTTAATTTTGAACAGGCTGCTCAGGGTCTCAATCTTTTTCCCACCAGGCCCCCAAAATGAAGATACTTCCTGGGCCTCAACAAGAGGGTAATGGGGGGGTAAGCATTTGGGCTAAAAAAAAAAAATTAGCAAGCAAAAAAATTTTTGCTTTTTTATATTAAAGCGAAGAAACACACACAAAAAAAAATTTAAACCTAATTTTAAACAATTTTTAATCTTTGTGTGAATTTGGGTAAAAATTCTACAAAAAAAAAAGTTCGGGTTATCTTTTTAAAAAATGACGAAGTTTTTAAATATTTTATTAAAAATTTGAGTATTTTTTGAAAATCGTAAAAAAAAAAGTTTTTGGCATTTTATTTTTTAAATGACTGGATTGTAAAAGAGAAAAACCTGAAATTTCTTAGTGCGGAATATCGATTCATTAACACGAAAAAAAAATTCAAACGGATCGATTTAGAAAACGATTTTTCATGAAAACGCATCGATTTTGACTCATTTTAGAAAAAAATAGAAAATATCATTTTTTAAAAAAGAATTATACCGTATCGTGGCGAAATAAATGATCTTTGCGATTATGTTATTATTTTTTGTCTCATTTTGATAGAAAAAATAAGATGGTTTTTTAAAAAAGGTTGAAAAATCGGAACTTTAAGCTGAATCCGATAAGCTGCTCGGCAGAATAAAAAGCTAACAGGGGTAAAAGGTTTTTAATTAATATCTTTTAACTAATTGCGATATCGGAATATAAATGGTCAAAACATGCATTTTCATCGAAACTAAACGTGTATACAAAATTTCAGCTCAATTCGGTTCTTCAAAATTGAATTGCAGGATTCCACCCGAACAAATTACATTGCAAGTTAAATAAAAGCTTGTAAAAAGAACGGAAAATGAATGATCTCGTGACGCATCGGCGCAATGTGTCGCGAAAACTGGAATGGTTAAAAAAAAAAGCGATTTTACAAAAAGAATCAAAATTATAAGTGGCAATGAACAGGAAAAGAATCGAACAATAATAGACTTAAACAGCATTTTGAAATTATTTATTGGATAGAATACGTATGCTTGTCATTAAAAATAAATGAATCTATTTAAAATAAGTATGTGTGTGTGTGTGGAAATTTCATACACTACATATATGCTTTGTGTAAATTTTAAAACATATTAGTGGAATAAAAAAAAAAGATGAGCTTTTCTGTTTTTCTTATCTATTTTTTTAAAATTATAATGTCTTATTTTTATGACCACATTATTTAACTTATGTTTTTGCTTTTCTTTATTCAACAGAAGAAAAAAATAGTAATTAAACTTTAAAAAAAACTACTTAAAAAAAATTAACTCTAAATTGTGAGCAGTAGGGAGGAAAATTTTATATTTTTTGAAAATGTTTTATTTTTAAATCAAGACAATCTCCTCTGCAAAATTTGCCTATCTATTGGCTTTTATAATTAAAAACGAAGCACTAAATTAATAAAAACTGTACAAGGTGTTAAAAAAGGGAATTTTTCTCATTGAAACAATTCAGCAAAAATATACAAATATTTAGAGACCAAATTCAAGTAAAATGCTACACCAAAAGTAAATGACTTTCTTAGTTTAGGAACTTTGTTTGAATTTTTAAAATTGTATGTGAAGTTTAAATATATATTTTTTATCTATAAGGTTTGGATGTTTTTGTATATCATAATCCACTTGCATTATTTTCTTCATGATAAATATGTATTTCTCAACAATCTCTGTCCTGCATTAGTGGCATAACAAACAACCCCACATTGTTGGCCCCAAAGTCTGACTGATGCCAAGCTCATATTTAACCAATTTATAAAATATTAAAGACAAAATCTGACTTTGCAGGGGTAGCTCTAATAATTTCCAGAACATTAATGTCTTGTGTAATCATTTTTACAGCAAAATGCTACACATCTAGCTTTATTCTTCCTTTTATCTGTAGTGGTATTGTAGAAATGATGTTCAGGCAATTCATTAAATCATTCATTTCCAATTCAATGAGATTTTTTTTAGAAAATATCTTTCACAATTCTTTAAGTCTATTTCTATTATTCATCTTCCAAAGTTTGAAAGCATTGAATCATAATATCTCATAGAAAGCTATATTTCATTTATTTTTTAACATTCCAAACTGTAATTTTATCCATTGTTCCACTGTATGGTGCTCGAAGATTTAGAAAACTATTGAAATTAGAAGTGTATTAGAAGATTAGTCTATGAAGTGCATTTTTTTTTTTTTAACTTGGAGGAAAATTTATTTTTTAAGAGTCTTTATGTGAAGTTTTGAGAATTTCCCAAGAAATTAAAATTTTATTCACAATTTATCTAATATTTATATGAAATTAATACTATAAGTCTAATTCCAAGTTTTGAATTCCTACACACTCACGTGAAAGTGTACAATAAAGGATTGAAACTTTTGGAAATAAAGCAGTAAATAATAATGCACAAAAATTGGGAACAAATTCAAACATGACTATTATAATTTAAAGACTAATCAGAAAATTCCAGTTTTATTAAATGAAAGAAAGATATTGCATTTAGGGGGGATTTTGATTGCTTATATAGCTACCCTATCCATTCTGACTGTAGGTACATAGCAGAGAACCAAAATTACATTTTGTATTTGTGACTTTCACTGGAGTCAGTACATGTTTGTAGCATATTTTGAAATTAAAAAGGGCTCTTTCATTTCAAGTACAATTCCTTGTAACAATGTAAGCATTTTTATTTGTCCTTACTCCTCTTTTGCCACTAACCCTCCCCTTTCCTATTAAAAATCAGTATCTATAAATGTACATAAGTTGAAAGGGATAAACTGATTATAACCCTAGCTTTATTTTGACAAGAGCTTCTTTTTTTCAGATGATGGTGGCTTTGGTAAAAATAAGTTTGACCAACAAAATGGAGGTGGTTTTTTGAATTCTACTATAAATTCTCCGAGTACCTCTGAGAAGAAAAAGGTAGGAAAGTTCAACAATATATTTCTGTAATAGATATTCTATTCTGAATAAATTTTCAAATAAAAATTTATTTCTCCTATCTTTAATGTGATATTCTTTTTTAAAAGTGTAAGATTTTGAAATGAAAAATATTAAAAAAGTGTGCATGTATTAATGACATACCGTATTTACTCAAATCTAAGTCACACCCCAAATTATCTACATATTTTTGAGAAAAGAAAAAGAAATATGTAAAAGTTTCATCAAAATCTGATACTTAAGAGATTTTAAAAAAAATTAATGAGAAATACTAAGAAGTTCATAATTTATTTATTTTATCAGTATTAAAAACTTTCAAATACAGTTGAACCTGTTTTCATGTGGTAAATAGGGACTGCATAAAAAATCGCACAAAAGAATTATTAAAAAATTTTATAAATTCTTACATATAACAAACTAATTTGTGGAAATACTACAAAAAACTTTTTTTATGCAGTGGATAGGGACTGCATAAAAAAAAGTCACATTTATAAAATATGCCAATTATTTACGAAATTTATGTAAGAGTACTTCCATAACAAAATAAATAATTAAATATATGGAAACATTTTAAAAACATATAGTTTCTCATTGTATATACAGATACCTTTTTGGAATTTTATACTCCTTTCTTAACTGGTATCTATTGTAAGAAAATGATTTTCCAATTTGTTGGAAATCTGGATCCCTGCATATTTTTATCCGCTCTCAAAGAATCTGACTTTTTGTCCGTCTTCATAATTTATCAAATTATTGATTGTCACTGTCATTGAAAGTTTCATCTTCAATCAAGTGCGGGCTGCTGGAGCATTGAGAGAAAGCAACTGAATGGGCATTGTCAGGAAACTGTTTATAACAAATGAACAGATTGTCTTGAAGTGTCTACATTTCAGTGGTAATGTCTTACACCCGCATCATGGGGGAGACTCTAGGGGCCGGGAACTGACTTATGCTAAATACGTATTTATCTAATTCATAAAATAGAAAGGCAAAACCTGACTTTCAGGGGGAGGTCTAACTTATTCTCTGTTATGCTACTAGTAAATAGATAGAAAACATTACAGTGGCACCAAATCCATTGAAATTCATACACCGCATAAAAAAAATCGCACAAAAACAGGTTTTTCTGTACATACTTGAACTTATAAGTACTCTAACCATCAGTATCATCTTTCGAAAAAGATTCGTCACTCCTAATTTCACAGCTGACTTCAAAATTGGTGTCGCCATTTTCCCAACACAGTATCGTCTCCTGTGCCATTTATTGTGCAACATTTTTTTTTTTTGGAAGAATGTAAAAGAATTATTAAAAACTGTTGATCATTTATAAGCAAAATTGTCTCATTTTGTCTATGCCATTTACGTATATTGGTTTCATCCGTGTCAAATTTTCAGTGACTGCTGCTCTATTTCCTTCATATTAAATGAGTCTCCCTTTTCATACTTACATCATTGTGAGCTTGTTTTGATGTTATTACTGATGTCTGATGGTTAGGTGATTAAAAGAAAGTGTATACAAAAAATTTCCTGAGTATGAGCAGACAACAATGTTTAGGATAGACTAAATACTGGAGATAAACTATGGAATGGAATAAGTCATCAATGCAGGTGACTAAAATGGGCGGCTACATTTTTCCCTTTGAAAGGGGTGGAAACTCAACTCTCCCCATCAAACAAATGTGTTGTCTTTTATTCTAAGCTGCATCCAATTTTCAGTATCATTAACACTTAAAAATAGTATGGCTTAGATTGGAGTAAATATGGTATATAATATGAGGAAATGCAAAGTGTTTAGATCCATTCTCTTATGATTATGAAACTGTTTCATGAAAGCATTGTTTAAGGTAAAAATATCAATGAATGAAATTTGAACCATTCTTGTGCCCCTAATATATATATTTATTTGCTATTAATGTGGTAGTAACATGTAAGTATTAATAAAGTAGCAACAGATTTCAAGAGTTTTTAAATTCTGTGCAATTATCTGAATTCTTCCACTTAATTTTTAATTTTAGTGTTTAAAAATACTTGAGAATGTATCCGAAAAATTGTCTTTGATCTGTTTTTCTAAACATGTATTATTTTTATTGCTATTTATTGTTATAAATACTATTATTATTATTAGTGATTGGAAAATTTTGTATTTTTTTCTTAATATAAAAACGGGTAAAAACACAGCAAAATGTTTGTGAACAGATTACTTCAGTTTTTAGGTAGAACAAACTTGTTGTACATATTATGAAAAAAATTATACTTTCTTCCATTTTAGCCAGATAGAATTACCAATGTTGTTCCATGTACTATTGCTCAAATCCATTCAGTGCCTGAGTCTGATGATAATTTGAAAATTGGATCTTTGGCTGCTAAAATTGTAAGTTATTCTTTCTCTTCCTTGGTGAAGTGTTAGGTAGAATTTAAGGACAATGTTTCATTTTTGCTTGTAAAAAATGTTTAAGACAACTATTTCTTAAATGACATTAGATTATTACTCATTTTTTTCAAAACTTTAGATAACATTTGTTGGAGTTGTGGAAAGTCTTGACGTTCAGACTACTAAGATTACCTATGTTGTCAGCGACCATACAGGTCCCAGTATAGATGTTCAGTTGTGGCTTGGAGAAACTGATGTAAGTTTTGTGAAAATATATTTAGAATTTTAACTTACACAAAATGTTTTAACTGATGAATCTTCAATGAATATGTATACTTATATATATATAGAGAGAGAGTGAGTGGTGTAGCGAAGAACATTTGGGACCCCCTGCAAACTTAGGTTTTGAGCCCAAATACGTACTTAGTGTCAGTCAAACTTTGGGCCTCGTAGAGTCCCCACCACCACACACACAATGTGGGGGTGTACGTTATGCCACTGCTTATAGTTCAATTTAATTATGTTTGTTTTTTATCCTTTTGATTTCTTTTGACAGTAATGCTTCCTTCATTTCATTATGCATTTCGATTTCTCAGTATGTGTGTGTGTGGTTTTTTGATGAAAATGTTGTATGGACATGATATTGCAATTCTTCTGGTTGTTGAATAATAAACTTCATTTTGTGTTGTTCCTTATTTGTAATCTTATTTTGAGTTTAAATTAAATTTTTTTTATATATATATTTAGTTAAATTGCTAATTCTGTAGTCTGTTAATAATTTATGTTTCAGAGTCATATCACCAGCCAGTAAAGGGCCAATGTTTTTCAAATTACCGATTTGTAATGTGATTAGGACATCATTTTTATGTGATTACAAAATATGCATAAAAAAGTATTGCAGATCATCTCGTTCTTTAATGATGTAATTTTTGTCATGAATAAAATTTTCTGTTTTTATTTTTTATTTCGTGTTTGTCAAAAATTGATTATGTGGTTCTTTCATGCTGAACTCATAATGTACTTTCAATTGTTTTGAGTAATGTATTTAATGTGCATTTTTTTGCTAGAGCTTTGATCATGTATGGGGCAGTTCTCATATAATAAGTTCACATTAGACCCATAGACACCTCTTCCTTAGAGAAGTCCCACTCGTGTATAATTATACTTCACCATTAACCATAAAGTTCATGATGATTCAGGGATTTGTTTTTAACCCTCATGTGTTAAGTTACACATCTCAGTTTTAAAAGAGTCTGCATGTACTGTTTGAACATATCTTCATTTGATGCAGCAACGTATCAGAAGCTTTTTGCATAACTGTTCAATATGTTTTATTTATGAATTATTTTTAATTGAAATAAGTAATGATGTAGGTAAGTAATAATGGTATAATGCCCCTGTTTAAATACAGCTTGATTTACAAATAGTCTGTTTTTAAAAGTTTGCAAAATAATTATTTTTTTCCTTAATGTTTTAATTGCTAAATATAAATAAAATCCTGAATTATTTCGTTTGAAAGAGATAAGTAGTATTTCTTTTTAAGTAGCAATAGAATAAAATTTCCAGGTTCATTTTTGTTAGATGGTTTGATCAGTCCATTTAAATATTTTGGATTTTGGTGTAAATTTTAATAATTCTAGTACTATTAATATGAAATACATGCTTGGGCATTCTATAAGAATAGTTTTGATGTTGTATTTTGTCTACTGATACCTTTTATTAATGTATTTCATTTTTATGTCTGTACATTTTATATCTCCTTTGAAGAGTTTGAAAACAAAATTTTTAATGTATCTTATAAAAGTAATTTCAGCAAATGCCTTGTTTTCTGTGAATTACATTTCAAATTTAAAGTTTTTGAAACTTACAGGAGCAAAGCAATAAGTTTCGTGAGATCTCCGAAAATTACTATATACGTGTGACTGGGGCCATTCGCTCGCTCAAAGGGAAGAGGCATGTGATTGCCTTCAATATGCAGCCCATCAAGGACCTTAATGAAATAACTATGCATATGGCTGAAGTAATACACACTTCTATGTCTGTTAGTGTCATGGATAAGCAGGTAAAGATCATTTCACTCATAATTATCATAATTTTATCTGTTCATGAAATATTATGTTTTAACATGCATTGAGCTCATTTTAGGTTCTCGGAGAATTGTTGTTACTTCTTTTGTATTTAGGAAGTTTCATAAAAAAAATTTTTTTTATTTCTATGAGACAATATTTTTCTCTTGATTTCTGTCACAACAGTTTTACTATATAAAGCTCTCATTTTGCTTTCAATTGTATTTTTAAAAAATTTTTAACTTCATAAAACATTTTTGTGTGCTAAAAATGATTTTGAAATTCATGAAAAAAAAATCTTACTTGGTTACAACAATCATACACTCATTTGGATGTCAGACATTTCTTTCAACAGGAAAAATGTTCAGCTGCCTCTTTTAACACTGGTTATTTGCATTTTATACATATTCTCTATAGAGCTGTGAATTTTCCCCTTCCCTTAAAGATTTTCTTTAATCTTGGAATCCCTAAGATTTATGTAATTTAATAAAATGTATTGCAGTTGCATCTGCACATTTTTCTGTCATTTTGGTAAAAATGAATATCAGTCTGCCCTTATTCATTGTTAGTCTACTGACGACTTATAACTTTTGCTGGGAGAGAAAAAATTCAAGTGCACGTATTAAGATCATATACGTGCATACACCAAATCATGACTTTCTAGCTTCATTTCTTCATATACAGAAAATTATGATTGGATATTTTTTAAATACATCGTAAATTCATATATATGTGTGCATATTCATGTATATGCATTAATAAAAAAAAAAGGTTTGCTGAATTGCTTAAGTAAATTATTTATTAAATTTTAATCAAAAATCTCTAATTTCTGCTTAGAAAGCATAAATAAAATAAATATTTGCGAGTTAGACATCTTTTAGCTAAATGAGGATCTACTAACTATTATTCTTCAAGAAACAAATGAAATATTGCATTTTTGTTTGAGTTAAAAACTACCAATTGGAATTGTTTTGTAAAGGTTGAATGCAGTTCTGTGATTTATCATTACTGGAACAAAATCATTTATATAATGGTTTAAGCTATAAATGAAAAATAAGGAATTCCCCTTTTCTCAACAATTTATGATAATTTTTCCTTAAGTTGATTGGTGACAAGAGAGGGTGGTAGAGAATACATTTATGTGTTAATTTCACTAAATAAATTTTGATTTTGAAATAATTATGAAATTATTCTTTTTTTTTTTCATCAGAGTGCATCCTCTACAGGTTATGGAACAGCTTCAGTTCTATCTTCTGGCATGATGGAATCTAACACTGATACGTTTAATTCAGATAGTTTGAGAAAGCTCACAAAGCCCCAACAGTTGGTGAGTTCATCCTTTTGTTATACATGAAAATTTATTAGATGGAAGAGAAAGTTAGTTTATTAATAAATGTTACATTTTGTGATCCAGCTCTGAATTATTGAATGAAAGTAAATGCAATAGTGCTTCTTCCTTTAAGAATTTCCTTTTTAAATATTTGATGCAAAAAAAAAATTAATGTAGTTTACTTAGAATTATGTACTGTAATTTTCATATATATATATTTAAATATATATATAATTCAATCACAATACAAAAAATCGAAACCAAATGAATCCTATAACATTAAATCCCATTTCAAAATATCAATGGCGAATATAGAAGATAAAATTCCAACGTTTTCAAACAAAATTATAAAATAAAATTTATATAAAATATCCAAATTTAACTTCGGACTTAGGACTGATAAGTGGGGTTAAATTAGTTTGATGAAACAGCCAACCTTCCCTATTGCAACTTGGTAAGTTAATGGGAAAATATCAATTCTCAAAAATTAAAAAGTTAAAATTTAAAAATTAAAAGTTAAAATAAAACCATTAAACTTGAAAAATTAAACTATTAAGCCATGCGTCTGAAAGATATTATATTAAAATTCTAAAACAATTAATTGCATAATATAAGTGAACCCTCGAACACCAAAAGATATGGCAGCACTCATCTTTAAAAATAGTTGTATAGGTGAAAAAATGTCTAAAATCCGAAAGTTCAAATTAAAAACCAAGTATGTTCACAAATAAATAAGCGTAAATCATTAAAAACTCACCAAAAAGCGCATTCTATCAATTCAATTCACAAATTTGAACGATTTTCTCATATTTAATACAACAATTACCACTCCTATATTTTGCTGCAACACCCACTAATGCATGTCAATCCAAATGATTAAGCCCAATCTCACACTAGGGTTTAACTGTTGGTTGGGTAAATCAGATTGCATGCAAAAAGTTGCTTGATTAGTCATTAACGTTTGATTGGTCATAAATAATTTTAAAGGGTGTAATTAGTGTAAATATTGTGGTCTATGTGTATACTATAATGCTTCTATTCTGTGTGTGGAATGCACATATTCTTCACAACTGGACCACTAACAAGCTGACTTTGTGGACCTAATGTTGTATGGTGGATTTGTGCATTTATGAGTTTAAAAATATTTTTAGAAATATTTTTGATCTATATATTTTCTCAAGAAGTTGATGGGATAATCATTCTGTACATGCAACAAAATATAAATTTCTGGATGTTCTTGAATTTATCAATATTGTGTGTAGTTAAATTATTATTTCTCATCAAAAATTTAAAGTATATTTCTAAATATTGATATGTAAGCAGCTATTGAAGTTGGTATCTTTATGACATTGAAGTTAAATGCTTCCTTTTATCATAGATATTGCTGTATATAATTTTATTTGTCAATAATATTTTAAATCTAAATCTAAAAATTCAACTGCTGGGTTAAAAATTTGTCTGTATTAATTTTAGGTATTCGGATAAAATTAATGCTAGGTTTAAATTAAATGTAAACTGACCTATAACAATTTAATCATCTATGTATCTTAATAAGAGGCAAGATGGTTCATTTCTTCGATTTGGTTCATAGTGGTGTAAATACAGATTAAGCGGGCTGTACTGGCTGGACCACCCTGAGGCAATCCCTTTGATTTTGTTTGTAGAGTTTGTTATCAAAAATAATGCAAAATTCTCCTGTATTACCAGCGAATTAGTGTATCGAACTTTCAAAACTGGTAACATCATTCAAACCATATTTCTCATATGCATCTGAAAGTACCTGAATTATATCTTCTATTTTGATGGAGTTAAATCTTGAAATCAAATCCATGCACTGAAAAATACTCTTATTGCTCAACCTTCTTTATTACATCATGGCTGTTTTTATATTACAAGAGTATCTTTAAATTTGTCTATTGTATCTGTAATATGGTCTGTAAAATTCTTCGATTTGGATATATAAGTAGTGAACCCATTTTGTTACACTACTTGGAATTTGACTGGATTTTTTATGAAATTTAGGAGTCAAAATATATGGGGATATTTAATTTTATTGCTAGAAATATTTAATTGTTTACAAAATGCCAATAATCTATTGTTAATTTCTTTCATACTAAATTTACTTTAACTTCATATGCATTGTTATTTTTATATGATCCATTTTTAATTTACTATAGTAATATATTTACACATTATTGCATAATTTCCTGGGACTTTATCAACATAAACTATCTAAAGTGTTTTTGTAAATTTTCTATTGGTCTTTTGTTTTCTCTATAAGAAACATCATTTTTTGTTCACAAAATTAAAATTCAAAATTCATTAAGTCTCTGAGGACATGAAATCCATATTCCTTAAAAGGCCTGAGTAGGTAAATTATATTTAATTGCAACATTTTAGAATAAATTTATTAATATCTTCTGACAGCTGTTTTTCTCACATTTAAATTGCTATTATTTGAAATAGTTAGTGATAACCAGTGCCTTTGCACATAATTTTTCTTAATTTCTGATCTTGAACTATTTCTAAGTTGCCTGTTACTCACGTGTCCATGATAATGCGTCCACGTATTTCCTGTAATCATTGCATATACATTCTTTTAGATCTACCAATTCCTGAATACTGTTATAGTTAAAAGCTTGATCTACTAATTTTTTGTATACCTGAACACTGCATTTTATTAAGACATTTCTCACGGGAATAAATCCATGTGTTTCTTAAATATTTCAGAAAATCTTATCCCATTATATGATTTGTTCATGTATAGCAAAGTGCAATATTCTGTATTATAAGTATCCTTAGAGTCTACAGCACATATTTTAATCTAGTGTAATATATTTGCATAGATCCATGACTAAGTGTGATCCGTGATTGCTCCTGTTAATCAATACTTTTATTAAATTTAAAATTATTTCCTTTTTATTAAGTCCATACAAAAAATACTTTATTTGTCCAACGCTAAAATTATTCTCAAAGTCTTGTAGTAATTTATTTAATTCTTTTTTAATTGTATCTCTACCTCTATTTTCTAGCTTTTTGCGTCCGCCCTTTCTAACCCTTTTAGTCTTATTATTTCTACCACTATATATAGAGTCCTTATCATTTTGTTTCAAAACCTGGATTAAATTTTTGTTATTCCACACCACATTTAATCCGTAAGGATACATAGTGTTATGAACACCGATGTAAACGTTTTCATACCATAGTCTTTTTATCTTATTTGGAACAATCTTAACAATATTCAACACAGCACCTTCAAAGCATATATATATATGCTTAATACAATAAATTATTGTTATATTCTAATATAACAATATTTCAATTCCAAAAGGGAAATATATTGTAAAATTTTATATAAAAGAAACTATATATACACTCACTTCCAAAAGTTAACAGGGAGAGGAAAATGCTAATTTCCAGAAGCCAGTGAGAATTAAAGAGGATGCAATTCGCTGCAGAGGTAGATGAAAGTATGCAAATATGTTAGATAACAGCCAATCGTGCTTTCATGTCAACAGATATGCAAAAAGGGCAGTATTATAAGAAGCCAGCTTTATGAAGGGTTACAGAAGTTGAGATTGTAAGTGCTGATAGAAGGTGTTTAAAACTTTCGTATTATTTCTTTTCAAGACATACGTGTTTCTATGACTTCCAGAAATGAATGGAAGATTCTGAGTGCTGGCGTGCTGTGGGGCGCATTGAAGCAGGACAGTCAATCACAGATGTTGCTCTTTTCTTCGGCGTTCATCATTCTGTAATTCCACGTTTATGGAAACAATTCCAAACCACACAGACAGTTGTCCGAAGCCCCGTTGGTGGTCGCCCAAGGGTTACAACCCCTCGGAGGATCGATATATTGCTATTTTAGCCAGGCGGAATCGCAGAGCGACCTCCACGTGTGACATCTATGATTACAGCGTCCATTAAAAAGGCTATATCTTCAGCTACTGTACGCCGAAGATTACATATGAATGGACTGTATGCCCGGGTACCTCGAGTTTGTGTTCCTCTATACGTCCAATCAAGAGGGACACGATTAAAGTGGTGCCGGGAACATGGCAGTTGGACTGTGTCTGACTGAGGCAATGTCATGTTTACTGATGAGTCAAGATTTGCTCTGGAGCCAGATGACAAGCGTATAAGGATATGGCGTAAACAAGGAACACGCAATCAGCCCCAAAACATCACGCATTCCGAGGCGGAAGCATTATGGTGTGGGCAGGGATTTCATTAGGATACAGCACTGACCTGCACATCTTTAAATGGGGTTCTGTGATGGCTGTCCGGTATCGAGATGAAGTCCTAGAACCCATTGTGAGATTGTACACTGCAGCAGTTGGCCCTATTTTTGTTCTAATGGACAATAACGCGCATCCCCATACAGCTGACATCGTTGATGACTACCTGGAGAGTGAAGGGATTGCGCATATGGCATGGCCAGCATATTCGCTTGACCTTAATCCCATTAAAAATCTTCGGGATGCTCTCGGCCGTGCTGTATCTTCACGTTTCCCACCTCCAGCTACTCTTATTGAGCTGGAAACTGCTCTACAAGAAGAACGGCGATTGCTTAGTTCTGCGATGGTTGACCACCTAATTGAAAGCATGGTCAGAAGGGGTAAACTTTGCAAACAGATGAGGGGGGAATCACATACCCTATTAATGTCCTTTTTTTCATTTTATGCTGTTTATTTTCACTTATACATAATTCTGTTTAAGTTTCCAGTATGACATTATCTGATAACTTACAAAAATTTAATATTGTTTTCATTTCTGTACATAATTATTGATTTTGTTTTATGTATAAATATATATTGCTACTTTACTGCCAAATTTTGTGTCAATCAAAGCAGTATTTGTTGATTTTTTTTGCATTTTACATCTTCATGCATAACTTTTGAAAGTGAGTGTATATATATATATATTTATAAATATTTAGTTTAGTTGCTTGATGCTAATTATATCCAAGACAGTAGAAAGTGAATACTCAACTCTCATGTTTACTAGTAAATTTTTTATGCATTATTATTGGTCCATTTTTATTTTTTGTAATTATTAAATTTCTGTGTTTTGTAAGTGCTCATACATTTCCTTGTATCAATATTAAAAATTTAATTTTCAATGAATTAACGTATTGCTTCTTCCCCAAGAAATATATATTTAACTGCCTGATTTTCAAAACTTCAAATATTTTCTCGGTATCCTTTTGCTTTTATGAAGGTAATTTTTTTACAAAAAAATTATTTCTTTATTTTACTTTCAATTTTATCCAATAATATTCCCAACTAAGAAAAAACAAGAAAATGGTTCTTCTAGTTGTAGAATAAAATGCATGTTTTTTAATCTTGAGTATTTTTTTAAAATTTTTGAATCATAATTAATTTGTGTTCATGTCTTTTAGGTGAAGCAAGCAATTAGTAAGTGTAAAGATGAACAAGGAATTAATGTGATGGAGCTGTATAATAGTTTGAAATCTCTAAATCGTCAGTCTATTCAGTAAGTTGTTTGCAAATTGTTGAAAATACTACTTTGTTATATATAGCAGGGGTAGGCAGACTTTTCCAGAGTGTACAGGTTACTTCTAATGGTTTTAAGGTGTTGCGGCCCCCCAATGGGGTGGGTGGGACCATTCTGTATTAAAATTGTATGCTTTTTTTCTTAACACTTGTTTTCGACATTGTATCCGCCCCTTAAACTGTCAGATTACTGTGTTTACTAGAACAAGTAACACAAAATTGTCAAGTTATATGCTTAAACAACTATGAGCGACTGCTAGACCATGGAGCAGGGATGTATTAAATGTAGCGAGCAGGGAACATAGTGAACTAATGAATCTTAAACCAATGCATGTACTTAATTTGTTCGCTGCCAAGTCCCGCACCATTGCTGGACAGGACATCCACACATGACCCAATCCCGTAAAAGTGCAGGAAATGGGGTTATGTTTGGGATGTCTGATTAAAAGTGAAAAATATTTGTTTAAAGTATAAAATGACAGTATGAGGAAAATTGTCATTTTACAAAATTTAATTTTTATTGAATGCCAGAAATTTTTTAATCATTGTATATAGTTAATTTAAATCAGTTTTATTTCTAATCTAAGTCTCCATTAATTGATAGTCAATTGAACTATTGAATTGGATATCTAAAAGGGTATTATATTTTAATGCATGAAAAGGTTATCTTTAAATCCTAATGAACAAGTTTTGCATCATAATTGTCAAATTTTATATGTATTCCCAAATTTCTAATAAATGTAAAATTTTAAAGGAGGAACTCATTCTTATTTCAATTTTGTGGTATAATTTTGTATGCATGATGCTTTAAAATATAAGATGTTTTGATGTGAAAGGAAAATTAATATATATTTTATGCCATAACAGATTTGACAAGAAATGTGTTTCTTATCAAATGTGTATTTATATTGTTTTCAAATACACCACATTAACAATCTGAAAGTCCATTCTATTCCTCTATCCATTCCGTCACTTTGTAGTAAAATGTATGGGTTTGTTGTTGTGTGTCACTTTTGCCACTTGATTGACAGTAATAGATCAAGGCTCACGAAATTCAACGTGGCAAGGGGCTAATTGTAGGTTAGTCGTAGCTTTGAGCACCATACAAATGACAGTACGATTTGGCGATTGGTTCCACCCCAGTTTTGAAGGAGAACACCCTGGAGGTGGTGAGAGGACTTGCAGCTCAATAGCTTTTTAGAGGTCCCCATACCTCAAAAGCATTTACAAATATCCATGTCTTCGGAATTTGAATTCAGGCCCTATGGCACAGCAGTCAGCGTCACTAACCACTATACCGGATGGGTGGCTTAATGGTATGGGCTGGTGGATACCGAATGGGCATTGAGTTTGCACAGACTTAAAAATTGAATTTTTTTATTTTTTTTCATTCATTAATTTTATGCAATACTCTGCTTCATTTAAATTTACAAGTCCAAATAATTTTTTCATAATTTTATATTTGATGTGCATTATACTAAATTATTACTTTATTTTACTTTAACTGAAAAAAATACTACAGGAAATTTTTAAACTATGAGAATTTGTGAAATTGGATTTGCTATTTCATGTACTTGTTTGAGAATTATTTAGTGAGGAGAAAGAAAGCAAAGATGCTAGTTCATTTCAGAAAAGGAATTGAATTTAATTAATCAGATATTGAACTAAGCATACAACAGAGAGAATCTGAACAATTTATATGTGATGATGATTCAGGTAAATTAACGTATTTACTGAAATCTAAGCTGCACTTTTTTTCAATGTTAATGCTACTGAAAATTACGTGCGGCTTAGAATCGAAGGAAAAAAATTTGTTGGCTTGGGCAATTAGAGCAATTACATATTCATGTATGTATTTAGAAATTTATAATACTGGTAAAATAACTTAATTATTCACTTCTTATTAATTCTCATTTAAAATTATTTTGGTTTTGTGAAATTGAATATTAAAACAAACCACTTTGCACTATTTTTCACAAATACTTATTGAAAATTTGGGGTGTGGCTTAGAATTGATGGCAGCTTAGATTTAAGTTTTGATCAGGAGGGGTTTGATAACTAATGGATGTGGCTATGGCTGATTTGAAACTTCAGTATTCAATATGTTGTGTATTGTAATAAACTGTGGTCCATGAAGGTTTGAATCGGAACCGAGACTACAGATTTCAAATATTACATGTGATATAACAACACTAGTAAAAGAAATACAGCACCATCGTTCTCATTAAAAATTTTAATTAAAACATCTGTTTGAATTTTTGTAATATTTTAATTAGATGTTACTGTTTTCTTAAAGGAGTGACAAAAGAAGTGTTAAAATACCTGTATGAGTAGCAGAGGCAGTCTAAGGATTATTGAGGAATCCTTAAAGTACTCAGCCATGTGTTGGGAGTCAGGGAAGGGTGTTCAAAATTTTGGGGACCTGTGATGTTTGGCTGGTGCATAGAAGGAGCCACTGCGATCAAAAGTTTACTAACTACTTGCAATAGGGTATTAGTACTTGATTAAATAATAAATTTAAAGGGAATTACATAGTTATCTTCAGATAAGATTAAAACAAATAATTATTCTATTAAGTACAGGTGAACTCAAAAGGTAAGCTTTGCTACAACTTTTTTTACAGAGAGAAAATGTGTTTTGAAAATGGTCACAATACAATAACTTCACTCAACAAACGAAATGCCTATTGTGGCCTAGATCTCGGAAACCATTATTTCTAAAGTTGAAAGATTTCGTCCTTAAATAGATTACTGATAGAAGAGCCAAGTGATTGTTCATACAATTTGACATTCAAATATACACCCTTGCAATAACCCAACAGTTAGGCAACAAATTACAGCATTTTAACATTACGAAGCTTATTTTTCTTTTTTATCACAAACTGAATGGATGATTTCCATTGCCAATTTAAACTGTGGTGAGCTTTATGAATGATGATCATATATTTGAATAAATATGTACTTAAAAAGCAAAGCATCCAAACTTTTGTATATCTTTTGCAGTAAAAATTAATATAAAATTGTTGTGTCTTATTTTTGGAAAGCAGAGTTGGTAAAATTTTTATTTTAGGTGTTTATTTGTTAATTGCCTAACTTTTTATTATCATAATATTACTTTCTTATACAAAAGTGGAACTAAATAAAATTATTATGGGGAAAAAAAGTACAACAAGCATTTACTTCTGCAAAATTTAAAGCATATTTGTTGGATAACTATATATATGTGTGTGCATAAAGTAATAAATCTAATGGTTTATTTGGTACTTTTTAATAAAAAATAAAATTTCTTATCTTTTATAAAAATATGTTAACATTGTAAAGTATATCAGAGATCTTTAATAATTTTATGTTATGAATATTTGCAATTAAAAGTTGTATTTTAATATTTCAGGGAAGCTTTAGAATTTCTGAGCAACGAAGGCCATATTTATTCTACGATTGATGAAGATCATTATAAATCTACAGACAGTGTCTAAAAAGATTTTTTCTCCTTTCATATAACATTGCATATATCATTATTTCTTACACAAAGCAATTATGTTTTATATTTTTTTTATACAGTGTTTAAGAGTTGCTGTATTAAAATTCAAAATATATCAAAAACTGTATTTCCTGAAGTTGTTTGTATCATTTCATATGAATATCATGTAAAAAGATTTAATTCAAATTAAAATAATTTTCTGTAAAGTTTTTCGAGGCATGTTTTTTATTTGTATAATTTTACAGTGTTTTAATGAGTCTTTTTGCACTTGTAGTAGTTAATTTGTATTTATTTCATTAAGTTGGTCTTAGCGACCCCATTCTGGAAAAAATGAATATTGTGGATTTCCAAATAAAATTTACTTAGAAACAGGAAAATTAAGTATCAAATTTAAGTTTGTTTTGCACTGAGTTTTGTTCAGAAACTTTAATCATTTTCAATTCAGAAGTAATAAGATTTTTAGTAAGACAAAATGTAACCTTCATTTCTGTTAGTGTAGACTATGTTCAATTCGCATCCAAATTTTTTCTCCGTGGAAAGCTCCCCCTCCCCTTCCTATCTCTTTGTTACATTGGTTATATTATGTGTGATTGGTGTATTTTATTCCATATGAAAATTGTTTGCTCTTTGTATTTTTTGGTTGGTGTGTTATTTAAAAGAAAACTTTTCTAATTCAGAAAAAGTTTCATGAATTTACTTTTCTAAGTCTACTGTAGAAAACCTTTTGCCATTTATAAACTTTTTTTTGAAAAAGTTTTCTTTTTAAGAAACCACTTTCGAATCTTAATATGAATTGCACAAATTAAGTAGAGAAAAATGAAATTCTATATGTGTTATGATTGTTAACTAATGACTTATGTATCTAAAAAGACAGTTGAGAAAATTAAATTATGTATTATTTTCAAGCTACAGTAGAACCTTGTTAATCCAGATTAATATGGCTTTAGATCATATGGATTAATCAGAATAACTTGTAAAATGATTCAAAATACATAACTTTACATTCTATTCAATATGTGCATTTTGAAAGAAGATGAAATAAAATAATTAATAATGTATGCAATAAAAAAATTCAAATGACCTAATTAAACTGTTAAGAATGAAAGCATATCAAAATACTTTGATTCGGATAGTGGACACTATAATTCTAGTGTTCTGATTCACTTTCTGCCATAAATACTGTGTTTTTTGTGTAGGCTACTAAGATGAACATCAAGTAAATGTCAATATAAAGTTTTTTAAATAATCTGTCACAATTATGACACTTTATGGTATATATGTTAAGTCAAGGGAGAAAAATTACTTAGAACACATGATAGTCAAACTTTGTGTTCATTAATTGTGAATATTTTTGTAAAGGTTATCCAAATTAAATGAGTTTAACTGTAATTATAATTATTTAGACCAATACTGAATTCAAAAATGAATTTGCTTTGCATTATGAGAATAATTCATTCAGAGAATTTTCATTAATGTGTGTCTGCTTGTTTATGTGTTATTTTATTTTATGTTCAATTTGGAATTTATTAGTTGTTGTTTTCTTATGAATTTTTCTAATTAAGATGCAATGTAAAATTTCAGTCAAAAAAAAAGGCTCATTCAGTGGAGAATAAACAATTATTTCACAATAAATAATTAAGTAGAGGAAAAAAAGAAGGAATAACTCTTGTCATTTTTCCTACCAAAAGAAATCCTCTAGATTGTAATTGTCAGTTACATAGTCAATGCAAGATTCTTGATATGAAGGTATTCTTCAAAATCTGTCTTCTTTACTTTCATCTCTCAGTCATTTGAAGTTAGAAATTTTAGAATAAAAATGTGGTGGATATTTTTCACTCATTTTATACTTGAAGGATCAAATGTTATATACATGTAGATTACCAAAATAGTTTGTTGTTTTAAGAGTACTGAAACATAATAAGAAAAGTGGGGAGGGGGGGTTCAATACTTTCCAAATTTTATGGTGGGAAAATAAAATCACAAACAAATATAAGTACTGAAGCAAAACTCTCATTTCTTATATAGAGAATTCATTTATAGCAAAAATAAACTTATAATTTACATATAAAACCAGGAAAGAAAGACTGTTACAGTAAAAAAAAATTCTGCTTGTGAAAGCTGAACTTATATTGGCATATTGAAACTTGCTGACACATTTGTTGATATAATATTACTAACTACTGTCTAATAATAAATCTCTGCGCACCTAATTTGCTATATTTTGAGGTGGTTTTAAAAGTATCCCACTGTGCATATTTATGTAATTAAAACATTGCCTACTTTTAATACTGCTGTCTTTCAAAGAGTGTGTGTGATAACTGTTATGGAATAAAACAAAATACACTACTGAAGTACTTCAAAAGGGCTGACATTTTAAAATCTGTGCTAGTTTGATATCTCGGGGCACGCGCCAAGTTGTTTGTGTTCGCCAAGATGAGCGATAACATTACAATATGGTTACCTTGATATTTTTATCGTCTGGCCATGGGGATAACGTATATTAGAAATAACTTTTGTTGGTTTTTTCCGGCGGTAACCCTATTAATTTCAGATGATTTTAATTCGATTTCTTTAAAAAATCTAACCATTTTCAGTGTAGTTCTATTACTTCTGTTTTATTTTGTGCTATTTTCAAATATGGGTAAGTAATAAGATATTTTTTTTAAAAAAGAATGAGTGTTGCACTTTTAATTATCGCTTTTAATCGTTTATTTTACGTTTTAAAAATGCTTTTTTTTTAGCGTTTCTTGTTCGATGAAATTTGTCGAAGGAACTTGCAGTTTTCAGTATCATTATTAATTTTAACATATATATTATGTAATTATTTTATTAATGTAATATAAAAATGCAATTATTACTGTTGTAATAATCGTATAACATTCGTTTTTTATAATTGTTTTTTTATATTTTATAAATATTATTACATATTATGTTATTTATTTATAATTATGTAATATGAGAGTATTCTTATGCATTAACTTTATTTTATTATAATACAATGATTATTCTTTTTTATAATTATTATAAAATTATATTATATATAATAATTATTAAATCATATATGAATATTATATATAATTACTATTAAATTAAATAAGATTTTTATATTGGTATTCATCATTGATTGATCTTGGTTTTTCTCAATCTCTTCCTATATCCTTCATTTGAAATACATTTCAATGTATTTTCAAACAATTCTTTAAAATTGTGTATCATTAAATTACCCCTAGGCCGCCATCTTGGATTCCATTCCAGCTACAACAAGCGCTGCTTGGCGCCATGCCCCGTGATATCAAACTAGTTCCTTAAAATCAATTTTCTTCAAGATTGAGCTTAGGTTACACATTTCTAAAATGAAAATTACTATTTTGATCTTGTGAAGTCAGAGCTTAGATTTGCAATGTTATGTGCCGTTCTTCCTACCACTATTCTACTGAATGTAATGAAAATTAAATAGCATAGTGTGACATGAATTATCAATCAGTCAAAAGAATAAAGAATTTATCAATGCATATTGTTAAATTTTTTCTTATTAGTAATGAAATATCGTTTGTTCTGCAATCATTAAAAAAAAAAAATATTTCTGTGCTGAGTTATCCAGAATTTTCTAATTTGCAATAAAGGGAGTTAGGTTAACCAATGATTTATTTAATAGGATAAAATTTCCACTGGTATTTTTTTATTTCATGATTGTTTCTCAATTTGAACAAAAAAATGAGCTTCAGGCGAAATTTATTTTACACTCATCACAATCTCTATTTTATCAAAAACAGATGTTTTTCAAATAATCAATTCCTTGACCCATTGAATAACTATAATTACTTTTCATGGATGACTTAAGGAATTCTAGCTAATCACCACTCTACAACAACTTTTACGTATCCTAACACTTTTGCGAGCTGATTGTGGAATCGATATGCAGGATGTTGCCGAATTCGAGTGACAAATTCAGCGGTTTAATGATGACACATCACCATAGAACATAGGGGCGAAAAAAGCGCGTTTAGTCGGAATAATTCGCAAAAATAGTTATGAAGAGTGTGATGCCGATTTGAATGAAAATGGGCAATAAGAGAGAGATTAGAAGTTCATTTCTTAAACGTGTAAAGCATGACATTGCATCACAGCTCGACATCGTATGTGAAATGACACGTGATTGTAATGGAAGTTGCGACCGTGTAGGTCATAGTACAGCCGACGAATGAAGGATTATCGGAATTACTGGCATTTACTCATTTAAGTAACTGGCATTACTCATTTGAAATAACGATGGTTCCCGTGCCGTGACATACACAAACGATTTTGGGTGACTCCAGAAGAAGGAATTGGATAGGTTGAGGTCCAATGCATCTATCGGGATTTGTAGCATAGAGGGTGTGACGCACTGCAATCTAAATATATATATATCCTTTGCCCATCTTTGGCATCTCGGCCATTAGTCGACGAGCAACCCAATAAAATGATGATGAAGCAAAAAAGAATCAAAATTTGTCTACAAAAAACTTCAAAACAATTGGGGCAGTGTCTGAGGTGGTCACCCTCCATTTCATGCTGGTGGCACAGAGGGCAACAAGCAGAATCCAATGCGATGTTCTGCAAATAGTTATGTCCAATAAGTAAGCGAAAGCGCGTAACTCCAACAGATCGAGGCGGGGAATTCTGCCATTTTTGTTAAGCAAGATGTTCCACCTTTTACCTACAGTTGCCTCACCATACTGGGAGACTTTAAATTTGCAGTTTACTGTAAATGAGTATTTTGATGTTACGCAGAGGCAAAGGAGAGTCAGATTGTGTGGGATATGAGAGATCCTGCTTTAGCAAGCCTATCTGCTTTCTCATTTCCGGAAATGTTACAATGCCTGGGAATCCACTGGAGGGTAATACTTTCTCTAGACTTCCCAAGTGCAATTAACTTCATTCTACAGGAATGAACTAGGGCGTTTTCATTATATCTTGTTAATTAGAGACAAAATGGCAACTTGAGAATCGGTAAAAAACACATTTTTGCTTTCAGAGCAGCTTTCCAATTTATCGCAAATGATATTGCTGCTATCTCACCATCAAAATTATCGCAATACTTTCCAACAGGATTACTAATACTGAAGCACTTGGAAGGGCTTCAGAATCAACATTTTTAATAACATCTTGCTGAACCATCTGTGTATACATGGAACCATTTGTCAAGAGGATATCTGCAATGCGCCATCATGCATGAACCACACTTTCTGATGCGCAGTGACCGATACTTCCTGCAACATCTCCGAGAAGACGAGCTGTAAGGGGGGGTGAAGGTATTTTGTGCCATTGTGTGGGTGTGAAGCATTCGAGCTATATAAGTATATCCCCACATTCGTTTGGGCAATATGGGTCATCGCGTCCTCCGACGGCTACTATTATGGCAACTTTCATCGACTCCACGTGGTTTGCGATTCCATGTTCGGTGATTTGTCGTCCCCATGCTGCCCTTTGAATTTATCGGTCGAGTTCGGTAACACCCTGTTTATTCTTATTAACCCTCTGAGCGGTCTGCATTTTTTTGCTTTAGGTGGGGTTCTCAAAAGCGGTTGAGCCGTATTTTTAGAATGCGGCTCGGCCGCTTTTGGGAATCTTGCTTGAAGGTAGAAAAAGCATCTCTGGAATGGCGGAATTTTACGTGCAGACCGCTTGGAGGGTTAAGTATTGCTTCTAAGTGAAGCTTGGTTATTTTTCAAAAGTCATAGAACGCATGTTAATAGTGCTCGTGGCACTTTGTTATAAAGCATTGGGGATTTTTTTGGTCTATAGTTTAATTTATTCGAAACCTTCTGCAAGAAACGTCAGTGTACAACGAATGTGTGTTTTATCTATGTATTATTGGTCATATAAACATTGGGTCTTTTTTTTTGAAACCTGAAAAAGTCTTCCAAATGTGGGGTTGGCTTTTTTTAACTGTAGGAGACGATAAGCATAAGAACCCGATGTAAGTTTGTGCATTAGTGAACACATTGTTGTTTATCCCAATCGAAAAGATTTAATGGAGGATTTTAATCGGCACTAGTTTCGTTGGATTTTATATATATTTTATTAAATATTTATTTGAATCAAATGTTTGATGTTATTAGTATTTTCTACATAATCATGTGCATACTACTCTTTTTTTTTTACATTTCAAAAGATTTTCAATTATTTTACATTTTATGTGTACATGATCATAACTTTTCGCTTAAAAGTTTTTTCCATTCATGACTTTTTTGTTCACAACCATGCAACGGCACACCCGAGTACTTAAAAGTATTCTTGCTATTATTTCAAATTTTGCGACTTGGACGACGTACGGAGTCAGCAAACAAACTTTCGAATTCTTGTCATTTTCTTAATCCCTTAAAAAGACCTGCTGATTGATTCGATGCAAGTGATAACAATTCTTTTCCTCCGACCTAACGCCCTCGTATTCTCTTAGACCAATCGAGCCTATTCACAAGTGAACGAAATTCACCCTCTTGGCTATCATTAAGAAGGTTGGCGCGCTTCCAGTCATCGACTTTTCATCTTATCCGCTCATCTGTAATTGGGAGGAACAGTTCTTGGCAACGAATGCTCATTTCTAATATCAAACTTCGAGTCAATGATTTTGAGCAGAAATATACACAGATTTCGATGGAAATGAAAATAAGGATAAGATGTGTTGGAGAAAGCCCACGTGCAGGTCGGCTACTTATAGTAATTAACAATTGGATGAGGATGGAATTGACTTTATCCTTATTCTGTGAGGGAATCAGATTTATTTAAAAAGTCTTCTACAAGAGAAAAATACAGGTAGTTACCAAAATAATGGAAACCCCCGTGAATAAAAATAACATTTTTGAAAGCGTTTCGTAAGCATTAAAATATAATAGCTCTGCCAGCTTTTTTTTTATAAATAGAAATGTGTATATTCTGGTAGCTTTTGGATGTTCCGAAAGTTATGGATTTTTTTTAAAAGCGTAAAATGTCGGACCTCTCAGATTTTCAGAGAGGACAAATTGTAGGAACCCATCTAGCTGAAACAAGTGTGACTGAAATATCCCAACTTTTTTTTAGGCGTCTCTAGTGGTAAGGTGTCTTAAGAGTCATGACTGTATACACACAGCACGGCAAAGCAAAAGAGTGGACGGACAGAGAACGATGGGTATTAAAGCAGACTGTAATATCTAAAAAGCGAACAACTGCAGTAAAAGTGATCGCGATCATAAATAGAACATTTACGTCAGAGCAGAAAATTTAAAAGCCACTTCTTTTTTATGCTGATCCCAAAACGTCGTCTTACGGTTTGCCCCCTCAAAAAAAAACCTGGTCAAATGATAAGTGGAAGAAAGTAATAGGGTCTAACGAATCTTCTTTCACATTTTTCCTGGTGGCCACGGTAGCCTAGTAGTCAAGGTAACGAACTTGTCAAAAAAAGTTGGGCCAGTACCACTGAAGACCCAAAGGTGGGGGGCGATGTACGTTCTGAGCTCAAACGTCCTCCCGCTGGTGTGGTGCCAGCTCAGGTGTCGTCCTCGTCACTTGACCATGTTTCAATATGACGAGGTCCGTCTCCAGAAGTAGCTGAAGAGTGCGACGTTACTATTCACCCACTCACCTCACAACAGAATGAATATCGAGAGATAGGAACCCGATAGGTTTCAGTACGACTTTTTTTTGAAGTAATAAAAATAATATATTTGCTGTTATAATTCATTAAAAATCTATTGATCATTTTTTTTAGTTAACGTTTAGTTTAGTTTCACACGTTAAGAGCAACTGACTCTGCCTGTTTTAAAGTTTTATCTTGTCATTGTGAAATCCTAAGCACAAGACAGTTGGCACTGGATCGATTGTAGTGTCGAATAGTTGCAGTAAAAGTACGAAGGTAGCCAGAGGCATTTAACGCGGTTTTTAACCCTTTATCTTCCGACGGTACTTAGACGTACCCAATTTTCTGTAAAAAATTTTTAAAAAAAACCAAAATTTTTCGAATCCTGACGATACCTTAGCGGGGAAAATTCCCTTTTTTAAATCCCTCTTCCAAGATATAGGGGAGCGCGGGGGGGCAGGGTGAGTGTTTTAAAGGGGAAGGCGAATATTTTTTTAGCAGAAACTGCGTTTTCAAAAGGGGGCGAAGATGGTCATTTTTTTTCCCAAAAAAAAAGTTAATGTCAAAAAGGGAAGCGCTTATTATTTTTGTATGTAAATGAAAAAAACCCTTTGAAAACGGAAATTTTACTATTTATTTTTGGGGAACAGTGTGGCCCAAAACTGATATTTTGTTTATGTATATCCCTTAATTTTCAATGCATTGATTCAAAAAAAATATATTGAATGAAAAAAACTGCAGTAAATCAAAATGCGGTTGATAAAGGGTTAATAAAAGAATTGGAGATTTTTTTCTTCCAAATTACCATTGTTTCGCCATAGTCCCACATAACTCCACACAATGCTGATATTGTTAAAAACTCCCCGAGTAGAGCCCTCCCGTAGGTTTTGGAAGAAGTTTGGAGCATAGGCTGCTAGCTGAGGTATTGTCCTTGGTATACCACTTGACCAAGGTTCAAAATGATGTAGCCAATTGCTCGGTTTTTTTTAAGGCGACCCCCCAAAAACAATGAAGGGTTTTTTATTTTAAAAATAGATCGAAATGTCGATACACTGATTTGTATGTTTTGTAAAGCAAAATATAAAAATTATTAAAAATTTATCTCCTCGTCCTTTTTTTTTTTTTGGGGAGAGAAGAATCTGATCGACAGATGCCCAGATTGTCACCACAGCAACGGTGGCTAAACAGACATTTTCGAAAGGAACATGGACGAGTTTTTTTCCAAACACCATGTCTTCAAGTCAAAGTAATAAAATTGATAAAATTTTTGAATTGAAGGAAATAAGTTTGTGTTTAGTTTTATTTTTTGCGTTTTTAATGTATTTCGAATGCAGCAACATTTCGACTTCCGCGAATCCAGAGTTACGTGATTTTCACGTGTCACCGATTTGTCTTTTGTTTGAGGGAGGACAAAAATGGGTGAAATGAATGTTGGGATTGTGAAGAAGTTGTTGATGTTGCCAGACAAATAAATTTAGAAGTGGATAGTGATGACGTTCAAGAACCGCTGGTGGCCGCGGTAGCCAAGTGGTATAGGTATCGGACCATGGCTTGCCTTTTCACGAGTTCGAGACCAGTATCACTAAAGACCCGCCATGTAGGGCAGCGATGTACGTTAAATCTGTCGAGAGCTGAAACGTCCTCCCGTTGGTGTGGTGTGGTAGTTAGGAGAGGGGTGCCAGCTTCAGGTGTCTTTCACGTCATTTTTGATCATGGTTCAAAATGACGTGGTATCACCCCTCTGTAGCTAAACAGTGCGACGTTAATATTCAATCAATCAATCAAGAACCGCTGGAATCCCAAAATCAGGAGCTGACAATGGATGAGCTCATAGAAATACATTAGTGAGTGAAAATTAACGTCGCACTATTCAGCTACACGAGGGCTTTTGACGACGGACCTCGTCATTTTGAACCATAGTCAAGGGACGAGGTCGTTACTAAGTTGACAACCCACTTTAGATCTTTTAACCACAACATACTTAATAATTAGATGCAAAGAATAGTTTTAGTCACGAAGGAGCTAACGCTATTTTTTATTTAAAAAAATACCTAATTCGATTGAAACATTTTAAAAAGAAATTTTTTATTTGCATAATATAGTTTGTTGGTGAATTGTAACATAAAAAAGAAATCAAAAGTGATGGGTCGAGCAATTTATCGGCAGTCCAAACAACTTTTGGTGTGTTGAAGAAACTATAACTACACTTGCATCTAAAGTGAATTCTCGACGGAAAACGAATCGCAACCCGCTCCATTGTTTGTTCTCTTGTCATTTAGTCTAATTTGAAATTTTTTTTTTCATTTGAAACTCGGTCACGCAGCTATTCACGGTTATAACTGTATACATTCGTATTTTCCCCAAGCATTCTCTAGTTATAAAATGACTCAAGATTTTTGAGCAGAATATGATGTACTATTGTTGAATCAACTGATTGTAAATGGAACACTTGATTGAGGGGATTTTAGTGATGCATCATATCAGCTCGCTCTTAATCTTGCAATGTTATGACAATGTTTTATAAGGGGTCGGCAACCTTTTAGTTGTGGCGTGCCACACAGTAGGACATTTTTGAAACAATTCGATTCCCGCGATAATGCATGCAGAGTTAGAGAATAGAAGTCAATAATATAGATTTAAAGTTTCATCACATATTAATTTTACATCATTTAACCCTTTATCTACCGACGCGGTACTTAAAAGTACCCCTCACTTTAAAATTACATAAAATAACCATTTTTGCGAATACTCTGACGATACTTAGCAGAAATATTCTTTTAAATCCACTCTTCAAGATATATCGCAGCATGGGTTCTAGGATGAGTATTCTAGCGGGGAAGGCAAATAGTTCTAGAGCAGAAATTGCGTTTTCAGCGGATTGCGAAGATAGTCATTTTTGCTCCGAAAAAATAGTTAATGTCAAAAGGTAAGTCTTATTTAATTTTTTTTTGTATGTTAATGAAGACCTTAGAAGACAATCTGACTATTCATTTTAAGTGAACAGTGTGTATAATTAATATTTCACAGTTGAATATCTTTAATTAATTAATTAACTCTAACTAATTAAATTTCTCAAAGTTGAGTATTTTGTTTATGCATATCCCTTAATTTTCAATGTAGTGATCCAAAAAAAAATATTGCATGAAAAAAACTGTAGTAAATCATAATGCGGTAGATAAAGTGTTAAAATGAGTTCTTAACATAAAAAAAGGCATAACATATAGCTATTTCTACAACAAAAATAAAAATTGTACATGTATTATGCATTAAGAAATCGTAAAATACAAGTATTTCCCTTCATTACATTTAAATAAAAAAAATTTTAATGCGAACCTAGTGCTTGCACTCGTGTACTTTCATATTACAAAATCAAGGGTATAATGTGTGACTTTCAATTTGATACGATTCAGAGCATTCAGTTGCTAATCAATTTCTTTGCGGATTCGAAATATTTTGGATATGAGGAAAGAAATTTCTTACTTACATATGTAGAATTAAACGCGGAAAGCAGAATACACGCAATATTCTCTTTTCAAACAATTACATCTCTAGCAATGACATTCAATAATTTTCAGATGTTTTCGTAATTCCGTAAATGTTCATGATTCCGAACATGTTTGTTAAATAAGATCCATAAGAAATCGACTTCCATCCACTCAAAAATTGACAAATTTGTAGAATACTGCAGAGTGCCACTTGGAATTGTACCGCGTGTGGCTTGCGGTATTGCCGATTCCTGCTGTATATATTCGTATTTTCCCCCCAAACATTCTGGTTTTAAATGTCTCAGGATTTTAGCGCAGAATCTGTTTTATTGTAGAATCAACTGATCGTAAATGGGGATTTCAGAGATGCAACATTTCAGCTCAAGTGTTCCGCTTTTAATCTTGTTATGACAATGTTTAGTAAAATTCCCTAAAATAATTGGATGTAAATATTGGATTAAAATAATGTAAGAAATTTAATTTTTTTAATACGAACCTTGTCTCTGCAAAGTTCTACTTAATGCAATATTTTTCTAAAAGATGCAGATTTTGAAGCTTGTATGCCTATATTTCCCTTCCGAATTTAATGAATCCATTAATAATCCCATTTGATTTGGCAATTTTTGTGTCAATGGAACTTATTAAACTATAACAACTTTAGAATTATGGAAAGTAAAATTTACGAAAAAATCTGGAAGATAGTTGAAAAAATAAATCGACAGTTATTTTAAATTGCTGAATGTCATTGCCGGAGCAATTTCATTGTTTGAATAAAATAGCACGTGCTCTGCTTTCCGTTTTTGGTTCTACAGATCGATGGGAACAAATTTTTTCTCATATGAAATACATTTGGTGTCCGCTAAGATATTGCTTAAGAATCACGTGTCCAATTGAAATTCAGTTCTTTCAACTCGGAAAACATATTTCAATTCCCTCAGTTTCGTGTCAGAGACTTTCACTCTATATACCACTTTTAACAAAATTATTCGTACTTGAAAACCTGATGTATCTTATCCTCAGCCAATAGTTCCAGATATTTTAGAAGAGTTTTCAAATGGGCTTTGAGGGATAGTTCTTCTGCAATTCGTCGACTAAAACGGAAAGCATTCTTTCCTTCTGAGTCTGCGGGAAAGAAGAGTTAGTTTTACAGTAATCCATGAAGGGGAAAAAAGGAGCGTGCAAAAATTTAAAAAAAAAAAGCAGCGATCTCTGGACAGCTGGAACAGCTCTTACATTAATGTGTCGAGGGACCAGTGACCGGCACACAATAGTCTTCCAACCGTCCGCGTCATGCTCTATACTAGCGCTCCTGGTGGACAGCTTCGCATCGCTGCACTCCTTTTATATAGGGTTGCCATACCTGGCGACTTATCGCTAGCTCTTTCCTTTTTGTATTCGCCTTTCAGTAAATATTATGTTGGAGTGGTTTTTTTTTTTTTTTTTCAGATCGGGAAACACACAAGCATCATGCGTTCTTAACCTACTGAGGTACTAAGTATATGCGCAGTAGCGTAACCTACACCCCCGCATTACGAGGGGTACCAAGGATTCTAGGGGGCCCAAGGCCTGTCTGACACAAAGTACGTATTTAGGCTTGGGGCTCAAAACCTGACTTCGCAGGGGGCCCTGATACTCTCCGTTAAGCTACTGCAGGGGTGGCTCTAGGGCCGGACAAACCGGACCCTTGCGCGGGTGGCAAATTTTAAGGGCGGCATTTGGATTGAATTTGAAGAAAAAAAATTTTTTTTTGGTTGCAAAAAACTTGATATATAATATTTTCTGAAACACTATTGAGTGTGAATTTGGTATTTCCTTTATTATATCTTATTTCCTTATTTTGTGCTCTGTACGTTTAATATCAGTTTTCTTTTATGTTGAAACTTAAGAGTTGGAGGAGTAAGTATATGTTCAATCGTGAAATTTGATAAGTTTACATATCTTTCTCTAGTAACTTTTCCCCCATCCCGGAGTAGGGTCAGCACGGACATTCTATTCACCCATACGACGTGCAGTATTAACTATCCAAAAGGGGACAGGAGCAATAAGAGTTTTTTGTAGATAGAAAGTTATAGGAAGTGCTTTATTTTAGTCTTGAGTTTAGTTACTATAAGGTAAAACAAATTTTTGTGATCCCCACCATCAGTACTCTTTTTAGAAAAAATTGGCATGCTGAAATGGGCGATTCCACGTCTTACATTTTACTCGTTTGAATTAATAACAAGTAATTATGTCCTTAATTTTGAATTATTTTGTATATATGTATATAATATTGTAATATGCTGCCTTTCTGTTCCCAAGAATTATTCGTTTTAAATATTTGTATCCATGTGAACAATTTTTTTTAAATTATAGTTTTTAGCTTTGGAGAAAGGAGCGACATTTTCCATTGTTGTCCGGGGCGGCAAAACTGCTAGAGCCGTCCCTGGCTACTATATACTAAAAGTATTTGAAAAATAACGAGTAATTTATTTTTATTACAGTTACTTTGACGCGTAATATCATTACCTGTCATGACTAACGATCAGCGTAAATGTAGACACTTATGAAGATAATTACGTATTTTGAGACTAACATTGGAGATGTATACTAATTGTACTTTGTACAGACAATACTTGAGGTATTTAATATACATGTGTTACTTCCTAATGCCCTATTATTTTCTATTCGTACATCTCTCTGAAAAGGGTTTTGTAGGGATTCAAAAGGTGATAAGTTCATTTTACTGGGTAATAATAATAATTTTTTGAAACAAATTTATCAACCTTTTATTGTTTTTCCGTATCTGATTCACAGGTTCAAATATTTACCACGCGTGACAGTGCTATTTTTATGCAATTAAAAAACAGTTTTATTGTATTTTGACCTTTTTAAATTCCTACTATTAGCTTACGATCTCTCTCTCTCTCTCTATATATATATTTATGTATTTATTTATCATTATTATTTATTTTCAATCGTTAATAAAATACATTTTAAAGCGCTCCATTGGGATGAAATTTTATATACAGGATTATTTTGGATGACAATACAATAATTTAATTATAACTAATAAAAATTAAGGGATTAAAACTAATTATTTAAAGAATTACAAATATACAGCCACATTGGCATCATTTTCGGCGACTTGTGTCAAAACTTGAAAAGGTTTTTTCTCACGTTTTAAAGCATTCCGTTGAACTGAAATTTTATAGACACGATTGTTTTGGATGACAACACGATACTTTAATGATAATGAATAAAAATTACCCCTTAATGTTGTGGTTTTATCCTATGTATATACATATTTATATTAATTGTAACTATTTAATAAAAAGTAGCTAAAATAAAAATTTTCTTTGTTGATCTAAGTAGGAATAGACTTTAAAATTTTTTTATATTAGTACTTGTTTTGTATTCAAACGAAATCATTTTTTTTTCCCCATTCAAAAATGAAACTGTCGTTTGATCAGCACCCCAAGTCTCGAATGTATATATTTTCCATCAATAGACTCCCCTCCGTACGATCGTCTCCCCTCTACGCAATAATTCCACCACACAACCCAAACCTCATTTGTCTGTCTGTGGCATCTGCGCAACATTCATCCCCATGACTCCTCTCTGTAATATTGCGACCTCATTTTGTCCTTGTGGGTCGAATTCAATAGAGCCACTGTGTTTGTGCATCCCTCACTAACTCGTGCTAGGCGAAGGGACACAATAATTTCCTTACTCTCAATAAGGGAGGTGTAGATACCTTTGTTATAATATAATACGAGATTATTGCTGTTTACTATTATTTTATTCTTAATTTTAAAAAAATTAACCGCAAACAATATCTTTCATCTTCGAGTTATAAAGTTTCAATAATTGTGCAAAAACCGCTATGAATTCATATCAGCGATACTCAACCTGCGGCCCACTGGACCTTTTTAAGCGGCCCGTTGCCCTGAAAAATACATTTATTTATAAAAACTTTGGGGGAAAATTCTTTGTAAAGAAATCAAATATATCAAAAATTTTGATTTTTGCTGTCGATGTCGTATGGGTGCGAATTGATTTTTTTTTCTGATTTGTGATAATAGACAGCAGTGGAGTAGCGACCATTTTATGAGTGTAACTAATTTTTAACTATCTTTCGTATCTTGCAAGCAAAAACTATTCGAGGAAACTAGGTTGTTTCAAGATGTTGACTATACTGTAGGGAAAAACAAACATACATCAATCATTGATTTGTCACGAAAGTGCTATATTTAAAAAATACCAATGAACAGGAATCATTCAAAGACACTTTTCCTCCATGATCTCTTTCAAGAGATGTAAATAGGCTTTATTGAATATTCTTTGCAACAGCAACAATGTATTTTGTCTGCGGTAATGTCACAGCAGTAAAAAAGACATCCTATGTGAAGTTTGTTATATTATTGGTAATCATAGGAAATCGTTTACTGATGCAAAAATTATGAAGGAGCATTTCTTAAATTCTTTTAATTCAGTGTTAGTGACAAAAAATATATACTATATAAAATAATAATTTAAAAAAAGCAAAGCAGGAGTTATATATATATAATATTTTAATCAATTTTCCACATTTTAAATTTCCAATGATCAAAGCATCCCCCGTTTAACCTCATGTTGCAGCCCGCGTGAAATGGCTGACATATGTATGGGCCCAGCAGAAAAAAAGGTTAATACCCCTGATCTAAATTATTCTTTTCACATATGATTGGGGTTTAAATGTTTTTCCATTTGTTTTTTCACATGATATTAAACAAAAAACAAAATAAATTAGACGTTTCATAAATAAATAAATAGTTTAGTTGTGTTGTTCTTTCAAATATCACGATTTCGTTCTGAGGTGAGGCAAGGATTTCTCAAAAACCAATGTCCAGACCCATCTGGACACAAAAGGCGCCTCTCTTTTGGAACGTGCTCTTGATCAGGAAATGGAGAGGTGGAAGAGGAAAAAAAAGAAAGAGAAAAAGGCAGATGGCACAACTGGAGGGCAGGTGCTCCCTAGAAGAGATTTAATCACTTCCGGAAGAATTAATGTTCTCTCTGTCAGGAAAACCTGCTGACCGATTGAAATGGGCTCTCGATCGAAATAGCATTTTCATTATTCTGTTGGATCAATGATTGAAATATACTCAAGGTGAACAGGAATTGGATGTTTCATGGGAGATTTTCTATTGGATATTCACTCATGTTGATGGCCCCTACACCAATAGATGTTCATAATACAAAATAACAGTAGAGATTGGATACACAGTAACAATCTCTACTTTAACATTAGAGATTGATTGATGGATTATTTATTACCCATTATCTTTGAATTTTTATCCTTTTTTCTTAGAACCAAACATGAAATATATTTAATTATAATTTTAAGAAAATTCATTGTTATTTAGAAGCACCACACTTTTTGAAGAAATGGGCAACAGACCTCGGGGTTGGGCTTTGAACCTCGGTCAAGTATCTAGGACAATACATAAGCCCGAACCCCAATGTCGTAACGAAGAACATTTGGTCCCCCCTGCAAGATTTTGGGGCCCCAAGTTGGATTTTACAAAGGGTAGGTACTTTGCGATAGTCAGGCTTAGGACCCCCTCCAATCCCGCACCCTCCCCAGCATCGCGGGGGTGTACGTTACGCCACTGCCGCACCCTAATATGCGAACTTCTGTACCAAGCTGTAGCATCGCCTCATTAGAAGAACACTTTATGACAATACTTGTCAATTTCGAAGCACTGGAGTGAGCGGAATAGCTAGATGGGTCATTTAAAAAAAGGGCCACGTATTCTTCTCTCACACTGAGGCAAAACAGATGTTCAGCCACTCCTGGAAATGGCTTTGATATTACCACATCTCTTCCTTCTCCGACACCCATATGGGTTTTAGTCAAAACAATTTATAAAAGGGACACTCCTATTGAACAGTACCCAAAATTTTCATTCCTTCGCACATGAGGGTCGCGAAGTATTTGAATGGTAAGAATATCGGCCTGTTGTGAGGAATACATACCCAGGAGGGTATCCCGAGTGTCAAAGTGACAGGGCAATTAATAGACCCACCATATAGTCGCGAGGTACGGCGACGTAGTTGATCTCAGTCGCGACGACCTTTTGTCTCAAAGAACAAATGGAGGGACCAAGACATAGTAGGCTGGGTGCAGACTCGCGACACTCGCCGATCAGAAATTATTGGGGACGTAAAAGGGGACCGCCCAAGGGGTTTAAAGAGTCGGTTAGGAAGGTGACGGGGATCTTCGGAGATTAAGCGATAAAGGTTGTGGGGGCAGCCGAGTGCTGGGGGATCAGGAGATCAGTAAACTGCGAGATCTTGAAGACGAAGTGACACCAGTAATTGATCTTGGGCGATACAAGCGAAAGAGGTTGCACCACTCGCGAGACGATTATCTGAAGATCTACGAACATTGATCCGGACTTGAACTTTTCTTCAACGAAAGGCTGTGAAGATAAAAATAAATTAATAATGGATTTAACTTTTCAAAATTAATTTCGTAAGTAAAATGTCTTTTGGCCAAAAGCTGCGTGACCCCTCTCGCTACCAAGAAATGAAGTAAATTTGAGGGATCCCGATGCTACGACGCCCACGAACTTTGAAAGAACTTCCTTGATACATTTAATGAGAGCCAGTCTCTCTTCAGGATGGGTCTATATTGGCACCATAAATCTAATCCAAGGCTCGATAGGAATGGCAACAAATCCGCGGCCACTTTAAGACTGTGAATTACAAGTGGTAGCGAGAAATATGAGCTTTATGCACACGGCATTATTAAGAGATGATCTGATTGGATGTAGGGGTTGTATCTGATTCTATGCGCGTTTCATCTGATTTATTCAAAAAAACATCCGGCTTTCTCGGGAACCTGAACAAATGCTCTAAGCCGAATGAAACGAACGAACGAAAGCCACCTGGGTACAATGAGTCAATTGATTAACCCAGCGTTTCCCAAACTGTGGAGGGCGTGAGCATATCGAACAGTCGAAAATAAAAGATTACCTAAAAAATTATTAATTTACTTAAAAAAGCAAAGCATTGACACTGATATAGTTTACTTATAAATATATCAGTACTGCACAATCTATTTTATAATTAATTTAACAATACTAAGTTAAGAACAAGTTTAATAATTACCAGTGACCTCATAGGCTTGTCATATATAAAATTATATGCAAAAATTAACACTTTTCTTGTAATTTGTACGGTTTATAATTAATCACTTAACTGCCGATTAAAAATTACACGATTCGATCCCCAATACCATCGTTTAACAAGTAGGCGAGCGTATTGCAATATAAAACCTTCGGAATAATTTTATGGATAGCAGTGCACAGAAAAGATCGCACTTCAGAAAGACGTATATATACGTCTGGGGCAATTACCACACAGGCTTAGCGAGAAGTTTACATATAGCGACGGCTCTTTTGAGGTTTAAGTAGTATTGTAGCTTTAGCGCTAAAGTGTAGTATTATGTACACATTGTTATTATATGGAAGGGGGACACACGAGGAAAACTACATTAATTGGAGGAATATTGGGCCATGCCAAATATGTACAAAGGGGAAAAAAAAAAAGGCAACTTATTTTTCTCCAGTGTTCCCCAACAACCCAACACTTTGCATTCATGTTTCAAAGCTCATTATATACAATCATTATATATATATATATATAATCCAATCATCTAAGTTATAACTTTAGTAATAAAAATTGATAATTAATATCTTTTTTTCACAAAATAAATTTTTCATTCATCCTTTCTAATAATTCTTGACTCAAATGGAGATGTGTCGTCAATCTAAAATTTCAATGCACTCTACGAGAGCAGTGAATGGGTTAAATCGACTTTATTTTGAATTAAATCTAAAGAATTTTGTACAAAACAAATTGTGTAAGGTATTTCGCAACTTTTTATATTGTTTTTGGATAAAACATTTTTCGAGTATAAGAGCATTTAGCATTATTTTTCTGTTTCTAGCCTGCGTCTCCATGAAGATCATTCGGAGACAGAAGCAAGTGATGAATTAAGCGCTTGACTCATTGCGTGAAGGCATCCAGGACACCAGTGCTTCACTGAAAGGCAGGAAATTGAAAGAGGGAGTCTCTCTTCCGCTAATGTGGAGTTATCTAGAAATGCGATTCAATTAATCAGCCTTAATTATGCATTTAAAAGGCGCTGTAATGTTGATTATTTTTTTAAAAAAGTAAAGGCACATCACAATATAAATAAATTAAAGCGATTGTTTTGAGCTTTTAAAATTGAATCCAAAAATAAATTAGTACTTGAACGAATTAAGTATATTTATAACTACGAATTGGAACAACATACATACTATAAATTTTGTATAAAAGAAGCTTAATACATCTAATACTCAATGAGATAGGTTATTTATTAATCAGATTAATATAAATTTGATAATTATTAAGTGTGGGAATAATTAATATGTAACTAATACTTTTAATTACATTAAAGATCAAATAAACGGATTATATTATCTATCGGTTACTTTTATCTTTAATAGTCTAAAAATACACATTTCTTTTACATTCAAGGCACAGACTACTTTTTTATCCTCCCTGCCATGTGCAAATGTATAGAAAAGAAAGTAGGGAGGAGGATTACTTTTCGGTGGCCTGTTTTGGAAAAAGTCAACATTAATCACTAAATGCATTAATTTTTTGATAGTTTTCCAATTTTTTTCATGTTTTCACAAGTACAAAAAAGGATTATTTACACATTGATATATATCATAGCTCCTAAAATGAGAGTGAGAAAGAGTTATATTAACGCACTATAAAGCTGCCTGAGGGCTATTGGCGACGGACCTCGTAATTTGAAAATATGGTCAAGTGATCAACGGGAGGACGTTTGAACCTCGACATATTTAACGTACGGCGGCTTCCTCCACACGGCGGGTCTCCAGTGGTACTAGGCTTGAACTCATGACACGCCAGCCACGAGTCCGTGACCTTGACAACTAGTCTGTTGACCGTGGTACTACAGTAGTCAAGGTAACGTCGTGGCCGTCATTGAGCTCGTCCACTATTTAAATTTAATGGATAAATGTAGATGCTGGTTAAATTTGTCTAAGCTCAAACGTTCTCCTGTTGGTGTGGAAGTTAGGAGAGGGATGCAAGCTCAGATGTCGTCCTCGTCACTTGACCATGGTTCAAAAGGACGAGTTCCATCGCCAAAAGCCCTTGAGTAGCTGAAGAGTGCGCCGTTATTCACTCACTCACACGGTAGGCTCAGCGGCACTAGGCTCGAACACATGATACGCCAGCCACGAGTTCGGGATCTTCGACCATTAGGCTACCGCGGCCACCCGAAATGCGAGAGATGACTGTCAAATAATATGAAAATCGTATTTGTTTAAATTCATCTTTAAAGATTTAACTACTAATATTGTATATGTTATATATTCCAGCGTGATATATATTTACATGTAATGCATATTAACAAACAATTCAGATAACAACCAATTTTTCTTGGGATATCGACATCTAAAAATTCTAGTTTTTATATTGATAAAAAAACCTCTTTTAAAATGTAGTTTTTTTTCCTTCTGATTCCAAAAAATTTCTTCTTTTTACTCTTTTATTACTCATTCTATTACCCGCGTGTTTATTTCGAAAAGTGCATTGCACCATCTATTTTCAAATATTTTAATGTGAAATTTGTTTTGTTATACTATCCAACATCTCCTTATCATTCAAATCGTGAGCAGAATCAGCATTTCCTTTCGGGGGAGGTGCACAGAAATAACTCCAACCCTCTCGTTTTTCTCAAATCTGGTTTATCGCACCCAAATCAACACTCGAATGCGGAGCAAATGGCGGCGGCGGAGTTGGCAATTTTTCTCTCCCCTCCTCGCCAAGCGAGGCAACCCCTTCCCGGCCACTCTCAATCGAATGAGGTGTTTCCTCGAGCAGGAGAGAAACAACACGCGATCGAAATTCGAACGAACGAGAGAGAGCGAGCACATCAAGAGCGCTAACCCTAAAAACACAGCACAGAAAACGCCGGTTACGCGTCCGAGTGGTTCCAAAAGCGTCAGTGCAGTGGTCGAGTGAAAGCACATGTTTTGAATGTGAAAACCCCCGAAGAGAGTGAGTGTTATGAGTTAAGTGAGTGATGCTGTCCGACTACTGCCTGTATGGGTGGTACGGTGTGGTGCATGATGCCAACAACTTCCAGGATAGCCTGTCCGAATGGATGAAGGATAAGCCGCTGAGCATTCTGCAGCTGGACCCAGCTGACCGGGCCGTACTCAGGATCGCCGGTGAGTCACCCTCTCCGCTCTGATTCTGTTTTCTCGCTTGTCAGCTGTTCCCTCTGATCACGGAGCGTGGATGGGAATGCGCCATGTGTGTATGCTCACCATCCTTATGTTAGGCTGTTCTTCGCGTAATGTTGAAGAATAGGATACAAAGTCTGAACATTTATTCAAATAGATATGTTCCGACTTCTCTGTTTAAGGTATCCGACTACATTCGGAACTGTTAATTTGCAAAAGCATATAAATGGATATTTTTTATGATATTTAGTGTCACTTAGATTAAAATACACGAATAAAATTATTTTAAGAATATTATTACTGTAAAAATTTATTTAATTTCAATATTTTGGCAAGGAATGACATATTTTCAAAACATTCCCTTTTTATGGGAAATGCTTCCGTAATAACAATATTTTGCCTATATATAGCTCAGACCTCTGTACAGAACCTGAACTAGAATTTTTGAATTATGTAATGAAGAAGTTTATTTATCCATATTTTAACACAAGAGTGGGGAAATTTTAAGAAAAAAAACACCGATATTTATTTCAATTGGTAGTAACTCTGACAATAATGTGAATTTTTCAAAAATCCTTGCTCATGCCCTTTGGAGATAGCTTAGCTTTATATAAGCAAAATATTATTATTACAAGCATTTTTTTATAAAAGGAGAATGTTTTAAAAATAGGTAATTTAAAGTTCATGGTTTGTCAAAATATTGCATTGAAATAATTTTTTCTTCTAATAATATTCTTAAAACAATTTTATACATGTATTCTAATCCAAGAGACACTAAATATAAAAATTATCCATTTATACGCTTCTTTTAAATCTCGTTCGAACGTAGTCGGATACCTTAATAGAAAGTTACTTGTACTTAATTTATGATACAACTTAGACCCATTTTTCGAGGGATAAAGCAGGGGTTGGCAACCTTTGGCGCGCGATATAATTCTTTGTGGCACTCTACACCTCTACAAAATTGTCAGTTTTTGAGTAAAGCGGATAATTTTGAAATGAAACTTATTGAACACATTATTTCAGCATTATGGAAAGGAAAACGTATGGAATTATTAAAAAAATTACCTGGAGGATAACTTTAATGATAAATCGACAGCTATTTTAAATCATTGGATGTTTCTGGAGAGATTGAAGAGAAAAAATTGCATGGGCTCTGCTTTCCGCTTTTAGATCTGCACATCTATGGGAACAATTCTTTTCTCATAAGGAAATAGTTTGAATCTGTAAAGAAGCTTTTTAACACTTTATCTGCCATATTATGATTGACTGCAGTTTTTTTCGTGCAATACTTTTTTTGAATAACTCCATTGAAAATTAAGGGATATACATAAACAAAATACTCAACTTTGGGAAATTTGATTAGTTAGAATTAATTAATTAATTAAAGATATTCAACTGAAAAATTAATTATACACACTGTTCACTTAAATTAACTAGTCAAATCGTTTTTTAAGGTCTTCATTAACATACAAAAAAAATAAATAAATAAGACACCTTTTGACATTAACTATTTTTTCGGAACAAAAATGACAATCTTCGCTATCCGCTGAAAACGCAATTTCTGCTCTAAAACTATTCACCTTCCCCTCTAAAATACACATCATAGAACCCGTGCTGCCAGATATCTTGGAGGATTGGATTTCAAAGAATACTCCTGCTAAGTATATCGTCAGTGTATTCGCGTAAAAATGGTTATTCTGTGTAATTTTAAAGTGAGTGGTACTTCTAAGTACCCTCGGTAGATAAAGGGTTAACAACTTCTTTGCGAACTCTCTCAACTGAACATTCAATACCATGCGAATATACAAACTATACCCCTGACATTGCGATATAAAATAGAATGCAAGGACAAAAGGTTCGCATTAAAATATAGAATACTTGTATTTTGTTTATTTCTTATTTTAATGATTAAGTTCAAAAGGTACATAATACAAAATATGTGTTCCCTTTTAATTTTTTTTATTTATGTTGAAGGAGTAGTTATATTTTGTTTATGTTACTAAATATCTTTAAATAATGCATAGTTAATATAAAATGAATCTGTATTCTTGACCACTATTTTTTAACCCTGCATGCATTATCGGAGGAATCGAATTGTTTAAAATATTTTCTACATTGGGGCACCCTGAATCATATTAGTAGATTTGTTTGGCGCACCACAGCAAAAAGGTTGCCAACCCCAGGTATAAAGTTTTCCATATTTCGTCTCATGGATCGTATTGCTAAACAAACATACTTCACTTGAAAAGTTAAAGTAAAAAGAGCTTATTCAGGGAATATTTTAAATTTTGGAAATGTCTTATTGTAAACAGATGTATATAACTTACATAGATTTGAAAATTGAGACGTTTTTGTCAGAAAAATGTTTCAATTTTGGCTCTTTTACATTTAGCGTAGACAGCCTTAAAAAAGACATCCATAACGATAGTAACAATAAATAAATTAAGTAAATAATAAATTTAAAGTATATTTCCCTTTTAAAATACATGTCGTTTTTTTAATTGTCATTCTTATACTTCTACTTATGATCTCACGCGACTTATAACAACATAAAATTTATAAATAAAATTAGAATGTAAAGAAAGGTAGCTACATACAGGGCACAATAATATATTAATTGACAATATTTATTATAATAGGGTAACAATATCATGTTTTCCCCTTTCGGTTCAATAATTAAACAAGGAGTGAATGTTTGTGTTTATGTAAAATCTTTAATATCTGTATGAAAGTGAAAACAGTCTTTTAAAATATAAAACCAACGTATTAGTAGGATCGGAACTAAGCTATTTATCGATGAGACCTTATATATGTTCTGGATTTTAGCATATTTTCAATTTTATTGTTTTAATAGAATTTGTAGTAATTTACACCATGCATCGTTGATATTTAGTATAAAGTTCTTGCTTCTGTATGTATAAAACAAATGTTAGAATAAGTAGTGAATGGGGTTCGCGTGCTGAAAATTGTTTCAATGTTTGTGATGAATATGAAAGAAACTTTTACTTGAATTTAACGAGAGATGTGCGTTTGAAGTGTTCGTAAAAACTCATTGTACAAGTACCTAAAAGTTTTTGAAAAAAAAATTCTCTAGAAATCTATATATAGAAAAACCAATATGTATAAATAGTAATCTGTTCCGTTCTCTCTCCTTCTGATGAAATTGAAGTAGAACATATTGATTCTGTTCGATGACACTTCTGTGTTCTGCCTGTTTCTTCATTTTAAGATGAAAATCGGGTATGGAAAAAATATAGTTTATAATAATACATTGAATTCTTCTTTAAAAATGCGAGCATTTTCTTGCGCAATGGTATTAGCCATACTTGAGAGAAATGTCTGAAGGAAAGGGGGCGTCGGAAAACACGATTTACAAACACTATTACAAACCATGCATAAATTCTCCTTCACGCCAGTCTAGACTGTTGTCTTACCCTGCAATTAAAAATGTTTTTATATCTGAAACCCATTATTTGATTATTTTCCACGCTGTAGCTCTCGTCGACAGACAACCCATCAGGAAACGGCCGCTTTTATTGACCAGTGAAGAAGTAAACGGAGATTTTTGTGTAGTTTTTGTAGGGGCATTATCATGCGATATAAACAAAGACAATCAATATTACGGGCTAATTTTGCACTCAGGCGAGTTTAATCTGTTTTTTAGGGGAGTATAAAAATTCGCGAATGGATGTGTACATGATTTGATTAGCTCTTAAAGTATTAATCAGAATTTCTCCTTTCTGGCATTGTTTCACTAATACCTTTAAGGCTGTCTTCGGTTAATGTTAAAGAATAGAACCCGAATTTGGAACGTTTTTTCAGATATAAAAGAAATGAAACATTAATATGATATTCTGGCTTCACTATCCATTAGAGGGCAGAATTTTTTTATTATACTTCCCGTTTTTAACCGAGCTCATTCATTTTTTCTGGTATAAAATGTGTTTCGCGCTTTTTCTCCTATACCGTAATGTTAAATGGGCTATGCCTTCACGTATTATAAGAAAAAGACGGTATTCATGGAATATTTTGGCATTTTTAAAAACACTCTATTGTTAACCGAGGTGCGAGTTATAATATTGCAAATTTCCACAGAAATTGAGGTCTTTTTTCTGTCTGAAAATGTGCTTCGCGTTTAGTTCAAGCTCTCGTACTTTTACCGAAGACAGCCTTAATATAATGAATAGACTCCTACATGCGTCAGATTTTTTTATTTAAATTTTTGCTCAAAAAATAAAATTATCTAAATAACTTTTACAAGTGTTTCTCTCGAACAAATTTTTTTTTTGTTTCAATGAATCCGTTTTCTGTTTTAATTTCTTTGAAAGAAAAACTCGTATACTTTTTGGAAATAATTGTGAAAAAGAAATAGCTGATTGAATTTTGGCTCCGGTAATTGGGTCCTCACTTTGGCGTGGTGTTTAGAGAGTGGGGTGCCATCCTCGTCTCTAGACCGAGATTCAAAATGAGCCTATTTCTGTCGACTATAGCAGTGCTCCGCAACCTTTTTATCACCACGGACCGGTCAACGTTTGTTAATTTTACCGCGGCCCTCTGAGGGGGAAGATGTTGATTTTTTATATTTTAGACTGTTTTGATTTTATAATTTTAATTTAATTGTATTTAATCGTGACTTCGAAATAAAATATAACTACACCCAAAAATGAATATAAACTGATTTAACAAGGAATATCAAGTGATTTTCATAAAAAGTAGCCCAAACCTAAGAAAAATATACCACACTAAATAAAAGAGAAATATTTTAATGTTTCTTGCGCGGACCGGTAGTATTTGATCCACGGACCGGGGTTGCGGAACACTGACCTATAGCCATCATGTTTTGAGAATCAAAAAGTCAGTTTCATTTGCCACGGATGGCTATAAAGATATTCTTTTGTCAAATGGGTTCTGGTTAGAAATTTTTCTAACCTCCTAATTATAGCATTGTAATGATGTGGCACGAAATTTAAATAACAGCTCCTCTGAATGAAGGTTGTTTCATTCACAAATAAAATGAATTTTTCAGAATTTCCTATTTTTTCCCCAAATTTTTACCTAGAATCGCGTATTTTGTACATAATTCGCTTTTGTTTCAGCGATATAAAAGTGCTGTTTTCTTTTTGCCATGGTTTTTCCGACAGTGTGTATTGATTTTTATCCGAAAATTCTCGATGGTTTTATTTTGTTAAAATTTTGGCTCAAAATGACATAGAATGAAAAATAGAACACTAAAAAGTAAAGTTGAATGCATTAATCAAAAGTAATTTTTTACTTATTTTTTGATTAATTCGCAATTTTTTTGAAAGAAATTAGAAGTAAGGGGATCCCCATTGTCCGTCTGACGGAGGATCAACCCCCATTGTACACCTGTTCATACTCGTTGCTCAAACTGTGAAACTGTAATTTACATTTAGTATGCAGTTCTACGAATTTGTTCTTTGCTCCACAAAATTCGTTCTTGAATAAGTCCTCGGGTTTTTATAAACTTGTAGCTCTTGCAGCGTCCTGGAAAGTTGAGTATTTAGTTCCGTTGATTGTTACTAAGTCTTTCGTGTGAGAAAACGCCTTTCCTCTCACGCAACGATTCCAGTTCAGGCAGTCATTGCGATATTTTTCTTCAAGAACTTGCAATGATGAACTGTCGAAACTGTATTGGCTACATTACATGAAACGAAGCACATGGTAGCCAAATCAATGCGTGCAACACATGCGAAATCGGGTTGCCAACTTGGTGAGTTATCTTGAACGTTGGCATTGTTGCGATAGTACGTTATAAATTTATTACTGTACCACGACAAACTTATATATATAATGAGAGTGAGAGATATGCTTGTGAACAATGGGGGGAATACAAATATCTCTAAGTGTGAATATCTGAGATGTAAAGTGTGTGTGAGAGAGTTATTTCTGAACGTAAGCTGTCTATAAATATAAAATTTTAGTTGCGTCGCATTGAATTTCATAAATGTCAAATAATTTTGAAACGTTTATTCAGCTCGTTTTGCCGTAATGCAATAAATGAATATTGGCATCCGCTTCCATTACAGCATTTGATAGGAACACGGAAATTACAATAAAATATCTCATACGAATTGGATAGAATACTAGTAAAAACTTGTAAATTGTGTATTCAGACAACTCACATTTTTATGTCGCTCTTGCTTAAGATTTCTAATAAATTTTGTGCTGCGTTTTTTAACATCTATGATGCTGTCTCTGGTTGCAATTCATTTTTTTCTTTGTAATTTAATTTATGTTTCGCGACCATTCGGTTCCGCGGCCGCTACTTTAAATAGAATATATTCCGAATTAATCAAAATTTTACTTCTTCCCCATTTATATATGTTATTGGCTTAAACCATTTTTCTTGTTGCTCGACCAGTATAAAATTTAGTTTTGGAAATGAAAATGCGTTATTTATATCGACCACTCTCATTTAAGAAAACATTTTCCAAAAGTTTAAAAATTAAAGTAAAAAATTCGGGAAAAATTTCCTACTCGATAAATCTCTTAATATTATCAATATTCGATGTAAACTTTTGAAAAGTTTCAGAATTTCTTCTTGTTATGGTTTTTAAAAGGGATCATAACGATGCTTATGTTTGGGGGAGGGGGAGCTTCGAAAGTTTTCTTATGCTTTGAATAATGATGAAACAGAATCACATAGTTATTATATTATTCTATTAACTATTCATTTTTTTAAAACAAAATGAATCTAATGCATTTTTATACAGTATAAAAATATATATATATAATGACTTTTTTAGGATCTTGCGCTATAATAAATCTAAAACTCTTACCAACATAATGATACGGTGATATCACCACATATTCCCTTTGAAGCGAATATTGATGTTTTATGTTTCTTTGACATCACATCGGATATATACAACATCCCACTATGTAGAAGAGGCTGATGCACGCGTTAAATCTATCGAGGCTTAATATCCTCCCGCTGGTGTGGAAAAGGCGTGGTAGCTAGTGGTTAGCGTCACGAGTTCATGGCCGGCGTGTCGCGGGTTCGAGTCCTGGTGCCACCGAAGTCTTGCCATGTAGAGGGACTCGATGCACTCCCGTTGATGTATTGTGGTGGATAGGACAGGGGTTTCTAACTTTGTTGTCATCCTTGTCAATTGGGCGAGGCTCAAAATTATGAAGTCTGTTGCCAATAGCCCTCATGTTGCTTTATAGAGTAACGTTAACACACACTCACTTAAAAACCTCAGCTGAGTGAGTGTGTGTGTGAGCGAGTGAATAGGTAACGTCGCACTGTTCAGCTACATAAGGGCTTCTGGCGACGGACCTCGTCATTTTGAACCATGGTCAAGTGACGAGAGGACACCTGAGTTGGCACCACTCTCTCCTAACTACCACACCACACCAATGGGAGGACGTTTGAGTTCTCGACAGATTAAACGTGTATCACTGCCCTACACGGCGGGTCTTAAGTGGTACTGGGCTCGAACTCATGACATACCTGCCATGATCCGATACCTTGACCACTATAGGCTACTTCAGCCCTTAAAAACCTCATCTATGGATATGTAACTCACAGTGGCGGATAGGGCCGGCGAGTGACCGGGCAAATGTCCGGTGTGGCCGGAGGGGTTTTGGGCTAACCAAGAAACTCGGACGATCGAATCGACAGATGATTCGGTGAGACAGCCATAAAAGACAGACATAAAATTATTTTTTAGGATGATGAATGATAACATGCGTATTATTACATTTCATAAGAGGCCTTATGGCTGGCATATTTTTTCCTGCTGGGACTGATTTCTGCAACCCATCCGCCTCTGGTAACACAATCACAAATATTTTATTTATAGAATGAATTTTAAAAAATAAAACGTGAAATTACATTGATTGACATAGGAGATAGTGCGTGTAGATATCATTGATGATTAAAATTATTTTTCTCGTTAGCACCTGATACGTGCTCGTGTTGTTCAAAAATTTCGGGAAGATTCCGGGTTTCAGCATACGCCGCGATGGACTTTGGCGTCGGCATCGCCATCAAAACTGAAAGTCGATAAAAACTCATTGTCAGGCATCCGCCGATAAGTTCGTGTTTTTTCCTTCCCGCTTATCTGTAAGAAAGATAATACGGCTTTTTCATTTTCAGGTGAAGGTTATTCAAATTTAGTCATCCACGAAGGATTCCGGAAAAATTTCAAACAACAAAAACTGCTTTAAATTCTTTTTTCCAAGAAATAAATAACAGAAAAAAAATTATATATTCCTGCATATCTGTCTTCTATTTCAAATCTTTTGATGTCGTAATACCTGCCTCACATGAAGCTGTTTAAGTGAAATCTTTCATACTAACGTGGAACTGCGGTAGTCCAGTGGTTAAGTTATAGGATCATGGCAGACATGTCATGAGTTCGAGCCCAGTACCACTAAAGACCTGCCGTGTAGGACAGCGATGCACGTTTAATCTGTCGAGAGCTCAAACGTCCTCCCGTTGGTGTTGTGTGGTAGTTAGGAGAGGGGGGCCAGCTCAGGTGTCGTCCTCGTCACTTGACCATGGCTCAAAATGACAAGGTCCGTCGCCAAAAACCCTTGTGTAGCTGAACAGTCCGACGTTAATATTCATTCACTCACTCATTCATACTGACGTTTCCTTTTTCGCCTCTGAAATATTTGTTGTTACTGTGATCAGGTGGCTTATAAGTATAACATAGGTTTCAAGGTCTACGAAATTCACCGCGGCTAAGGGCTAGATCTTTACGCCGTCGTTAGCCTTAACTTTAAGCAGCATGCAGGTAACAGCACGATTTTGCTCGGTTCCATCCCACTTTTGAGGGAGAATACCCTGGGGGTGGTCAGAGGCTCCCCACTTTCTTCCATTTCCACCAACCTCACGAGAGGACTTGCAGCTCGACGGCTATTTTGAGTACCCCCATGACGCGAAGGCACTATACATTATAGACATCCATGCCTTCTTCAGGATTCGAACCATGGTCCAACGACACAGCAGTCAGCGTCACTGACCACTATACTGAATGAGCGGCTGTCGTTTAGTTATAATTAATCGATTAGTTCGGATAATGCATGTAAAAACTCGTTAAGTCGGCGTTGCGTGCGTGTTATGAAAGTCTGGAATGTGTGTAGGATACTAATTTTTGTTTTACTTGATCTTGGCGCTCAAAATTATGATGTTCGTCGCCAATAGCCTTCGCGTGGGCTCTAAGTAGTATGTAAAAAAATGAACGATTAGTGTATGTATTTAGAAAAAAAAAAAAAAGAAAAGATCTTCATTGTTGTTGAGAAATATGGTTTGATTCATTTATAATTTTCCTACTCATTGTCAGGAACGTCTTAAGGCATAGGTCAACCTGCACCCGGGACCAGGGCCTTACCCTGGGTACTGGCTTCGTTTCGTCCTAGACTCATGTCTTTATAAGATCATGATCCGGATAACTTTAATGTGGTCAAATACTATTTCCGTACATATTCTCCGAAAAACAGGGAATTTCAAACTGCATGCCAACCGGCAAAAGACTGTATTATTATGTGTTGACCGTTGTCCATGTGTAGGCTTAACATCATAAGCAATCATTCCACTCATTTTAAGTTGAAATGCGGCCATCGATCGAGTCGGTTTGTGCTTAGATTTTTGAGAGAGAGTGGAAATCGTGCACAATTATTATTATTATTTTAATTACCGTTTGAACTAGTATGTGACAACGCATGCTATGCATTATCTACTTTTGAAGATTTCAGGTAGGGCCTACTTTTGTGCATAGGGGCCCAGGGCCACAAAGAGTCGTAAGACGTCCCTGCTCTTTTGTTTCGTTTCCCTCTTTGACTGAAGACACAGCTTTCCATCCCTCCGTTTTATCAGTGCAAGCGATGTCAAGTCTTTTTCTCACTCCGATAACCGAAGAGGCTCTCTTCGACTTAAGGTGAGGACAATCGTCTTGCGTTCGAAATTTCAAGGTCGGCCATGACGACTCGTCTCTCACGTAAATAAAAAGCAAACATTGGATCGTGGGAAAGAGGCCGATGGATTTCCACGTATTTCGCACTGGAAATCATTAATTTGAATTCTCGCTAGTCGGCTGAAGCAAATGAATCGAGAGGGTAGCATATGTGGGGAGGAGAGGAAGAAAAAAAAAAAAAAAAATGATTTATTTTAAGAGATACACAAAAATTTTTTTTTCTCGTGACTAAACCGTGCTTGGAATCAGTTTTCTTTTGTACAAATATGCAGTTGGACCACAATTTAAGAGCTCTCAAGACTCTTAAATTGCAAATTTTTCAATTTTTTGAAAAAAATATATGTTAAAGCCTCGATATTTCTGAGCATTTTGATACCAAAATTGTGTTGATACTGTGAAAACTTCCGAAGTTATTGAAAAATAAGTAGTGTGAAATTTAAACGAAAAAACACTATCTTCTCTTTCTTATCTTTAACTTCATTTTTCGCAAAACAAAAAATTTTAGCTTTCGCGCAGGATTTCTCGGAAACTATTTATGATATCAATTTGAAATTTTATACACGTGTTCAAAATAAGACTCTTAATAACTTATACATCAATTTTCAAAAAAGAAATCAATAAAAAAATTTTATTTGAATTTTAATTTATTTTTTTCTTAAAAATTTAAAATTTTCGTTATAATTATATTTAAAAAATATCTTTTTTCTATACATTTCTTAAAAGTTAATATAACTTCAAAAGTGAACATTTTTATACCAAGTAAAATTAGTTTTGTGAATTTTGTACTTTGGAATCCTGCGCGGTGTAAAATACTAATTTTCACACTTTTAAAAAATTGCCCAATTTTTATTTCTTTGTAACTTTTTAAATTTGTAAAAAATTTTTCTCAAATTCTCTGAAAATTTTAAAAATATTGTAAATATGTATGATTATCATGTGGTAAAAATTTTAAAGGATTGTTTCGTTTTATTGCTAACTTACATTGGTTTGAAGAAGGATGTTTTTTTCGAGTACACGGATATCTGTTAAGGGTCCTGAGAGCTCTTAATGAATTCATCAGGACCGAGTATTTTGTTTGTTAATTCGAGGTCATTCGTTCTATCGGGGTTCAAACAAAATACAAATCTTTTGCACTTACCTTTTGGAAATTCTATAAGCAACGACGCAAAAACATCCATAGTTAGAAATTAAATACATTATATCCAACAACTAAAAATGCTTTTAGTGAATTATTACGCACCAGTTAATTTTGGATATATTTTAAAATACTGAGTAAGAGAGTTTTTGATTCCTGACTCGAAAGATTTCATTTTCGACTTTATGCAGAAAAGAAAATACTGCATCATTTACATTCTGTTGCATAAGACAGAGGTATGTTTTCACAATTTCCGAACATTAGAAAATGTAACAGTTTTGCTAAAGAGTTCCATCCTCCATTTCTGCATCAGAATCGCCGTTCATTGCCTCCGACACATCAACCATTTGCTCCACTTCAGTTGCACAGACAATCACTTCAAATGTATCGTAATTGTTAAAATATCCCCTGTAGTGTGGACTGGAAAGAGATAAGAAATTCCCTGACCTACTCTCACACGGTATAGGTTACCCTCATGACTAACAATTCCCCGTTGAAATTTGCTGCTTTTAAGAAAAGTGTTTCTCTGTTTCGAACAAAAATATATATATATATATATATATATATAATATTTTTAAAAAAAATTCAATTTTTTTCAAAAACAAACTAATAAAAAAAATTTCCAGCTGCCGAAAAAATTCGTTAATTCGGGGTTTATTTTTCGTTAAATAGGAATTTTTTTGCTTTCATTTTAATGGGTAGTGAGAAATTCGCTAAATCGCGAAATTCGTTAAATCGGGCTCGGGTTGTATTATAAGTATTGGGGGCGTCATTTCGTTTTAATTACAAGCACATACCCTTGAGTCTTTCAAATGCCTGCTTTTAGCACCATTGAAAATTTAAAAATAAGTAATGATAGCAATAAGTTCTTTTTATAATTCGTTTTGAATCAAATTAAAAGTCTGTTTAATTTTTGTATGAGTTTTATTAATCCGTCGAGACGCATTTAGTCATTTTTTTTACACCAGGAGTTCAAGAAATAATCGTGTGGCTGCGGTAGCCGAGTGGTATAGGTATCGGATCGTGGCTGGCTTTGTCACGAGTTCGAGCCCAGTACCACTAAAGACTCGCCGTATAGGGCAGCGATGCACGCTCAATCTATCGAGAGCTGAAACGTCCTCCCGTGGGTGTGGTAGTTAGGAGAGCTGGTGCCAGCTCAGGTGTCGTCCACGTCACTTGACCATGATTCAAAATGACGTGGTCCGTCACCCAAAGCCCTCGTGCAGCTGAACAGCGCGACGTTAATATTCTCTCACTCACTCTCAAGAAATAATCGTGTGACTGCGGTAGCCGAGTGGTCAAGGTAACGATCATGAGTTCGAGTGCTACTCAAGACCCTCCTTTGTAGACAGGCTGATGCACGTTAAATCTGTCTGGATTTGAAGTCCTCCCATCGGCGTGATGTGGAAGTTAGGAGAGGGGTTGACAGCTGAGGTGTCATCCTCATCATTTGATCGATACTCAAAATTACTAAATCCGTCGCGATTGATTTATAGTATGACGTTAATAATACATTGACTCACTCATTCACCTTTTAATTTCTTCACCGAGACAGAGTTTTATATGAATTATTTCATTAGCAAGTTTGAATTTTTACAAATTATTTTCATCGACTCCCGTATTGTTTTTAAACTATTGTTTTTATTTCTAATGGGTGCGGATTGGAATTTTTCCGTTGCAGACCTAGTGCACTCCCGGAAACTGGTATTTCTTTTTAGTGCGGCACAATATAAGGTGGATACCAATCGCCGCAGGTAATTTTGATGCCCAGTTTCCTCCCTAGAGGAGGCACCCGAGCTCTTACGATGCGAACCTGCACTAGGGTTTAATTTTGTCGAGAGCACCCGAGCCAAACAGACACTCTAGGGATCTTTTACATGCCGTATAATCATACGACATGGCCGCTGTCGATTTTCTGCATCATGAAAATCCACTGACTTGGGCCGGGGTCGAATCTGCAACCTTGGGCACAGGAGGCCAGCGACAAACCAACCACGCCACCCAGCCGTCTTGTTTTTAAGCTTGTTGGATATGAATTCTCAAGCTTTCTTGTTCGATCTGAATCAGACCAGTCTTCACCCCTCCCCTTCCACTCCATCTGAGATATATTCTTAATATTTTTCATTAGAATCGAACTCTTTTTCGATGCGTCTCATTATGTCATCGAAGTCATTACCTCGGGACTCTATTGAAATGATCATTTATCGAATAAAAATGAGTTCAACAATTAATTTCCAATGAATACAAAAAAAATTGTTCTCTTTTTCTACCTTCTTCCTAATTCTGTTTCTTTCGTGCCATCCGAAGCATGACGAAATCCGTCCTATTTCGCATCGTGATTAACATTATCATGACTTGGGATTTAAGTCCTTTTTTTAATTAAGTACCATCTGTTCGTAGATCTATTCCAATATATGGGATCGAAACAACGCTTTATGACCACACGAGTGATATTTCTTATGGAAATGTTTTATTTCTGTGAAGACTTCTAAGGGATCGTCAGAAGAGTCTTATATTAATATTATTTAATTTTGCTGGAAGAGAGGATTTTACTCTCTTTTATTGTCACTGGCACTAGACCAAAAGCAATTTTCGAAAATAAAAATGGCTCAAGTACGGGTATTAACTATAAAAAACTCTCGTTAAAAGGAAGAAAATGGTTTCATGATTAAGTTTCTTGGCTTTTCCTAAGGCACTTTCAGGAGTCGGAGATATTGATTCATAGAGTTGTGACGACGCTGCTTTCGTTGTAGATTGCGCACAATTTAATGTGGGTGGCACTTTATTAATATGAACTACGGCGTTACAAAATAACTTAAAATGACTGCCTCTATTACATTTTTCTATTCATGTAGGATAATAAAAACTGTTTAACCGCGTCATCAACTAAATGCATGAATACATCATTAGGGGGTGAGAATATACAAAACACAACGAACAAGATTTTTCGATTTACTTTTATTAGATAGATTGCCTTTTGTAATATTTAATATTCAAAAATTCTGTTGTACTGATTTTTGAATTTGGGCAATAAATCTACGCACTCAGTCAGAAGGTTTTTTGGCTTTCAGATATTCTTTAAGGGCAGTTAGAAAGCTAAAATCTTATTTTTTTTGACAATTTGAGATTTTTACATTTTTAAATTGTATAGATATTAACCTTTCCAAAAATACCTTACTTTAACCTCTAGGGTCAATAGAAGCCCTTAAAACCTATCTTTAAATATTCGTTGAAAGTGGGCAAACCCATTTGAATGGTGCGAAAAATGTAAACAAAGTACTTCGTTTTTGCTTAAAAGTTGAACGTCTGATATAAACAAAAACATGTATCTTTTATTACAAATTGAGTCTTTTATTTTTTTATTGACTAGCCGATTAGAAGCCTCACTGTATAACTTAAAATCAATTTATCTCAAAATGTAAATTTTGATGTTCGATGTGCCTTTTCTGAGAAACTACTGCTCGCAGGTATGTAAATTTATGATATATTTATAATGATGGCTAATATATACTGAAATGAGCTTTTTGTAAAAAAAAACCCCAAATTTATTTTCTGCAAATTTTTTATGTGAAAAATGGGTCAAATTTCGCAATGCTTGATAAAATATTACATAAATTATTAAAAAATTCTAAATTAGCTAAAAGCTCATTTCAGTATAATGAGAAAGGTGTACTTTAATTGTAAAAATTTTTTTCAAGCATGTACATAGAACAGATTTGAGAAAAGGTACATCGAAAACAGCCAATTTAACGTTGTCAGTATAAAGAGAGAGGTTTCCAACTCCTCTTAAAACATAATTTTAAAATTGGAAGAGATATGTCATGTCGAATATTTAAATAAAAGAATCCATTCTTGGATTTTTTCCCTTGAGTGAAAATTTAAGATTCATAGCTTTTCTTATTGCTATAGCGGAGGATTGCTATTTAGATGCTTACAATTTGTATTTTAGCAAAGGATGCTTCAGTACTTAACAAATGAGTAAATAATTAGTACTGATGATACTTTCAATTCGTTTTACTTTAGAAGGTTTCTTTGATGGAAAGGTGTCACAGAGTTCCTGTATTTCGCAGATTGACATGTTGATCGATGCTCGTGAGTGTTTTTGTTGTCATAAGGAAAGTTACTGTGTAACTTTGTTTATTAACGTATCTTGAAAGATTTACTTCGGACATACTTTAGAAACTATCATTATTATTAGATAAGTAATTTATGCAGGAGCTTAGGGGTTATAGATTTTATTTTCTATATGCCTCTTTATTCCCCGTCAAAAACTTGTAGTTGATAAGGTCTCGTCACACTATTCTTTGGATATACTTATCAGCTATCCTAGAGCTGGTGCCTTCAGTAGTAATGTTCAAATTATTCTTTCTTACCAACTATTTTTATCATGTAACTGTGATGTTGCAGAAATCGAATCAAGTGCTGTAATGACTACGCTACTAACTACAATTAACTTTACCACTCTCAAATAACAACTTTATTTACAACTTCTAACTACTCACACCTTATTCATTACTCTAATTATATATATCTCACACCTTAAACACCACTAAGCTCTCACAACTCATAACACCTCAGAAATACTCTACTCACAAACTCTCTCTCTCTCACGCTCCTCTCTATTTCGTCCTACACACAACTCCCCGCCTGCCCGGTTACACTTACACAACACCGCTGTTGAAACGGCGCCATCTATAACCTTAACAAGTGCCGTTTTTACAACTTGCAATTAAGCTCCATCATCCCAAGGAAAAGAACACTTAAAAAGTTTACTCTTCGGGACAGTTAAGTAAAAAAAAAATGTTTGTATTTTTAAAGTGTTTGTGAATCTGATACATTTCATTACACTTTTGTTTTCGTTATTTGTAAAATTTGACCGATGATAGCAATTCTTTTTTATTCCGTACGAACCAATTTTTTTTCACCTACGGTAATAATTTCTTTATTTCCATCAAGCATTTTACTTTATCTTCAGAACCACGTTTCTGTCTGTGTGATCTAGGTGAGAGGCTTTTTCGACTCACCGAACCCTTAGAAGATGTTTTCGGAGAACCCATTTCCCCCCCCCTTTATAAGAACAGTTTTTTAAACAATATTTAAAGTAGATCAATATGTTACAAGTACTTTATGGAAAGACAATTTTAAAAATAGTGTATTTTTTTTATTAAAATTTTTTAACGTTAATGTAATTTACTCATACATCAATAATATTAATTTTGGATCCAGGTGTCTCACCCATGTAGTATCTGGGATCATATTTTTTTGCTCAAATTGTCGATGTTTAGTCCAATAGAAATGATCTGCAGTCTCATTTTATATTTTGCATTTAATTCGCTTTTATATTTTGTTTTAGTAGGCACTCACGTTGAGAAATTTTTTTCACTTAAATTCATTGTTCTGAATTATATTAAAATCTTGATCTGTGTGAAAATCGTATCTATTTTATGACAATTTGCAAACGAAAATTTAGTAGCTGTTCTTTTTTAAATTTAGATTTTAATATCGAATCTGTTGATATGTCTGTAAACTGTTTAATCTCCTTCATTATGGGTGTTTTCCCCAAATGTAAGAAGGTGCATTTTTGATTAAAATTATTTAGTTGTACAAAACATTGCGCTAATGAGTATAAAATTATTCCGTGGAACCCGGGATAGCAGACAACAGAATATTCGTGTTGTTGAAGGTGGTGCATATAAAAGAAAAATCTCTTTTTAATATTATTTTATTATATTACAAGAAAAGTTTAAAAAGTATTGCAAAATAAAGTTATATTATGTGTAAATATTTTCAGGTTTAATGAGTGGGATGTGAGCTTCAAAAACTTGTACTATACAAATTTTTTAGGAAGCCTGAATCCCCATTCTGCGTATACATCTCTAATTTTTTATTAAAATTTTTGTGAATGGTAGAACTCCTTTGTATGTTTTGTGGATCCTCAGGGTTTCGTGGAACACAGTTTGAAGAACCACTAATCTAGGTGATGTGCAGTCACCTCGGAAGGGTGTTTCTTCGAGGTTGAGACGTGAATGTTTAGATGACTCCACCCGTATTTTTGGACTTCGAGATTTCGCGCGCGCATTCGGTTAAAATTACTTTTCGGGTATTGGCGACACCTAATTATTAATACTTGTCGTGGTTATCGCCAAATTTGGCGTGCATCTCAGTAGCCCCCTTCGGCTCCGAATTATTTGACGCATTCTCCTAATGATATGAGTTCAATTGAGTGTTGACTTTTAAAAGCGTCATCGAGGACTTCTTCAATTGAGGAAGTGACGCCACCGAATGAATCCCCGGACGCCTACATTTGATTGGCGAGCGTTGACAGAATGGCGATGATCCCATTTTGAGCACTTGGCGACGTGATTTGAGGACAATTCGATTCACTCAAGATCGTTTCTTCGAAGTCCAAATGGAATAATCGATCTTCGAGAAGTGCCTCCACTTCCGGATATTTCCCACGGATGAGGAATCCTTTTACGGCAGGGGAGGACAATTATTTTGGCTAGCGGTGTATACCGGAGGGCAGCACTTTTTAAAAATGGTTGTCGTGCTAGTTTGATATCACGGGGCATGACGCCAAACGCCTCTTGGCGCAATAAAGGAATCACGAGATGGCGGCCTAGCGGTATCAAATTGTCAGGAAGATAATTTTAAAAAAAAATTGTTTTGAAATACATTGAAGTATATTTCAAACGAAGAATACAGGAAGAGATTAAGAATAACCAAGATCAATCAATAAATAATGAATAGCAATATAATATAATAAAAAGTTACATGTACTAATAATATTATGCAGTATATAATAATTATATGTCTTGTATAATTTAATAGTAATTATAAATAAATATATAATATTCATATAGTATGATTTAATTAGAATTATAATAATTAATAATTATATATAATTTAATAGTAATTACAAAAAAGAACAAAATCGTAATGTAATATAAAAATTATTCATAAGAATACTCATATAACGTAATAATTATAAATAAATAACATAATATGCAATATTTATAAATAAATATAGTAAAAAACAATTATTATAAATAACGAATATTATATTATTAAATATAATAATAATTGTATTTTTATATTATTATTAAAATAATTAATATATATTATATAACATTAATAATGAATATCAATTAAACAAGTAATATAAAAAAATTAAGTCAATTCCTACTTAGATCAACAAAGAAAAATTTTATTTTAGCTACTTTTTATTAAATAGTTACAATTCACATATAAATATGTATATACATAGGACAGAATCACAACATTAAGTGGTCATTCATTTTTATTTATTATCATTAAAGTACCGTATTGTCATCCAAAACAATCGTGTATATAAATCTCAGTTCAACTGAATACTTTAACACGTGAGAAAAAAACCTTTTCACAAGTCGCCAAAGAGGTCGCTAAGTCGCCAAAAATGTTGCCAACGTGGTTGTATTTGTAATTTTTTAAATAATTAGTTTTAATCAATTAATTTTTATTAATTATTATTATATTATTGTATTGTCATCCAAAATAATCGTGTATATAAAATTTCAGCTCAATGAAGCGCTTTAACATGTATTTTATTAACGATTGAAAATTCCACCAAGATAAATAAATAAATATATATAGAGAGATTGTGAGCTAATAGTAGGAATTGTGAAAAATATTGTAAACTTGCTATATTTCAAAAACTACAAAAATATCAAGGTAACCCTATTGTAATGTTATCGCCCATCTTGGCGAACATAAATAACAACTTGGCGCGTGTCCCGTGATATCAAACTAGTTTCCTTTGTATCTCAGAAAAGATATACATTGTATGATATAACAATAATACACAATCTTATTGATTATAATTTAATAAATATAAATTAAATAAAAAAAATAGTGGCAGCTTTATTCAATTTATTTACTGTGCTAATTTTATATCATCCATAGCTGCAAGTACATTTAATTTTAGAATCATTTTAATGGAGCAAATATACTCCATCGCAACTTTCTTAATTTGTTTGGAAATCAGATTTCTTGTTGAAATTCTCATCACTGCTTGCAAATTAAATCAGGCAGCTTCATGTTCATGAAAATAAAACGTTGTATACAGTTATGTTCTAAATCAAATATAGAAAAAAATTTCTGTCTATTTGCTTTTCAGACTGTCTTGGCGGACCTATAGTTGCTCATTCCTGTTTTAAGGCTATTTTCAAGTATGGGATCCAAATTCAGATCATTGATAGAAATAGTGCTACAATACTAATTTTTCTATCTTATAGATAGCGTGTTGTCCTTTCTGGCTGAATAATTTTTTGAGAGCATAAAATATGTTCCACGTTTCTCCTCTTGAATGGGTGCTCTCCACGTTTCACGTTTTCGTGGAAAAAATCGTGTATTTGTGGAACGTTTCTTAGTTTTTTAAAATGAAGTCTAATCAACAGATGCTTGTGTTACAACATTCCGAATTTATATCAATTTCGAAGGATTTTTCTGGTGTTCCGAACTAAGTTTGGGCTCTTGAACGTTTGGCGAACACAATGGGAGTGGATGAAAATGGAAGTTAGCGACATTAAGTTATCACAAAGGGACACATTATGTTATCACATATCTAATTTATACGAGGTTGAATAAGTTCGCAATACAAAATTAAAAAGACTTCCTTAAGGTATTCGACTACGTTCGGAACCATGATTTTGCAAAAGCGTGTAAATGGATAATATTTATGATATTTAGCATAACTTAGATTAGACAATGCATATAAAATTGGGTTAAGAATAGTATTACAATAAAAAATTATTTAAGTTCAATATTTTGAAAAAAATTAACTTAGAATAACCTTTTTTCCAAATGTTCTCCTTTTGTAAAAAATGCTTCTATTGTATTAATATTTTGCCTGTCTATATAGCTCAGATCTCTATACAGAGGCTCAACTAGAATTTTTGAAACGCATCACTTGGAAGTCGGTTTATCCATGTTTTACGAAAACAGAAGGGAGAAATTTTAAGAAAATACACCGATAATTATTTCAAATGGTTGTAACTCTGAAAATAATGTAAATTTTTCAAACATCATAGTTGAGCCTCTGAACAGAGGTCTGAGCTATATGCAGGCAAAATATTAATACAATAGAAGCATTTTTTACAAAAGGAGAACATTTGGAAAAAAGGTTATTCTAAGTTAATTTTTTGCCAAAATATTGTATTTAACTAAATTTTTTTTTGTCATATAATGTCCTTAAAACAATTTATACATGTATTCTAATCTAAGTGACACTCAATATCATGAAAATATACATTTATGCGCTTTTTTAAAATCATGGTTCCCCGAACGTAGTCTGATACCTTAAAAAGATATTAGATTTAAAAATATTTACTACTTCTACAAATTTTGAAGTGATCATTTTTTTAGGTACGTTTTTGCTGAAGTAAAGGAATCGTCACGCTCCGATCGGTTGACTCGGCTGCGGTGGGCTCGAGTTGGTGGCGCCTCTTTAGTTTTGGATTAAAAACTTTTTAGGCACGGTTGTTTTTGTTTTTTTAAGTAAAAATTTTGTGCACACTTTTTTCCGGGAGATTTTTTTCTTTTTCTTTATTTAAATTTTACTGTCTTGCAGGCCACTTCCACTCAACTCCAGTGAGTAAACGGGGGAAGAGGAGTGCGAGAGAAAACGATTTAAAAAGAAAGAAAATATTATTTTCGTAAGAGATCCGAAGAGGGACTCTGAGTATTATTATATGAGTACTAGCGGTCCCGACAGACGTTGTCCTGTACACATGTCTTAAATCCAAAAATTACAAACTTTTTTGAATAAGTTACAACAATCTGACCGTTTTGATGAAATATTTTATAAAGAACGTTATTACAATACCTGACATCATCACATGTACAGTTACCACAATTCGACCCATCGATTGCGTGTGGGCATGTATTTATTATGAACTAAGTTGAATATAGACGCTATTCTGAATAGAAACTTAAACTTGTTTTGATTAAAGATTAAAAAAGATAAAACTCGAGCTATTTTTTAACAGGTATATTTTAATGCACAAAAAATAAATTTATCGCAATGCCATTGAATGTACGATGTTTTTGGTTAATCCTTAAATGCTATGATTTGCCAAACCTAGGACATGCAACATATAATTGACCGAGCCAAAAGCAAGGGTTTTCTAAATCTAAGCCACAAATTGTCATTGTTTGACCTTGTGACTTATTAATGGTCATATAAAATGCCAAGAGAATTGGTAATTGCAAAAATTTGAATGGGTAGGTGAGTCTGATTGGGATCTGTGGTAGAAGTACAACTTCACCTTCAAGTTTTCCGGTCAAAATAGTGGCCTCAAGAATATTGCCCACGATTTTTTTATGAACAATCGCGCGCCCTTACATAATTTTGGCGCATTTTTAACTTTTTGCGATATCGGACCGAATTGTGAATCTAAATCATTCTCGAATCCACTTCAGTCACATACACACGCACAGAAGAATTATATATATAAAGATTATTTGAAAAGATATACCAATTAAAAACGCTAAAAAGCATGATTCGTCTGCATTTTTGTAACAATAAAGACCCGGTTTGGCCAGTTTGGCTGAAAATCGATTTTCGACGCCAAATTACATCATTTTCATAACAATAACGTTGTTACAACAATGCAGGTGAATGTTGAGTTGCATGTTTTGAATGTTTTTAATTAACATCTTTTTAACTAATTGCGATATTGGACAGAATTGCAATTCTAAACCATTCTCGAATTTACTTGAACATACACAAAAAATTTCATCGAAATCGGTCCAGCCGCTTAGGAGGAGTTTAGTCACATGCACACGCACAGAAGATTTTTATGTATAAAGATTTCAAGAGTTTATCATCAAAACTGCTTTGAATATTGTAAAATAAATTGAGATAAAGATAAAGCATTTATCGTTTCTAGGCACGACTTTCTATTCGACAACTCGTTCTCCGTCGAGAACCAGAAGCCTCAATAAATTATCTAGTAATCTAGGATCTGGATGAAAATGTTAAGCAACATATAACGATAATATTTTTAAGAGAAACTTGGATAAATAATGAAGAAAACATCAGCGTATCAAATTTTTATTGCGTTGCTAAATTCCAAAGACATAATCAAAAGCTGCTGGCTCCAACTCCAGCAGCTTGTATTATTATTCTTTAAAATAAGGGAGATACGATAACTTTTGTTACTTCAGAATGGATGCAGCATCAAGTACTACAGAATAATTTTGGTTGAATAAGTCCTGCGTAGGAGAAACTTGAACAGCGAGATGTAGAGCAGAAAATGGATAAGCAATTCTAAGGGGTTACTATTTACATTTCACTAAATCAAAGTGTATCGAATTCATTTGCATACGCCGAAGCCGGACAAGTGCTCTTTTGAATCGGAATCTACACAAATTACCAATACTTTTCAAGGGAAGATTTTAATGTGGATTTTTCGGAAGACAAAACTTTTAGTTGATTTTTGAAACCAAAATTCAATTTAATTATGTCAAATGATCCAAAGGAGAGCACGACGAAATACGGAACAACGCTTGACGAAGTTTTTTTAGATATTGAAATAACTTTGAATCTAAAATATTTATAACTAATCTAATTTCAGCTACCCCATGAGCCTAATGTTTCATTCCTTGAATATAATTAATTTACAAATAGGGTTGTATATTTTGCAACTAATATCTTACGAGTACAGACATCAGAATAAAAAGTTTTATATGACAATATTAATGTTATCTTGTTTTATATTCACCGAACTAATTCGCGCTAATCTATTATGCAATTATATATATTCAAATTGGGAAAAAATTAAAAGTATTTACATACTTCTATCATGAGGTTATAAGCCCAAACACTTATTACATTGAATTATTTCTACATTTCAAAGTGTCTGAGGAACAAATTAAAAAGATGTCGTACTACTTCAATTATGAATATATCGAAAACGTCTTGGTACAGATATCATGCAAATGTCTATATACACTGATGGCCACACAAAATACAACACTCTGAAAGAAGCATGCAAACCATGTGAAATTTACATCATGCGTTGGCGGCGATGAAATATACAAATCATTAGCATTACAGTGCAGACGCACATCACGGGCGACCGTAGCGTCATCCGCAAACGCTATGTAAGGGGAGAACGGATTATCGATTTTAAATACGAAAATTGTTTTTCGTGCAAGTTTTTTTAGCTTAAGCTGTTTACCTATGCTTCGTGGAAGACGTCAAACGTCTTTTGACCAAGTTTTTGAATTCGACCGAGGTAGAATAGTACCCTTTAGGAATAGCGAATTATCCATCAGAGAAATAGGACACCATGTCGGGTGAGACCAAGCAACTGTGATGCGGCTCTGTCATCGCTGAATGCAGGAAGGTACACCGAACCGATGGCGGATCACACCCTCCTCGTTACACCACTCCGAGATGACAGGAATATTGTGCGTATGGAGTGATGGATCGCGCAGCCACATCATGAACCATAGCATCATTCGGTGTCTGCTCGTAGCATTGGACTTCGTTTGCAACAGAGTGGAATGTGTGCAAGGCGTCCATTGCTTCGTTTACCCTTGACTGGAAACTATAGGCGTTTGCTCCGCCAATGGTGCGATGAACGGCGGACGTGGACAACGGAATGTAACGACATTGTGTTTACTGACACATTTCCCTTTGGTCTGCAACATCATGATGGTCTGATTCTAGTTTGCAGACACCGTGGTGAGAGGCTGCTGAACTGTTGCGTTATGCATCACCTCAATGGTCCTGCACTCTGTATCATGGTTTGGGGTGGTTTTGGATTTCATTGCCGCAACTCTCTGTGACATCTCTCGCGTTCTTCTAACATAACTCCTACGTTCTTTGACGGCCACGATTGATGGCAAAACTTTTCCAACCCAAATCCAAGAAGTAAAAACGAAGCAAAAATGCAAATAAGATAACCTTTAAAAGGATAGAAAGTTTAGTGAGCACGGATGGCAATTTAGAGAAAGCTTAGTTCGGAATAGGTGGAAGTGTAATTAGAAGGCCTACCCAAGAATCACGGAGACGCCCACCCTCGCTAATCTTACAAGGTGCATACTATTGCACTCGAGCTCATCAGTCTACCTGAAAGTAACTGTATCGTTGAGTCTTCAACCAAGGTAGGAGGATTATATTCTGAACGCTAGTAAATTATTGAATCGAGATTAGGTGGATCTAATTAGTTATATTGATAAGTGATCTAATTGCGCGATCTGAGTTAATTAAATCGGCGTACTTTGGTTTATTCTCACTTAATATAAGTTTTTGTTCGTTATCTAAGTAATTTAAGTTAGATTCTTATTAAAAGTCATATTAAGAATTATAGAATGTCTCATATCCTTCCGATAATCCCACACCTCTAACTTACGCGGAAACCCCAAGACATAGCTATCGACAGATGACCATGTCGCACCTCTAGTACGTATTGCCGGTGCACTGAACAGCCAGCTCTACATCTCTGACGTGTTGGAGCCCCTTTCATTCAGCGCTTTCCATCAGCCATATTCCAACAGGATAATGCGTGACCACACGTGGTACGCAATGTTCTGTAGTTCTTTTTCCATCAGATTGAATTGCTTCCTTGGCCTGCTTGTTCTCCAGATCTATCGCCAATCGAAAACGTGTGGTCTATGCTTGCACAACGACTGGCCCGGGATACACCCCCAGCTGCCACACCAGATCAACTTTGGCAACGTGGGGAAGCTGCTTGGTCTGCTGTACTCCCAAGAACACATTTAAAGTCTCTTTGAATCAATGCCGAGGCGTATAAAAGCGGTTATAGCCAATAATGGCGGCTACACTAACAACTGACTTCGTCATCATCCACATGTCACAAGAGGCTGTAATTTTAATCGTTTGATCTTTCTACAATGTTATCTGCCAAATAAATTTCGCTGTAATATCTTTGGTCCTTTTTGGTATTGCATTTTGTGTGGCCAGCAGTGTACATAGCAAAATTTTAACTAATTAAGGTAATATATTTTGCTTATGAATCAGAAATACGAGATGTGTTAAAATATTAATATATATGTTTATATTTAAGGTTAAGTGTGTATACTGCATAAATTATTTAAATAAGTGAGAGAGAAGTCAATTCCTGTAAAGCATCAATTCCATGATATAAGTGAAGACAGCTTTATAACAAATACCATTTCTGGACTATAAGAACAGGTCATTACAGAGGAATGAGATTGATAGGGATGGTTGAAGAACTTATAGGAATTGTGATAACTGTTTAGATATAGAACTAACACCTGCTCATATTTTTGACTGTCCAGTTATTCTTGCTGCTCCACAAGAAATAGGGGTTCTGTTTTCGTCAACAGACCTCTATGTGGATAATATCGAACATATTGCCAAGACAGTCATCTGGGTTGTCTGATTTGGTCCCGTCATAGACATGGCATCATCATCATTTAAATAAGTATTAAATATGTGTATACAAAATTTATTTCAAATATTTTCTGCGATTCGTAATTAGAAGCATTTCGTGTAGGGTTTTAAAACTAAGAGCATGTTATTAATTTTGTTTAAAACCTAGGTTTCTTGTTAGACACGTTTCGCATAACAATCAAGAAAAACTTAACATCATTTAACAGACCTATATAAACAATTTTAATATATTTTTTGACTTCACAACCCTCCAGTCGCATTTATTTTAGTTTCCCCAATATTTGTCGGCTTACTAACTCGGTAATTGATTGGTCAACTTAATAACACATCGTATTAACATGTATGAGGAATATTGGAGACGCACCACTTAATTTTAAGCCTCGGTCAAGTGAAGAAGATGGCACTCGAGCACATTACCGAGATGGCACATTACCCCCATTCTAAATCTTCACATCACACCAACGTTATAACGGCTCTCAGCCTCAAAAAGAATTAATGGACTGCGGTAGCCTAATGATCACGGTTTCGTGGCCGGCGTGTCATGAGTTTGAGTCTAGTGCCGCTGAAGACCCGTCTTGTAAGGGGTTGATGAACGTTAAATCTATCGAGGCTCAAACGTTCTCCCTTTGGTGTGCTGTGGAAATTAGGTAGAGGGGGTGCCAGTTCAGGTGTCCTCCTCGTTTCCTGACCATGGTTCAAAATGACGAGGTCCGTCACCAAAAGCCCTCGATTATTTGAATGTGCGATTTTTAAATCACTAAACCCCGGGGGTTTAATTTTTTATCAAAGGGCCTTCTGTTTTGAAAAATAAAAACCCATCCAGGGCCGTTCCAAAACCCCAGCCCCTCCAAATTTTTTGGGAATAATTAAAACACCAAAATGGATTTTTTAAAAAAAATTTGGGTTTTGTCATAAAAATTTTAAGAAAAAAAATTGCAGGTTTTTTTTTATAAAAAACAATTCCAACGTTTTTTGGGGGTTTAAAACAACAACAAAGAGGGTTTTAAACTTTGAGGGTTCCCTTTAGACAAATGCATCCCCCCAAGATTTTGAACATTTGGAAAAATTCCTTGACAAAAAAATTTCCCCGGGGGGGCGTACTTAATGTTCAGCCTGTAGGACCCCAAAAACCCCCAAACAAAAAATTAAAAAAAGTTAAGGGCCAAAGAATAATTTATCAGAGACTAATAAACCCAGGGTTTTTAGAAGGGGGAATTTTGGTCTTTAGATAAATTTTTTCATGACCTTTCAAGCGTAAAAAAATAAATCCCAAAGGACCCCCCCAAAAAAAGAATTCCCCCCCAGGGGCCGCACCCCAAAAAGCCCGTTTAAAATTTTGCCTTGGAATTTTTTTTCTTTTTTTTTTTTTAAAACCTTTTTTTTTCAAACCAAAAAAAAAAATTTTTTTATTTAATAAACCAAAACAAATTTTTAATAAACTTTTTTTTATTTTAAAACTAAATTTTTTCTTAAAAAATACCATGATTATTTTTTGTGATCTGCATATTTCTTTCCCGTGGCCGTTTTCATCAACTGGATTGGGAAATATTTGAATAAGCCAAACAAACATTGCAGGTATATAATAACATGAATTTACTTTTTAACCCTTTATCTACGGCATTATGATTTACTGCAGTTTTTTTCATGCAATATTTTTTTTGAATCACTACATGGAAAATTAAGGGATATACAAACAAAATACTAACTTTTTGGGAAATTTATTTTAACTAATTTTAATTAAAAAATATTCAACTATAAAATTAATTATACAATGTTCACTTAAAATAAATAGTCAAATCGTTTTTTAAAGGGCTTCAAAGTACAAAAAAAAAAAAAAAAACAACACTACCTTTTACATTAACTACTTTTTTTGGAAAAAAAAGACAATCTTCACAATGCTGAAAACGCAATATCTTCTATAAAACTATTCGCCTTCCCCCCAAAATACTCATCATAGAACCCGTGCCATATATCTGGGGAAAGGGGGTTAAAAAATATTTCCCTGAAAAATCTTAATATTCGTTGGTTATTCTTTTAATTTTAAATGAGTGGTTTCCCCTGTACCGTCGGCAGATAAAGGGTTAAAAATGCGTTAAAGCAATCTCAAAGCGAGGCTATGATGAGTAGTTTTATAAATTAATAATGCAACGTAAAACTGAACTTTTTTGCGTTTCTTCTCTTTCGGAAAGTTGCAGACGACAAGATCGGATGCCATTTGCGTTTAAAAAAACACTTTTCGAAGACTAAAAATTAAAAGATGGAAGTAAAAATTTAATATCCGAAAAAGAAAAAGCATGCTAAAAAACGACAATGAAAAAGCTAAGTAAATTTTCGTATTTTAATAATCCGTGGAACATGAGTGCTATTTATCTTACATGAATATTTATAATCCGTCCATGAAAAGATCCGCCAGAATCTGTACTATCCAATCACCAACATCCAAGTACAGAAGACTGCTTCCAAAATGGACGAACAGTGAACCGTCAATAACGTAGCGCATCCCTGTCAATCATTACGGGAAAAATGTTCCGAACTGCAAAATTGTGAGATGAATTCCAAATTCTAAAATTCTTTTCTTTTTTGTGTGCAATGGTCGGTGAGCAGTTCTCATCTGCCCATTGCGTTTGCTGAAGAGAGGAACGTGACCGAGTGAAACGCGTGCTCGGCCGTGTGCGTTGCCGCCATTGTTCCGATGTGGACGGGTACAAAACATCGTTCCGGCTGACTTGTTGCCACTGGACAAATTATTAATAGTGTTGTTTCTTCCTATCCCTTTCGTTTGGAGGTGAAACTCCCCCGAAATGACCCATTCAAACAGAGCTAAAGGTATACTACTAAGATAAGCGTTGTTTTTTTTTAGAGATGGACACAGAATTTGTTTACTTTCTAGTCTTCTTTTTGGCACGCTGCGATTTTGTATCTGTGTTTTCTATAGTCTTGTAAGTGAGAAAAGTTTTTCGTTTTCTGTCTCGTTTTAATTTAAAATATTCAGTTAGTCCAGCTTAATAAGATACAAATACTGATTCGATTGATGTTTCGTAAATAGTTTTAGAGGATTTGTAAAGTTTAACTTCCTCCAATATTGTTCTATTTGGAAAGATAATTCTTCACTTCAGTTTGTATTGCTGAAGTGGTTCGACTTAAATTTCTAATTGGTCAGTTTTGGGCGAGGGAGGGGGGGACCTACTCCAACAAAATGATTGTAATCCCTCTTACATCCATTAAGAATGGAGAAGAATGAATGTATTTTTGTCCGTAATATAAACAATGTAGATAACTCAGACTAATATTTTTTATAACTGAATTCGATTTTATCCTACAGAGAGAGAAAGAATACAAATGGCTGACATAATTTTTTTAGGATTTAAACATACCTTAAAAAGAATCCGTAATTTTTAAAAATAAAAACTGCCTTATAGAGGTATTTATATAAATTTACTTTTTACCCCATTTAATTTAGTATGTTTATCAGTTTTGCCAGAAAATAGTATAGTTTTTGAATTTGTAACGATTATTTTTCAAGAAATCACAGACTGACATTTAATAGCAGCAAATGATATCTGGAGATTTCAAAAAAATCGATCATAAAATTCAGATTGCGTGATTGGTTTTTGTTATGAAAGGGAGATCGATCACACCCGCAATGACAGTTCTCGAGAATCGTGGCACTAAAGAAAGTTTTTCATAAGATCACACACATTACTAAAGAGGGACAATATATATATATATATATATATATATTAAGTTCCTATATTAAGTTATCATAATAATGACACCTTAATTTAGTAAGAATCCTTATTATAGTATAAGTAGATAGCCTTTTCATGTAATACACTTGATTTACCTAGGAATCGATTCATACAAGTGCTGTACAGTGTTCAGAAGAATATTGTACCATTCTTTATGGAGATATTGTGAAAGTTCCAGTGGATGATATAACGCTCTAATAGGTGCCCGGACGAGTATAGGTATCAGTGCTGTCAGGTTCGAGAATCACTAGTACCACCTTGGGGAAGCGATGCACGTTAAATCTGTCGAGAGCTGAAACGTCCTCCGTGGTATGGTGTGGAGTTAGAGAGGGGTGCCATGTCGGTTCGTCACGTCATTGACCATGGTTCAGAACGTGGTCCGTCGCCAAAGCCCTCGGTAGCTAAACAGTGCGACGTTAATAATCAATCATTCAATCAATCAATCAATCAACGCTCTAATAGACCATAACGGTTCAGTAACATTGAGGTCGGGTGACTGTGCGGGCCAAGGTAGATGTTTAACTTCATCCTCGTTCATGATTGGATAAGTCCCGCTGCATGGATAGGTGCATTATCATCCTGGAAAATTCCATCTCCTCCAGGAAAGAAAGTTTACATCCTAGAATGGACCTGGACAGCTAAAAATTCTCCCCAGTGATCCTTCCTTTCAGGGTGACGATTGCTTCAGCAGAAAATCATGACATGGATGCCCACATCCCTACGCATCCACCTTCATGCTTGCCAATTGGAAGGAGACGATCACGATCATACACTGGTGCCGATGTCCTCCAAATGTGGACACGTCCTGTTCTAATGAAAAGTGTAAAGGATGATTCGTCAGACCATATCGCTTTCTTTCACTTATCAATCGACTAAGTTTTGTGAGTGTGATACCACTGTAGACGACGTTTGGTATTAACATCTGTGACAAATAGCTTGGGAGTTGCCGCCCTGCCGTAAATGTTCTATTCATGAAGGTGCCTTCTAACTGTAATCATTGACATTGGAGAATCTAGGTACTGATTGAATTCTGCGGTTGCTTTTGCCGCAGTTGTTCGCTGGACGACACCTGAGTTGGCACTCCCCTCTCTTAACTTCCACACCACACCAACGGGAGGACGTTTGAGCCTCAACATGTTCAACGTACATCGGCACCCTCTGCACGGCGGGTCTTTAGCGGTACTCATGACTCAGGTTCGAACTCAAGACATGGCTACCACAAGTCCGTTACCTTGACCACTAGGCTACAGCGGCCAACCGGTGGTATAGTCAATGTATGTCTAACAAACCAAAAGTTTGGTATTACGAAGTAGATGATTGTTTCGAAAGTGTGAAAATTTGTATCATTGTAATTATTTTATGACTCTTTCTAAGCAAATTGGGCAATTCTTGAACCCATTAGTGTAGTGCTTTCTAACATTTTTATCACTACGCACCGGTCAAAGTTTGATCATTTAACCATGGTCCACAGAGGGGGAGTTGATTGTCTGTCGATCATTGATATGTTTTAATCGTATTTAAATATGCCTTCAAAATAAAATCCAGTTACACCAAAAAAATAAAATAATATAAAGTGATTTAACATAGAATATAATAAATTATTCCCAAAGAAAGTTCCAATCACAAACCCGAGAGAAACACATCATAGTAAATAAAATGGAAATAATTGAACGTTCCTTTGGTGGCTTGGTACCATTAGATCCACGGACCGGGTTGAAGACCACTGCATTAAGGAATGCATTTGCTCAACCATTCTCATCGAGAATTTCACAAGCGAATCTAACAGAATAGAAGATGCAAATGTTAAAGCAACTGTTTATGTGCTAATTCAAGCAATTAGAGATAATCATCGTAAGGTGTTCCAAGTTTTAACTGAATAAAAAATATAAAAATAAATAACAGCATTTGTATCGAACGAATATATCTTGATTCAAATTTTGCACAATTACCAAAAAAAAGAAAAAAAAAAAGATTAAGAGAGCAGAATCTTATTCGGACAATGGTCAATTATCTTAATATAAAGTTCACTGTTACTCTTTTTGTGTGGCGTATTTTTCCTTTTTTCCCCTTCAATTCTGAAACACGGAAAATACTTGTCTTCCATTAACTAGCACCTGTGTCTGTGCCTGACATTCAAAAACACATGTTTAGTTGTTGTATAAAAATGCACAAGGGTTTTCTCTTCCACTTTCTTGCATGTGTGTAACGAGAGGGAAATGAATGAACTCGCCAGCTACATTCACCGCCATCCATAACATCTTTTATTATAATAACGAGGCATTGTTACGTAAAAGAAACAATAGGATTTCATAAAGAAACATAATTGCTATTAACTCTAAATAGACACTACAGCGGTCGACCTCCGCTTATAGCTTCGCTTTCGCGGTGAGCGTGTAGGAAAAAGTTATAAGAACAGGAAATCAAACGAATCAATCTTCGCGAAGCCTCGAATAGAATTGATTCCCATACAACGATGTAGATCACTATTGTGTTTCTTCGAAACAAGGTCGAGATCCAGTCTGATTGGAACAAAAATCCGTCTAGCTCACATCGACGACATTTTAATCCTGTTTCTTTTCAATCCACTTTTGAACTTTATTATTCTTTCCTTTTTCTTTTTTTTTTAAAGGGCAATGTCAAGATCTGGAAGTTAGAGATGAAATTTAAACTTTCTTAGACTCTGCTGAACCAAACCGTTGAGATATTTCTTGTGGGAAATAGAATATTTGGAGCGAGTCACGATTGTCGGTCAGAAATAGTAGAAAATTCCGAGGAGAATAAAAAAGGAACAAGAAAAGTAATTCCATCTCTGATCTGAATTGGAAAAAGAAATCCAGAGAGAAATTTGTCTGTTACGTAGAGTTTTCCCGCGAATTTCCTCGTGTGGACTGCTCAGAATGTTTCAATGAAGGGTTAAAGAAAAGCATGTGTCTTTTTCATATCACATTCAAGGCTAAATGTAGATTCTATTTTAAATTGCTACGATGACCAATAATTTAATAATAATTAATTTTTAATATTGATAATGATAATGGATGGCCAATAACAATTAATTAAAAAATTTAAATAACTTAAAATTTTTAATATTATATAAAATATGAACCTAATGTAAAAAATATTTTTTTTAAATAAAATGTAGCAAATTTATAAATTGTTATTTTTCTTGATATTGAGTTTCTTTACATATGCCGGTTGGGTGGCGTAGTTTGTTTGCCGCTGGCCTTCTGTACGCAAGGTTACGGGTTCGACCCCGGCCCAAGTCGGTGGATTTTCATGATGCAGAAAATCGACAGCGGCCATGTACCTTGCATGAAAAAAATCCTTGAGTGTTCGTTTGCTTGGATGCTCGGAAAATTAAATTCCTAAGTACAAATTTAGCATCGGCAGAGTTCGTAGGTGCCTTCCCTTCCTCTGAGGACAGTGAAAGCGTCCAAATTACTTGCGGTAATTGGTATCGCCTAAATGAGCGATACAACAGTTTCTGGGAATGTGTACTAGGTCTGTGTGCTGCAAAAATAAATAATACACAGCCCCACAGAAAAAAGCACTTCATTATTATAAAGATTTTTAAAAAGTGGGGAGGGGAAGGAGAATCAAAATTATTGCGAAATACACAGTTATGCTCTCAGATTAACGTACTTAACATAGGTGTCGTGTTTTCGAATTTTACAATTCTCTAAAAGATGACTTCAAAAGTAAAATATTTGCAATGCAAAGCTCGTTGATAAACTGCGATTATTTCCCTTTTTGATTGGCGTCGCACTGCAAAGCTACACGAGGTCAATCGGCGACGGAAGGCTCAATTTTGAACCTCGGTCAAGCGGCGACCTGAGCTGGCATCCCCTCTCTTCACATCCACGGCTACGGGAGAACTTTGCACCATGACAGATGAGCCCCTTTCAGTGGCATCAGGACTCGAACTTACGATTCTTTTTTACGAATTCGTGACTATGACTGCTCGGCTATCGCCGCCACCGTTCAAAGACTGCATTATTAAAAACAATAACAGAGAGAAATTATAATCTCCCAATGAAGATAAAATAAGCTTTTTTGCTAATATTAAATAGGCCATATTTTATCAACATCTTTTTAAACATGACATAATACAGGTTGTTATCAAAATAATGGAAACACCTGTAAATAAAATTGACATTTTCGAATGCACTTCGTAAGCCTTAAAATATAATAATAGCTATCAGTTTTTTTTCCCTTCCGTAAACAGAAAAGTGTATATTCTATAGTATGTGGTAGCTTTATTAAAGTTCTGTAAGTCTTGAATTTTTTCCAGAAGCGTAAAATGTTAGACCTCTCAAATTTTCAAAGAGGCCATGTTGTAGGAGCCCGTCTAGCTGGAGCAAGTGTGATCGAAACATCCCCCAATTTTCTTAGTCGTTTCTAGAGGAACGGTGTCTAAGGTAGTGACAGCATACACAGAGCGCGACAAGACAAAACAGTTGACGGAAAGAGAACAATGAAAGAGACCTGCGGGTAAAGAAGCGGATTGTATGTTGACCATGGTTCAGAAGGATGAGGTCCGTCACCCAAAGCCCTCGAGTAGCTGAAGAGTGCGATGTTAATATTTGCTCACTCACTCTTGACCATCACCGAAAAAACTTTGGCTCCGTCACGTGGTGTACTGTACCCGTCACTGGCACTAGTTCCGCTGAGAATAAAACGTAAGTCTCGGTTGAATGGATTGAAATATTTCCCTTTCTTTTATTAAAATCATATGGCTATAAATTAAAATTCCCTTTCATGTGAATAAATATTTCTTTAATTATGCCTATTAGTTGTTTTATAACCATTCATTTCTTAAATTATTTGTATCCTCCTTTCCCCACAGATAAATGAACTCGTTCATCGAGAGGGTAGGGCAAGAGTTCTTTTCGTAATAGACAGTCTAAATACATTGTCCCACAGAACATAGTTTAAGGACTTAAATTTTTTAAAAAAAATATTGAATACACACATCATTTTTAGAGGCATCTTAGGTATAGCATGTAGTAAATCTATGTATGTTAGCTATTATATAATAACATTTTCAAATCTCTGAGTCATTGAATTCATCCAATAAGGCCGGTAATTTTGACTGTAGTTGTTAATGCTGCAATTTTGAATCTAATGAGGGCGGCAAAATAGAGTGAAACAAATTTTATTATGAGCTAGAAATTTATCTATGCTAGTTTAAATGTAAAACGGTTTCGCTTACAAATATCGTTTGTGTTTTTTAAAAAAATTTGTAACAGTAGAAAGTTGTCTCACAATTTCTTTATTTTACAATAAATAACGAAAGAAATCAAGAGTTAGCGTTTCTTTTACGAGATTGCAATTTAACCGTCAAAACTTTTATATATCCTTGAACTTCTAAAAATAAGGGTAGATGTGGAAATTTTTTTCTGAAAAATATTGCGAGTGAAAAGACATACATCTATATTGTATATATATATATATATATATAAGGTTATACATAATGCCATCTGTCCGACGGTAAAATAAATCGAGTGCCCACGAAACCATCGGGGCCAAGCGACTATATGTACGCCCGTTCAGTCGTAGCTGAGCACTATACAGACAACAACAATGATTTGTTACTTCATAGGTTACGCGTAACTGTCGTTAACCTTTCGCCTTATTTCATCATTTTCTCACTTAAATACGAAACAAAGTTTGTATGTAGTTCTCTATGCTGTAAAAACAAAGTTTAGTCCTTAAGATTTTAAGATAATTATGATACCATTTTGGAATCTTTTAAAAAAATTTTTTACCACAAAATTGAACTAAGCGTATTTGACACAAGAATTGGGTGTTTTAATTAAAAAATAAATTTGTGGTATGATTTCAAGAAATTTTATTCTCTTATTAAAAATATATATAGAGAGTAAACAAAAATATAAAAAAGTTCCTTTGAACAAAAAAAAAATTCACATTCTAGTTTAAAACAAAAACTTAATTAATACAAATCAAAATGGTATCTTGTTGAAATGATCGGCCAGCCGTTGAAATAAAAACAAAAACTGAACTGCACTTGCGACGAGACTTCTATGCAACTTATTTATTTATTTTTTCTTTCAAAAAATACCAACACAACTGTTTTTTTCCCTCTCATACACCGATGTACAAATATCATAGGTCAAATATTTTGATTTCTGCGAGTCTTAATTGAATCTCCAATCCTTACCTGCCTGGATCAATAAAAAAGATCCTTTCCGTCCCCATTAGAGACATCTTCAACTTGGATACTGTTCATTTCCAACGAAAACCATTGTTCATGAATATCGGGAGGGGAGACCATTGGAGTCAAAGACCGACATCGGGTGGCTCCCATTACCACGTCAAGAGCAATACGTTTCCCAGACGGTTGACATCTCATTAGCGTCTAAATGTTTGTGGATTGCAAAACAGAGGCCAGTCGTTAGGATGCCACATTTGAATGCATATTTTATGTACAGTGGGATGAAAAAAATAGTTTCAACTTCTTTGTCATTTTTTATTTTATTATTTTAGATTCAAATCTAGTACCAGATTCACCTTTATGCTTAAGTTTTGTATACATATTAACCTGAAAAAAAATTTTTTTTTTGTTCTTGGTTTCTTCCAGACATTACACACTTTCATTATTAAATTCCCGCTTAGCTGGATTGGTAAAGTAATTATAACCATAATTTCTCCCCAAAGTTCCACATTATCCAATATAGCCAAGTTTTGCCAATCAAACACTACATCAATAGTAATCAATCTCGTGTATAAAGAAGTATTTCTCCTCATGGAAGTGTTACCGATGCATGGATTTGTCAATGAATATACTATTATTCATATGGTTCATGTTACTAAAATTACACAGTAAAAGCAGAAAAATGAGTCAATTTATGACAGAACTATTCTCCAGAATTTATTTCATTTGTTTTTAGACCATTTTTCCCCCTTCTGTAACGCGGATTTTAACTTCATCCCATGATAATTTTAAAAAGACCTCAAAAATACCTCGATTCTGTTGTAAGCAATATTTGGGAAGGGAGGAACAGAGAATTTCATTTTTTAAAATTATGTATTCGATTTTAATAAACAGGGTGTCCCCGAATGCCGTGTAAAACTTGCAGGGAGATAGAGAACATCATGAGGAGCCATGATTGCATAGGAAAGCATGGGCGGAAACGTAACCCTAACGAGATAAAGAGACCACGACACTGAATGTGGTGTAAAACGCTCTTTTACACACACACATACAAAAACAATAATAAATAAATAAATTGTAACGTCGTGAGTAGTTAGCAAACAAGAAAATTTGTCACAGCCTCATTTTAAAATTAAAGCAGTATTTTTTTGCTTCGTAGGTTACTAAAAAGTCCAATAAATATGCCAAGCCGGGCGGACCGTCTATTTCACGGGAGTTCAATCCTTATTCCGAAAGGCACTCGCTAATCCCTTTCTTTTCCGGGCTCCTCTCCAGTTTACTCCATCCAGGGCTCTACATCAAGTTTTCCATTCAGGGCTTGATCTCTGTTTACATCCAGGGCTCTCCGTCTCACTCCAGGGCTCTCTCCAAGTTTTTTCTCCTCAAAATCAACCCCTTTTAAACTCCAGGGGTGGGTCCACAACACGCCCCTCGTCTTCCTCATTGGCAGGCCAAAAAAAAAGGTCTGCCCTGCCACATTCGTCTCCTATTTGTGCGGCAAACACATTCCTGGTCTGTCTGGAATCTAAGGGCGCCATAATTCTCATCTAACTTCTGAAACTCTTATTCATCACACCACCTGGGTTTTATATCCCCATTCTCTCGGCACTGGCTTTCATACAGGCTTCGCCTATATGTCAACCAATTGTCACCGGCTTTCTTTAGAAATTGTAACTTCCAGACTCGATGTCTGGGTTTGTCCGAGGTCAGACAATAAACAATGACCCCCATGGCTACGTGCTCTTGTCACCTAATGACTGTTTGGAGCCATAAAACTTCGCATGAATAGATGGGTGAGGTTCACCCCAATCGAAGACGTCACAAAATAAATAAATAAAAAGCTTTATGAAGATGTACTAAATTGCGACCATTGGCATGTATGCACGCATGACACTGACGCGACATGTGATACGGACTTGTTCCAAAATTCCGGCGTTTCACGAATCGCGCCACCAGGTCCATTCCAGAATTGACGAGTGTGTTATACACAAGGCTCTTCAGGGCACCCCAAAGAAAAAAAATCCAGAGCAGATAAATCAGAGGATCTGGGAGGCCAAGCGACGGGACCACCACGCCCAATCCACTTGTTTGGAAATGTCCGGTCCAAATGGTCCCATACGAACCTTCAATAATGAGATGGTGTCCCATCCTGTTGAAACCACATGTGGCGCCGAATAGGTGCGGAGAATCGGTAAGCTGTTCCGAAAGTACCTTCTGTAGAAAGATGAGATACTTGTCAGTCCAGTCGAAGTGGTAAGATGTATGAGCTGAGTAAACTGCCCCCCACACATTAACAGTGAAGCGTTGTAGTGCGGTTCGGGCAGTGTGCGTTGTTTAAAACCTACGTATGCGCATTATGCTTATTGAACACCCCTTCACGTCAAAAACTTGCTTCATCACAGAACAACGCGGCACTGGTAAAGTGCATGTCGCCACATTTTGGTTAACAAACTACTGTGCAAACGCGACACGTTGTGGCTATAATAACTGCACTCTCTGTACATGAACCGCATGTAAGGCTTCGCCCTGCAGTACACGATGGATAGCTGTTCGAGATGTACCGGTTGCATTGACAAGTGCCCGTACTCTGGTTTCAAGATTTTGGTGCACAGCATGCAACACACCCTCTTCAAATATGGGTGTTCGCGGCTGCCCAGTACCTCCAATCGTGACTCTGAAAGATCCATGTTCCACCAGTTTTGATGCACCTGAGCAAACGTATGATGATTCGGTTGCCACCTTGTTGGATATCTTTCCCCGTACAACCGAACTGCAGCATGTCCATTTCCGTTGGCTAGGCCGTAAATGAAGTGGATATCCACTAACTCGGCGTTCGTATAACGATTCATCATCATGGCACGTTGGTAGTGTCTGAAATGAGAAAACCACTCGTACCAACCTTGCGAGCTCATGTACAGAGCCTCCTATCGCTTTCCTATGTAAATATGGCTCTTCATGATGTTACCTACCTCCCCTTCAAGTTTGTACGTAGCATTCGGGGACACCCTGTATATCGATAATTGATTGATTGAATGTCTCTTCTCGTTTCGAAGCAATTCAAGACTTTAGACGACGGATTCGTTTGAAACTTGACTGGCACTTCACTCTCCAAACTCCCGCACTTCACCGCGTGTCTCGAATACTGGTTCCACTTAAGACCCGCCCTGTAGAGGAGACTGTTGCTCGTTCATCTGTCGGAGATCAAACGTCCTCCCGTTGGTGTAGTGTGGAAGTTAGGAGATGGAAGTGTCAGCTCAGGTGTCGCCCTCATCACTTAACCATGATTCAAAATAACGAGGTCCGTCGCCAAAAATCTCGTGTGGCTGAATAGCGCGACGTTAATATTCACTGTCTCACTACTGCGTCCACTCAGTGTAACATAGGCAACAAAATGTTTGATTTGGAATAAATATTTACTGAAACGTTTCACATCCACATTTAAGAGATATTCGTTCTCCCAATTCTTTCATTACTATTAAGCAGAAAAGACTGCAAATAATTTATCCTTTAATTCATACAAAAAAAATTTCTATATTCGCAACCCTTAAAGGAAGAGACGGTTCGTCCATAATTTCAAGTCACGATTCGTGGTGTACGAGTGTCGGTGTTCATGCATTTTTGATCGCATGGAAAGAGGCGTCACTTCAGTTCAATCTTTTTCTTGAATTACGAAAACCATTCCGCATCCTCCCCGTGGGGGAAGGACGCTAAAGATAGCCCTTGCTTCAGACGGATGCCACTTCAGGGGATTGCCTCTCATTTGCGCCAAGTGGTTTTTAAAAGCGTGTCCGTGCCATAAACAATTCGTCTCCTGAGAAGCTGCGTAACACGTGCCCCGATGGAAAGATAAACACGAGGGATGCCATTCCTTTTTCTTTTTCCTAAAATGTTTTAGTAGTTTAACTTTTTATTTCTGCTTTTCGCAAATGTGCAGTCGTTGAGGGAATTTCTAAATCCTTTCGGAAAACTTAAAAGATTTTTGTGTGGTGGACACTCACAGAATCGAGCTTCTTTATTTCCGAGAGTTTTTTTTTATCTAGAATCGTGAGAAATCAACATTTAAATGACAAAAAATTTGTTTTCATGGGAAAGATTTCTCTGAATGTTAATGAATAATTTAATTTATTCATAGGAGAAAAAATGGCCATTTCATGCATTATACTAATAGAGAAATAATTTTTAAAACACACGTAGAATGTTTACTTATTATATATATTGGCTAATGATGTGTGATTGAGTTTATACAGTGCAAAAGCCAATTTCAACTAAGCTGCGCCACTTTATATATGGGAATCACTAGTTTTAATTTGAATTATCTATTTATATAAAAATGGATGTTTGTACATGTGAAATCGCATCACTCCAACACCGTTCAACCGATGACTATGAAAATTAGCATGTATATGTATTTTTTTTTTGGAAGAGGTTTTTGTGCTACCCTCTTTGTTGTAGATCCTCACCAGGTGGCGCTACAGCATAGCAACTTCTGCACCATTCAATCCATCGCCAAGTTGCCAACAGGGTCGCCAAAAATGATATCAACTTGGCTCTATCGCCAATATTTCGCTGTGTTTCTATTGAATCGTCATTATAATTAAGGAACGGCGTTGCTTGCGAATATTACAAATTTAACATAAAATAAATACAATAGAAAGTAATATTAACGTATTATACATTCAGATATAAATTATTGACACTATTTTAAGCGTTCATCACACAAAATGTGTAACAAAATGTTACTTTTGCTGAGCAGAGATCAGCTAGGAAGGGGTTCAAAAATCGACCCCCAAGAGAAAGTTACGGCGCGTTATAAATAAAAAAAATTTTTTATCAGCTTAGACTTAAAATTTAACTAATAAGGGGTTTTTTTGTTCAACTGAAATATGCGAACAGTTTTTTTGTTTTTGTTTAATTCGCAATTCACGTAAAATTAACTTGATTAAAAACTACTTTATCCTTCAATCTGTATTGTTTAATTTCTTAATTCCCCCGTGCGGAGAACGGCTATACCAGCTAGTATATTATAATTTGAATTTAAATGACTGCTATTAAATATGAATTAAATGAAAAAAATATTTGATTAGCTGTTTATTTGCATCACATTTAAAAGTTACTTGATAATCTGCGTGTCTAGGGGTCGATGCACGTTAAATCTCTCGATTCAAGCTCTTCACATCTTGGCTTTCGTATGTTGGCGTGTTTGAAAAATATTTTTTTTTTAAAAACAAAAAAAAGCGAATGTACTGTTTTGTAACATGAAGCGTGAATGCGCAATAAATACAGTTTCGTAGAATTTTGCCGAGTCATTGGTACATACGTAAGAGGATATTGCAGAAGATTAAAAAACAAACGTACACCGTCTTAGAATAAAAACTAATTCACATGAAATTTGTCATTGTTACGAGTCCTTCAGTATGATGTAGGAAGGGAGAATCCACTGGGGAATTTCCCTGTATTTTATTTTTAAAATGCGTTAAAAACCCCCTTTGTTTCGTAAAAGGAAAAATTTTGGCATTTTTAAATTTTTAGCAAATTATATTAATAAAAATTTAAAAAACTAGAATTTTGAGGGAATGTTAAAATTTTTTAAAATATTCTTTTAATTTTTTTTTTAAGTTCCACAAAGTTTGAACCCTGATTTTAAAAAACCAAAAAAATGAAAAAATTTTATGATTTTTGCAAATTAGGTTGAAGAGGGAATAACATGTATAAATTGTTTTAAGAAATTTTCCAAAAATTTTTTTAATACAAATTTGCAAAATTAAAACCCCAAAAGTTCACCTTTAATAAAACTTTAAAAAAAAAATTTTTGTCATTTTTAGATTTTTCCAGTTAAATTTTAGGAAAAATTTCCACATTATTTTTCAGAATTAAAATTAATAATTATATCGTCGTTTTTTTTTTATTAAAATTTCTCCTCTTAGTTGTCGTAAAACATGGATAAGCCTACTTCTAAGTTATATATTTCAAAAATTCTAGTTGAGCCTCTGTACAGGGGTCTGAGCTATATACAGGTAAAATATTATTATAATGGAAGCATTTTTCACAAGAGGAGAACATTTTGAAAAAAGATTTTTAAGTTAATTTTTTCCAAAATATTGCTTTTAAATAATTTTTGTCAAAATGTCCTTAAAACAATTTTATACGTGTATTCTAATCTAAGTGACACTAAATATCATGAAAATTATCCATTTATGCTCTTTTGCAAAATCACGGTTCCGAACGTAGTCGGATACCTTAAGCACGTACAGATTTCTTTTATGTGAAGAAATTATCTCCATATATACTTCTGCATCGTTTTTATTTTAATGAAGATAACAAAAGATTCCATTAAAATAAGGGTCTTCAACCAAGGCATTTTAGTGCCTGCCCCCTCATTTGAATTTTAGGCCATTTTAATAAAAAATTGCCTTATCTGCTTTTTGTCGTAAAAAAACGCCCTTTTTTTTTCTGTTATTCATGATATTTCAAACTTTCCACACTGATGTGTTTGATATCCATTTGAGATGAAATTTCTTGTGAAACCGACGAACTTTTCTAAAATTTCATTGTATCTTAAATAATTTTAAATATATAAAAAAAATCTGAGTAAGCATATAATCTCAAGAAATTTTCCGAAAAAAGATGGACTCTTTAACAGGTTTGTGAAGTATTTTAATCCTATTTAACTCTTTTTGAAACCGATTTATAGATATAAAAATTTGTAAACACCATCTCTTCCCTTAGAATCAATCGTAGTCTGGTGAAGCAAACCTCCTTTTTATATATAAATTTACTTACTACAATATTCTTTTGACAGTCGTGTGACTCGCAGATCACTGTGATTTTTTTTTTTTTTTTGGTGTGGTAAATTTATTATTTTAGCTCTCGAGCGTGAAAGGTGTTGAAGAGCCCTACGTTCAAATACAGTCGGACCTCTATATAGCGAAATCGCTAAATCCTGGAAAAAAGTTCGTTCTATGGAAAATTCGTTATATAGAGGTTCATCTTTTTAGTATACTTTATATAAACCACATAAAACAAATTTCAAATTCATAAACACTATATATGAAAAAAGTAATTATTCACACCCTTTTGTAAATTAATACATGTTTATTTTATATATCTTACCCATCAAAAAAGAAAGGAAGAAAAACTGCAAGGAAAACAAAAAAAAAAATATCGAAGAATTCACTGTATTTTCAATATTAAGAAAATAATTTTATATTAAAATTAATGAATTTTAAGGACATTTTATAATTTAAAGCATACAAGTAACATTAAACATGCATTATTTTATAATTAGAACACGGGGACACAGGACAACTCCATTGAGGGTGAAAGAGGATATCGAAGATGTTTCTAGTGAACTGCACAAAGGAGGTTAAAGGTTGTTCTTGGATGAAACGTCCAGAACTCTATTGCTCTCGGCGAGTTAGGATCTAATAAAACCAGTTCAAGATTTATGACCACCATAAAATGTGTTAAAAAGAGAATAACTTGAAATTTTTTCAGAAATACTTTTAAAATAGGAGAACAAAAATTGAATCACAAAAGAAAAAGTTCGTTATACAGAAAATGCACTTCGCTATAGAGAGGTTATTTTACGAAGAAAATCGTGAAATGTTCAAGGTTCCAGGAAAAAGTTCGCTACATAAAAAAATTCGCAATATATAGAGGTTTGTTATATAGAGGTCATTAGAGAGACTCTGTAAATGCTACTTAAGATATCTGAGGAAATAAAAATAAGAAAGAATGCATAACTTTTTCAATGAATGTGAGAATGATATATTAGAAGATGCATCGGAAATGCTAATTATAATTATTCTCTGTCGCAAGGAAATGGTGCGCTCATTTTTATATTTGGTGCAAAACATCCACCTACGACTGCGCAGCGTTAGAGCAGATGTTTGCAATTTCATTTGATGAAAATGCCCACGTATATTAACTACATTTGCTCTACAGTTTCATCAAAGGTAATTATCCACTTGCTCTTCTTTGAAAAACGAATGTTTTGTGCCGAACCGAAAGGATAAAGAGCGCGATGATGCAGTGCTTTGGGAATCTCGAGCAACGAGTCGTCGTTAAAAAAGAATGCGTGAGGTTTTTCTTATCTTAATAATATAATATCCTCCTCCGCGATCAAACCACAATTGCGTCGTGCCCGTCGGGTGATGCGTAAACCCTCACGATACACCTTTTCTTGTTTGATGGTGATTAAGAAAGTGGAAAGGGAAATCATATTCTTTTGTGTGTGTGAAACGTCATTTAGAGACTTCCTACTATTAGCTCACACTCTCTATGGTTTATATTTATCTTGGTGGAATTTTCAATCGTTAATAAAATACATTTTAAAGCGTTCATTTGAGCTGAAATTTTCTATACACTATTATTTTGGGTGACAATACGATAATTTAATTATAATTCGTTAAAAATTAACTGGCTGAAACTAGTTATTTAAAGAATTACAGATACATCCACGTTGGTTTCACTTTTAACGAGTCAAAATTTTAAAAGATTTTGTTTTTCCTCATGTCTTAAAGCATTCGACTGAACTGAAATTTTATAGACATGAATGTTTTGGATGACAATACGATATTTTAATGACAATTAATATAGATTCATTACCACTCAATGTTGCGATTCTGTCCTATGTATATACATATTTTTATTAATTGTAACTATTTAATAAAAAGTAGCTAAAATAAAATTTTCCTTTGTTGATCTAATTAGGAATTGAGACTTAAAAAGATTTTTTTTTTAATATTATTTCTCTTCAGTAGGCAATTTGTATAATTCGATTGAATTCCCTCAGTTAACTTTTACTAAAGATACCTCCAATAAAAATTCCGAAAGCTAAAATAACTTAGAAAAAGTGAGAGTCTCTCTATATGTACTATATCCTAGTAATAACACACTCCGAATAAGAAGAAAGGGGGTATTCGTCAGCGGTTTATCTAGAACCGGATGGGGACTTTTTGCAACTATCGAATCGGAATTTCTGAAATAATTAGGATTTTGCTTCATTTTTTTTTAAATAAAATTCCATCAGTACATTTGTCTTTTAAATTATGTTTCTTTATCATTTTTATTTAATAAAATTTTAATAAATATAGAAATTTTATTTTTTATAATTTTTATATGAAGAAGCCGAATAAGTGTTATATTAAATGTCGTACACTGTAAAACAACACGGCTTAATTTCGAGCCTCGGTCATTTAACGATGATATCATCCTTCCTCCAAACTACCACACCACACCAACGGAAGGACTTTGGTCTTGACGGATTTAACATGCATCAGCACCCTCTAAAAGGTGGGAGCTCCTGAACTCGGACCCACACACCTGTCATGAGTTCATGACCGTAACCACTAGGCTATCTAGGGGGCCTCGTATTAAAGGTCTTAAGTTCCCTAACACTCTTCATTGCATAACTGACTCATCAGCCGTTTCAAGCTGAACACGTCTGAGAAACTAGTATTCACATTTAGTGCGCATGCGCAAGAGTCGCTTTCAAAACAAAAATTTTTTTTTTAAGAATATCATTTTCTTGAATGCGTCTCGAGTTAAACTAATTGTTCGGTTACAGGTAATTTGATGTGACAAATACTGCCCCCCCCCACACACTTATTTTTCTATCCACGAAAAATAAGGTGCGGTAACCATGTGGTCAGGGTCATGAACTCGTGACCGGCAATACTTCATAAAGTCGTTTTCTCGATTTTTAACTTCACTAAATACTTCTCCCCTCCCGTGCATGGATTGATGTACATTTTCTCAAAGTCTTCACGTTGCCAGGGCGTTAGAAGAGTGGAGTGCCCACTTATGTGTCGTCCTCGTCACTTGACCACGGTTATGTTTGCGACTCGAAAAATATGGCCGCGGTAGTCGAGTGATATAGGTATCGGATCGTGGCTTGCCTTGTCACGAGTTCGAGCCCAGTACCCCTAAAGACCCGCCGTGTAAGGGAGCGATGCACGTTAAATCTGTCGAGAGCTGAAACGTCCTCCCGTTGGTGTGGTTGTTAGGAGAGGAGGGTGCCAGCTCAGGTGTCGTCCACGTCACTTGACCATGGTTCAAAATGACGTGGTCCGTCGCCAAAAGCTCTCGAGTAGCTGAACAGTGTGACGTTAATATTCACTCACTCACGCGACTCGAATAATCAGTTAGAAAAAAACACAATGAATTAGATTGCTTCTCAAACACATTTTCTTAAAATTCCCATCGATTTCCGTTGAATGCTTCAATGAAAGATTGTCTTCGTATTTCATCCATTTCTAGCGAATGTTTTTTCATGTTTGTTTCCTGTTGTTTGTTTTCCATTATTGAAGCACTTTTGCAGAAATTCATTTCTGTGTGTAAGCGAGTTTGTTTTTTCCATCAAATTCAGGGTCGCAGAAACCCATGGCTTGGAATGTTCGGGGGAGGACCATTTTGTCTGGATTTTACTTTTGTTTAAATAGAAAAACTGAGTCTGGGGAAAACGCGGTCTTAGACCCTTTGGCAGACACCGACAGAACACGAAAAGAAGAAATAAGAAGAAATCCAGGTCGATATTTAACTATCATTCTGATCTTAACAATCGTTTTTTTTTTAAATATGTTTCTTAGAATGTAAATTCTTGAATATGAGCTCAAAGTATTATCAGAGCATTATTAAAATTTCTCTGTGATTTTCGATCCTATGGATTTTTTTTTTCCTTTCGCTGTTGATCAAAGTGGCACATCCACTAGACAACTGGGGAGGGTAGGAATTGTTTTCTTCATTTGTTCTGTGATTGTCTCTCGAGTTTGCTTCCGTGGCCGCGGTAGCCGAGTGGTATAGGTATCGGACCATGGCTTGCCTTGTCACGAGTTCGAGACCAGTACCACTTAAGACCCGCCGTGTAGGGCAGCGATGCACGTTAAATCTGTCGAGAGCTGAAACGTCCTCCCGTTGGTGTGGTGTGGTAGTTAGGAGAGGGGGTGCCAGCTCAGGTGTCGTCCACGTCACTTGACCATGTTTCAAAATTACGTGGTCCGTCGCCAAAAGCCCTCGAGTAGCTGAACAGTGCGCGACGTTAATATTCAATCAATCAACTCGAGTTTGCTTCCAGTGAACGGGACGTATTGATATGAAACATTTTTGGTTGTTCACTTATTTTTAATCAATAAAACTCTTAAGCCTATAACAAAATGGTTTAAGAAGTCATTCTTTTCTTGAGCGGTTTGTTACGCGCGTATGTCTTAGAACTTTTAATTATTTAAGTTTCTATTAAACTGATGGAAGAAGATTTAAATACAGATATAAATCCCGATTCTATTTAAAATCTAATTCAAAACGCAAAAAAGAGAAATTGTTAGTGGTATTACGTTGTCCATTTGTGTGTATATATTTCTTTAAGCAACCATAACAAAGAGAAGTTTTGTTTGAAAAATATAATGTGGCATTGTAAAAATATATACACGTTAAGTCCAAATTAGACTGAAATTTTTTTCTAAATTACTAATAAAATTATCCAATGGGCTCAATTCATGAAGTCACACGATAAAAACAAATCAACAATCAATGAAAAACAAACGCGTGTTTTTCATTGAATTCAAAACAAACATTAAACTAATTGTACATGTTGTTCTATTTGTAAAACTCAGATAAAATTTCAAATTTGGGTAAAGATATTTAAATGTCAGGGAAAAAAAAATTTCTTCAAAAAGATTTTTTTGAATTAAAAAAAAAATCATATTTTATGTTTATATTTTTAAATAAAATGCATTTTGTATATACATATGTACTTTTTAAGAGAAAATTTCTGCAAGAGCGAAACTTGGCAACACTGGAGCGTGTGAACTGATTAGCTGGAAACACTAGCTAGTTTTTATCGTATGGCTATAACGTCGCATGAGTTTTTGAATTGATTGGCTAGAATCACGTGGCTTTCATTATCATGTGACTATGTAGCGGTATCTAAATAAATAAATTAAAAAAACCCAGTACTTAGACATCGCGCGAAGACGATCGTCTTGGCGTGATCGATAAAGTTCTGGCGTTCGGATTGGAAGGTGCCCGGTTCGAATCTAAGCTACATTGGTGACCCTGGACTGAAGTAAGAAAACGCAACTTTCTGAACTGTCGTGGTGCCATCTACCGCAAGAAAATAAATAAAATAATAATAAATGAGAGAGAGAATATATTAACAAAAAAAATAATAAACATGCTCTCTCCGTAACGAACGAAAAAAAGAAAAAAATCGTTCGCCTATCCATCTCACTGGTGGGAGAGTAGTGTAGCGGTATCTAAATAAATAATAATAAAAAAACAGTACTTAGACATCACGCGAAGACGATCGTTTTGGCGTGATCGATAAAGTACTGGCGTTCGGAACGGAAGGTGCCCTGCTCGAATCTACCTACAACTATGACGTCACATGAATTGAGCCCATTGATTGTTCTTAATGTCGCTCTTTGAAGCAAGGCGAAGGCATTGGCGATGGACCTCATCATCCTGAACCACGATCAAGTGGCGAGGGTCTCACTTGTGATATCTCCCTATTTTCTAAGTTTCCACACCACACCAACGTGAGAACTTTGAACCTTGGCAAATTGAACGTGCATCAGAGCCCATTTACCTCTTTAGGGGCACTAGAGCTGGATAGAAACAATGCCGCAACCACTTGGCCACCTCTCTAATACATTTAATATACATACGTAACAAAGTGCTAATTTGAATCGAAGTGCTACGCGCCAAGTTGTTGTTTATGTTCGCTAAAATGGGCGATAATATTACAATATAGTTACTTTAATATTGTTATCGTGTGGTAATGTGGTTGCCATGGGGATGATGTATATTAGTTTCTTTTTATTGGTTTTTTTCCGCGGAAACACTATAAATTTCAGACGATTTTGATTAAAAATTTAACCATTTTCATTGAAATCTTTCTTTAAGCTAGTGCTTCATCCTTCTGTTGCATTTTGTGCTATTTTTGAATATGGATATTTCTGATATCGTTGATGAGTGCCAGGATATTTTTTTAGACTATGAGAGGGCTATGCTTTAAATTATTACTGCAAATTGCGTATTTCACTTTATTTTTCTTTGAAATTATGCATTTTTAAACGTTCCTTGTTCCATGAAATTCATTAAAGGAACTCGAAAATTTTGAAATATTATGTTATCGCAGCAATTTTTCATTTATATTATTGATTAATTTTAATATATATTACATAATTATTTTATGCATAATATAATTATATTATATACACAATATAATTATATATTATATAATTGTATCATACGTAAAATAATACATAAATTATATTATGCATATATTACAATTTTATGTATAATATATATATATATTTTAACTATAGAATTATTTTATACAATAATTATTATTATATTATATGCTTATTATAATATATTACATAATATAATTGTTATTATATTATATTGATGTTAATTATTGATTGATATTGGTTATTTTCAAAAAAATAATTTCTATATTCTTTATTTGGAACACATTTCAATATATTTCAAAACAAAACCCACGAGTAGCTGAAGAGTGCGATGCTAATATGTGTCCTCAGTTTTTCATATTTCAAAACAGATCTTTAAAGTGATTTTCCTGGCGATTTGTTACAGCTAGGCCGCCATCTTGGATTCCATATAACTCGAGAACAAGTGCTACTTGGCACGTGTTCCAAATTATTCCCTAAACATATATTTTCCCAACTTGAAACGAATTCATTTTTGTTTAAAATGTTCAGCTTAATTTCTGAAAAATTCCAGCGCTCCGTTAAAGGGAATTAAATCAACAAATCAATATCGTGAGACGAATGACGATGCGTATTTTAAGTAGGATCTGTAGGTTTGTAAGAATTACTTTTCTCTCTCTCTCTCAGACGACTAACTAATCTATTTATTATAATGAATTCTTTCTATTTCATTTTCTGTCATTCTCACAATTGTTTATGAGAGAAGATTTGAGCTCTTAGAATCCATTTCCCCAATTATTTATTTCGTCTTCAGATTTTTGATTTCACTAAGAGATTTCCTCCTGGGAAAAGAAGAAGAAAACATCCTTGTCATTTACGTGGAATAACCCTTAATTTTTGATAAAGATTGTGTGTGTTTGAAACATTGAAGGACGAGCTTCTGGAAACTTTCCTCGTTTTGTTTCATGTGAATGAGGGCGCTCTGATGGTTTTGAGTCTCGCCAAATATTTTAATCTGACGAAACAGGTCTTATTATGAAATATATATTTACCATGCAATCAGTCATTGAGTGTCACCTAGTTACGACCTTCTCCAATGTGATATAGTTATCCCTCCAGTTGATTTGCTGTTGTATTTGCTTGGTACCGTTGTCATGACAACCCGGAGAGCGTTTGCTATGCATAGGCCGAGCGTGTCAGGGTCGTCGTGGTTAATGATAGGTCCAGCCGACGAGACTGGAAAAAGATACAAATGGTGAATGGGTAGTTTTTTGATCTTTTAAAATATTTCCAAACGGGTTGATTTACTATTCATTGAAGAAGGGGGTATTCACAAACAAATCCAAGGTCACGGAGAATCAAAGATATTTTATCCGCAAGATCCTGATCACGTTTCCTCCGAACCTGAATCCTTTTTCGCATCATTTTTAGTTTGCTGTCACTGGTTTTTTAATCTTTCCTTTTTTTTTTTATTTTATTAACCATTTTTAAATTTAATTTTTCTGTATCATTTAAAGACGCTAAATTAAGGTGGATCCGTTACTATTTTTCAATTCCTACTATTAGTTCGCTATCTCTCTCTCTATATATATTTATTTATATATTTATCTTGTTCAAATTTTCAATCGTTAATAAAATACTTTCTATTCATCCAATCATGTTCAAATAATTTTTTTAAACTTGTAGTGTATGACACTTGATGTTAATATAGTTTTTTCAAATATTAATTCATTCATTAAATAAAATTTAATTAATTACTGGTTTTCGACACCAACTTAGATTCGTTTCCATTGCTGTGACAGTGTAATTGTTAAAACAATGACAAAAGCTGGCGTTGAAAACCGATTTTTCAACCAAACCGGATGTGCATTGCTGCAACAATGCAGACAAATCATGTTCTTTTTTCAATTCCTCTCTCTCTATCTTAGTTCACTCTCTCCCTATATATATATATATATATATATATATATATATATATATATATATATATATATATATATATATATCTTGTTCAAATTTTCAATCGTTAATAAAATACTTTCTATTCATCCATTCAAATTAGGAACTGAAAAGAATTTTTTTTATATATTACATGTTAATCGGAATATTGTCAGAATTTTACTAGGACTATTACAAATTTATGAAAAAAATATTTTATATGTATTATTCATATTGGGAATATTTGTTTCTGAAAAAGGGACAGTTTCTAATCGCTTAGAATGATCGTATTCCATAAAATTCTTTGATGCGTGTGACTGATGTAGATATTGCATGGGCTACGAATCGCAGGTTCCCGACGAACCTCCGGCGTCTGGCGCCCTTTCGCTTACCTGCTGCCAGTACATGTTCCATCCATACACCTACGACAGCACAAAGGGCCATGGCTTGAAAAGGGGGCCCTGGAAAAGGGATGACGGTGCGGGTGACTGGGGGAGGGAGACACCTGCTACGCTCTCACCTGGAGTGGCAGCACTTCAGTACAGCTCTTAATCCTTTGTCTCGCAGGTAATCAAAGCGTTCGTTCCACCTCGAGATCTATTCCAAAGGACTGACCTCCGGGTCTTTCTCTTCTTCCTTTGGGATGGGACATCATGAGAGCGATTTTTGTCATTTATCGACAGGAAGTGACAAAGTAAATGCGTTGTGGGATCACATCCGAAGTATTTTGTGGTGGTGATGCCCTAGTTTTTTTTTTTTCGTTCTTTAAAAATACGCAAACATGCGTTTTTAGCAACAAAAAAAAGTTAGTTTCTTTCTCTTTATAATACTTACATTTTTAACTATAAAATTTTGTAACACTGTCAATAAATTTATGAATTTTTTTTATACGGTTTAAAAAAAGGAAAGATTGAGAGTGAAGTTTTGATTTTTTTTATGGATACGAGTTAGTAGTAATATTAAAACACACATAACTGAATATATATTATATGCTTTTCATGAGTGGTAATGAAATTAACAGTTACACATCTACTCCTGTACACGAAATATGTATTTTTAATACTCATAAACATATGTATATAAACTAGGGAGGTTAACAGTTTATAATTTTTCAGTTTTCCAGTTTCTTTTTGAAACATTTCATGATACTTTCAGTGTTTACTAGCAGACTATGTTGATGAAATTTAAGTTTTTAAATAGATTTTGTAGTTTCAGTTTGGCCGTGGAGACCCAGTCGTTACGATCGCGAACATGTGGGCTTCATTGTTTACGTATTGCCACGAAAGGTACGTCGTGTGGAGGGGCCGGCGCAGTTAAAGCTGTCGAGACTTAAGTTTTCACATGGGTGCAGTGTGGAAATTTGGAGAGTGCAAAGCGGATTTTAAAGTGGAGTGGTAAAATGAGGAGTGGTCTCAGGAGGATTCTAAGCATCCCTTCTTACATTTAATTCTTGTGGAATGGCAGCAAAAAGTTAATGCGAGAGGACGAATAATGTTGAATAATCAGAAATGTTTCTTCTTTTTGAATATTAAAAAAAAAGGAACCATTCCTTGCCGAGGAAGCCCAAAATTTCCCCACAACTTTCCAATAGCGTTATCCTTATCGATGCTGATGCAATAGCCAGACGTAAGCCTTCAATCCATTCCAAAACTTGTAACCGCGTAATTTCAACCATCATAGCCAGATTACTTACAAGACACTTTAAAGCGATGAAAATATCCAATGATCGCCAAAGAAGTTACACTATACTTGTCATCATTCTCCTGACATTCAACTTTCTCCTAATCCTATTTTTAATTGTCCTTTTCGCTCTTTGACTTAACTCGACACCATAGACCATAATTTGCTTTATTCGGCATTGCAAGAGCCGTTGTTAACCTCCCTGGCGCCCTAGGCACTTCAATGTGCCGCCCGCCCTTTGACTGTTTCAGACACCCTCCCATTTTTAATCTTTACAGTTTGTTGAGAGAGATTTTCCCTTCACTCTCTTACTCTTTTTCCTTTCTTTGTTTTTGCTCTTTGGAGTCTTTCCATTCTCTATCAACTATGATATCGGACTGGCAACCGTCATCGTAAGGAAAGGATAGCGCCTGGTTTTGCCATTCTTGTTCATTTCTTACCTTAAGATATCACCGGCCCCCTACCCTTTTGTGAATTAAAACAGTAAATTTATGAAATCGTTTGCAATTATAGTATATACATTATTGTGTATGAACTGCTACCAACCTGTTTATTATAATCGCTTATCGCTTTACTATCTATTACTTTTAGATATCCTTATTTTTTTTGCTGAGTCACTGTCATTGTACTTGTACAATAAAGATTTTCTTCAAGCTTTGATCGTTGCAAAATCGTTAATGACATAATTGTATATAAACTTCATAGAGACATATTCCCACATATTCTTGTGGGTATATAAACTTCATAGAGAATGTGAATCCATTTTGAATACACATTTATTAGTTTTTCAATTTTTTTAATGTGACTCGTGAAACTCCTGAGTATGCCTCGTGGAACCCCAGCCTTCCGTGGAACACAGTTTGAAGTCCGCTAATCTAAAATAACCTATCAAAAGTTGAAAGAGAACAAATATTAGAAAACACTTGTTTAAATAGAGTTATTTAAGAGCGAATAATAAGAATCAGATACCATTTCAATTTGGTATTTTTTTTTTCACGACGCCTTAATGTGGGTTAAACTATTTCTTTACCAAACCTTGCACATAGTAATTTATAAAGCTATATAGGTAATGTATAAGCAACTTATTTATTAATAAAATTTATAAAATATGTTTTTTTCCAATTTATTGCAAAAATAGCATTACAACATCAATATACTCAATTTCGTAACTTTAATTTTAAAAATTGCTTCGATTGCCGCATTTTTAGATTGCATCTATGCTCAGAATCTGCTTAGTTAAAGGTAAGGCATCTTCCGCAGTGCAGAAGTAACGAAATGTCTGTAATATACAGTTCCTATTGATAGTACACAAAGAAGAATTCATTTAATTTCTCTCTTAAATCTGTTGAAAATTAATTTCTACGTAATTTTGAGATAGTAGTTGCGTTTAGCTTTTAGTTAGACTTCTTATTATTATTCCCACACCGATAAGATGAAGATTGATTTTTTTTTAAAATTTGCAATATATCCATCCTTCAATCGATAAGTAAATTTGACCAAACTGTTTATTAAAGCTTTCCGACTTGCAAAACGTTTTTACACTCACCGATGCAATATTGTTTCCTTTTGGCATTTTCTTGCTTTGGCGACTTTTGATTTCTGTTTTATTGTTAAAATACCCCAGGAGATGAAAGAAAACGCACGGTTGAAATTTTGGTGAAATCATCCCCTCACCAATCCAAAAAGTCGTCACCGGAAGACATTATCTTCGCATACTGTTCGAAAGTTACAGTAGCTATTGTTGCAGCTACTCGAGCCCGTTAGCCACTTACATCGAAGACTTACGTATTACGAACCGCAATTGGCGATTAATTGTATGAAATGAAACTTGGCAGGCAACTCCGCTTACGATATGCAGTCTGAATGCACAGCTTGTCCGAGGAAGTCTGAATTGCCAACAATTGGCTACTTTGGTCCCTCGAGGCTTGCCCTTTTCAGCAATCCTTCAGGGCAGCCCCGGGAGTGTAACGAAACTCCCTTTCGTCTATAATTTAATCTAAAAGAAAAACGTTATTTGTGTGTGGGGGGGGGAAGGATTGGTAATATCTAACACGTACTAGAAAGGTCGTGGATCCTCTGAAAAAAAATTAGTTTTACAATGAATTATGAAATTAAGAACTTGGTACTTTTCCGTTTCGCCGGCACAGGAGAAAAAGTCGCCAAAAATGATACTACCGACTCCAAACTGAACATTCCAGCTGATAAACTTTTACTACCCCATTTTCAAAACAAGTAGCGGTCTTTTCTTATTAGTATCTTTTCATAATACATGAAAGCTAGATGAAAAACCAATAAGAACTAATATACACTTGTTATTGTTTGTGTTTTGTCACCAATAAAGCGAGATTGGCACCGGCGTAACGAAAAAGTACCAAAAACATTTTTCAGAGTCAAATTTAAAATGCCATGTCTTAATAAACATGTAAAATAAAGACCCTTTGAAAAGAAAATAGCTTTTAAACATATTTATCAAAAATATTATATAATTATTAATTATTACGAAATGATGCCTTTAAAATTTACTTAAAGAAATACCGGTACTTATGTATTATCGCAACCTATTGGTGACATTATATAAAACGAAGCACATGGATGCCAGTTCAGCACGTATGATACATAGGAAATCGGGGCTGCAAACTTGGCAAGTTATCAATAAAGTTGGCGATTCTTGCGATAATAATGTAAGTACCGAAATATCTGTAAAACAAATTCTTTTACTAGTGTTATACTAAAAAATACTTAAAAAAAGCGCTTTTTTTTAAAAAAAATTTGTCAAAATATATATCAAAAGTAAATCGAAACACATATCACTAAAAATATTTCTTGTAGAATATTTTAAGTTAGTCAGAATAAAAAATAAATACGTTAATCATTTTTCAGTCTAAAGTAAAAGGAAAATATATTAAAATACAAATTTCTTTTCTACCAACTGCAAATTATTCATAGAACATCTATTTTAAAGGAATTTTTTCAATATCAAATGAGGGTTAACTTTAGAATTCGTACATCCTAGCTGAAGCAATTATCACCAAATCTGTAGAGTAACAACGTAAATAGAATTCAAAAACATTAAAAGAAAAAGAAGCAAAATAGGAAGTAATGGGAGAAACGACATTAAAAACAATAGACATCACAGACACCTTGGGTGCCTGAGGTGTCCTTACCTTCGGAACAGAGATCCCTCATGTTCGGAAAACGGTTGGCTGAAAAAGAAGGGGGTTCGCTTACCTGAACGGAGATGAGGGACCTCATCTTCCGTGGGGGACGGGAAGAAACAAAAGGTGCACTAACTTCAGGGAAGAAAGGGCCATCCTCCCAGTCCATGGGCTCCTCTTCTTGGCGGCAATCTGAAAAGAAAGACTCATAAAAAGCATTAAAATCTAGCATTTTTTCGCCAAATGAAAAGAAAGAAAGTAGCCAAAAGAAAATTTTAAGACTAAGCCTAACGCTACAGAAAGTTAAAAAACTAAACACAAAAACTAAGCTATTCAATAAGATTAATATATATAAAAGGAAGAAACAAGAAAGAAACTTTGAAATACAATGGATTTCAAATCACCAAATACAGAAAACAAAGTCACTTTTTTTGTGAATTATCACAGAGCAGTTTTATAGCATGTTCAGTCGCAGGGAAATCTCACAGTAAAAGAAAGAATTTCCTTCAAACTATCCGATTCTATGAATTTCAACCAATCAGGGTGAAGCTTCAGAAGTGACAGTTGAAGTGCCTAAAATTTAATGTAGAATTATTTTAAATGATTCACTTGTTATCGTCGTTTTAGCACAGACCACAGCCAATTTTTGTATTAATCTTAGAAAATAAAATGTAACTGATTTTTTAAAAAAATAATTACGCACAGTCCATTTAATTTTGCATTTATATCCTGACATTTTTATTTAGTAGAACTAATTTCTTGTTTTCTTGAGATTTAATAAAGTGCTCAATTAAAGTTTGCATGCATTATATTATTTGATGTGTCCAAAAATATTTACATCATACTTACTTGCATCGACTGAGATCTACTCCAGGACTAAAGAATTACTATGTAGAACCTGGGTAGTCCCTCCTGTACACCCATGGTACTTTCAAAGACACCCTGGATCCGCCATATCATTCAAGGGTTCCAGATCATATCAAACGGCATTCTCACGATTTTCGACTGGTCACCTGAGGTGCATGAATTTTGAGGGTGGCAAAGAAGCTTCCCAATTTGCACCAAGTGTAACATCAGTCCTTTTTCTCCTCAGCACATTCTGCAATGTCTGGGGTTTTCCTGTGAGGAGGCTGTTGCATCCCCTGCTGTTCTTAGACTTTGTACAGATTTATGGACTCATGGATCTGGTCTAGTTTCACTAGACCAGATGGGGATTAGTCCCACCACCACCACATCATACTAATCTTGCATAAGGCGTGTGATTTTAAACCGGTTAATAAATTCAGGAACCGGTAATATTTTCAAGAAGCGATTTTTCAGTTAAAAATTAGGTATCACTGAAAAAAAATTGTTAGCATCAGCCATTTTTGTAGGTATGTCTTAAAACAAGAAAATATCACATTTATATGTCTGAAGAATATTTTTTTGAAAGCGCTGGCTTTATTGAAAATTGGATAGAGGGGAAACACTCCGAGGCCACCCTAGATTATAACAGAGACGGTCGTGTGTTGGCTCATGCAATTTGGCCATCGTGCAAAATCCTGAAGTTGTATGGTGCAAGAATTATGGAATAGGGGACATTGAGGAGTCGACTCAGGTGTATATTTTGTCGTCTGAACATGTCCAGGAAGTAAATTAAAAGAACATTCATTATTAAAGTGTATCTTTGAATATAGCGAAGTGAAGGAATATTAAAATATTCAATGAAAATGCAATTTCGACAATAAGAAATTTTTAGGACATATATTTTAAAACAACTTTTAATATCATTACTCCGTTTTTTTCCAATGTGATGATACAATTTAAAAGGGCAATGGGAACTGTTAAAAAAAATTGTATCGACAAACCAGGTCACCTATTCTGTAGAATAGTTCGAGCTCGGTTTATAAACAGAGCCGAAATACACTGCTGGCCACCGTAAATGCAACACCAAGAAAGACAAGAGATAGCACAACAAAATTTATTTTGTAGATAACATGTTGACCAAGTATCAAATGATTAAATTTACAGACTTCTGTGAAGTGTGGTTCCTGCCAGAATCAGTACCCAGAGTAGCCGCCATTGTTGAACCGCTGCCACACGCCTCGGCATTGATTCAAAGAGACTTTGGATGTGTTCTTGGGGTACAGCAGACCAAGCAGCTTCCACACGTTGCCAAAGTTGATCTGGTGTGGCAGTTGGGGATGTAATCTGGGTCAATCTTTGAGCAACCATGGACCACATGTTTTCTATCGGCGAAAGATCCGGAGAGCGAGCCGGCCAGGGAAGCAATTCAATCTGGTGATCGACGAAGAACCTTTGGACAATGCGTGCCACGTGTGGTCATGCATTATCCTGTTGAAATATGGCTGTGGCCAAGCCCTGAAGGTAAGGAAGGACAACTGACTCCAATAGCTCGGAGATGTAGCGCTGGCTGTTTAAAGTACCGGCAATGCGCACTAGAGGAGTGCGAGAATGATATCCAATACCGCCCCATACCATAATACCCGGTGCAGGACCAGTGTGGCGGTGCATAACGCAGCGCCTCCTCTCTCCACGGTGTCTCCAGACTCGAATCCGACCATCGTGGTTTGCAGACAGATGCAAGACTCGTCAGTAAAGACAACTTCATTTCATTTTGCCGCCCACATCCTTCTTTCATCGCACCATTGGCGGCGGAGATGTCTGTACTTCTGCGTCAAGGGTAGACCAAGCAATGGACGTCTTGCAGACAGACCACTCTGCTGTAAACGGTGTCGAATGGTACGCGCAGACACTGAATGATGCGTAACAGACTCAATGTGCTGTGCTATGGTTCGTGATGTGACTGAGCGATCCGTCACTGCCATGCGCACAATTTGCCTGTCCTCACGTGAAGTGGTGCACTGAGGTAGATGCGATCGACCACGTCGGTCCATCGTACCCTCCTGCATCCAACGGTCACATATTCGCATTACAGTTGTTTGGTTTCATCCAACACGACTACCGATTTCCCTGAAAGATAACCCACAATCTCGGTAGGCCACTATTCTTCCTCTGTCGAACTCGGATACTTGATCAAAAGCTGATCGCTGTTTTCTGCGAGACATAACTGATCGTTTTTTGCAAAATACACAAGAAAATAACAATTGCTGAAATCGTCGAAATCTCCAAGCCTTAAATAGTACTTTGGGGTGGTGACACAGGCGCGCGTGATGTGTCTGCGCTGAAATTCTATTCATATGCATATCTCACCTCCACTAATGCATATTGTAAATTTCATGTTATTTGTATGCTTCCTTCAGGGTGTTGCATTTACGGTGGCCAGCAGTGTAATATGAATGTATCAGGACAGCGCAAATACACCAAAGCTTTTGACGTAATTTTTTATGCAATGTGGAAACTAAAATGGTCGCATAGCTTGATAATTTCGTATCCCTTTATTAGTCGATCGATTTTTGCTGCGCTCACATTCTATTTACATTTTGGATAATTTTTAATTTTGGTTTCTTGTTTTTTTGTTACTTTGTTTTGTAAATGGGTTTTATCATCTTTTTTATTTTATTTAGTTAATTTTTTTTTAAAAAAATTGTATTCATTAATTATTTTCATACTTTTATGAAAATTTAATCTTAAATATAGTGGTCGAAATGAACGTGGTTAGCAGAAACTTAAAGGTGCTTACATATTATCGCAACCTATTGGCGACAATTTCTAAAACGAAGCACATGATTGGCAATTTAACGCATACAGCACAGGCAAAATTGGGGTTGCCAACTTGGCGAATCATGTTGAACATTGGCAATTGTTGCGATAATACGTAAGAACCGAGTTCAGATGCTCATTTTATGAAGTCTTTACTGAGCCCTTGGTCGTTTTTAACATCCCCGGTTCCCGAGGCACTTCAAACTGTTACACCCCCCTACACACTATTTCTAGAGCACCCCCTTACTCCTCTTTCAGTTCTTATCTTGCAGTTTTGGTTCGAGAGGGATTTTCTCTTTCTTTGTTTTTACTGTTTGGAGTTTTTCCATTATCCACCACCCTATAGACCCACCGTGGACAGTAAGGAAAGGATAGTGGCATAGTTTGGCTACTTTTGTTCATTTCTTGCCTTATAACATCATGGACCAGCCGCTCATCCATCCTTTTGTAAATTAGTACAGCAAATTAATGAAATCGTTTGCAATTATAGTATAGAATATACATCAGTGGCGTAACGGAGAACATTAGGGCCCCACTGCAAAGTCAGGTTTTGGGTCCGAAGCAGGATGTTACAAAGGATTGCAAAACCATAATCTTTGGATCCCCTAGAATCCAGTCCCCTTGTGATTCGGGGTGTGTAAGTTACGCCACTGGTATACATTATTGTATAAACTGTTTTCAACTTGTTTATTATCATCTTCTCTTCATCGCTTATCGCATTACTGTATTTTACTTTTAGACGTCCTTATTCTTTGTTCAGTCACTGTCATTGTATTAGTCCAGATTTAACTATCGCAAAACCATTAAAAACATCATTATAATCAATTTCCCTAGTAATATCGATTTAAATGCATAGCAACGTCAGACTGTTAAGCTTTTCATATTCCATAGTAGATCTCATTTCAGTCTTTATTCTCTAAAGAGCACAAATGCTTCTCTCATAACTCGCTAGGCGGCGGCACGCTACCTGTTATTTAATTTTTTTCTTGTTCTTCGTCCTCCAAATCTCTCTCTTTTGCGCCCTAGGCATGTGCCTAGTGTGCGAAGAAGCGGCCCTGGGGACTCCTTCGCTGCCGTTTCCTTTCTGTGCACTATTTGGGCAAGACAACAATTATTCTTCAGCGACGTTTTATTTTTTGTATTAACAGCGATTGTGTAACTTTTTTTCATCGACGGATTAATTCTAACACAGACTGTAAGGTAATTTTCAAATTATTTGACGTTAAAGGAAGTATAATAAAAAAAAAAGTTGTACTCTCTTAACAAATTTACATTTATCAATCGCACCTATTTTTTAAAATTTAATGACGTTATTAAATAATAGATAAAGCACTCTCTTCTTTATTGTTTCTTTTAATTTCCCATCAGTTATGGTTGCTGATCATATGCTTTAAAATAACGCAAGCTTTTTTCAAAAAAGAGCATTAATAATGATTATAAGTAAAACTGCTTTGGATTTTTCTCAAATGAAAATAATATAACTCAGCAGTTGAATAGTATTTTTCTATTACAATTATTAGTATGCATATAAAATCGTACATATACACAGTGTCGGCTTAAGCTCATTTCGGGCCTTGGGCGCAGATCTACAGGCCTCCTTGGAACTGGTAGATCGAAATTTATAATTAGAAAATCTGGTTAAGTCCAGTTAATCCGCACCCCAGGGCGCCCGCTCCAAGCGCCCAATGGATAAACCGGCTCTGCATGTACAAATTACGAATCTAAATTTTACATCGAAAACCTTTATCACGAGACACGTTAGCGCTTAACTCCATTATAACAGGCACTTCTTAAGTTTCCTAATCGACATGGTTTTTATTTTCCAATTCACTGTGCTAGTTCTCTGAACTGAAATTCGCAATTGAAAATTTGAACTTAATAATATTAAAATATTATACAAATGACTCAAACTTTTTTTTCTAAAGGAATTTCCTGCTCAGGCACGTTTTAACTCATTTAAAAGGAAAATTCTAAATATTCCAGGGAGAAAAGAAAAATACAGTATTATGCACTTCCTCTCGAACGTAATCGAGCATTGGCTTGGTGCCAACAGTACACACCACGTGCGCATCCCATCTGCTGCTCCGAACACCCTCCGTCGTTGTACGGGAGACGGATCTCCAAACTTTCCTTTTAGCGTTTTTGCACGTAAAATGGAATTCAGTGCATGTCTTACGTAGAAGAAAGAAGTATTTTTTCTGACAGGAAAAGAATCGGTTACAGTTACATCAGTGGTATGCATTTTGAATGGGCGCATGTCAACTATTTAGAAAGCTATTTAATGTCCTTTCTGTAGAGGAAAGAGCTATCTTTTACATCTCTCTTGTAATCTCACGATATAATATTGAATAGTATATGGCATATTTTAAAATGTTTTCCTCATAAGGATCTTTATAAAATCAATTCCATCAAAATTTGAATTTGGGCATTTGCTGTGTAAAAGGAAATAAGCTCTACAAACTTAAAGTTCTCACTGAGATTTTAGTTGCCTTTCTGTTTAGTTTAAAAAATAAGTTAACAGGCTTCTAAAATAAGTAAAATACAAACTTCCAAACTACAAAATAAGAATTTAATCTTCCTTCATCATTTATTATGCAAATTGTATTGATTTACTTGGTTACATAAAAGAAAAATGATTTTTTTTTTACCGTTCTATAGATACAATATCTTGAAAGAGTATGAAAGATTAATCAACTGTTTAATTTTAACAAAATATTTTTCTTGTATGCTATATCTGATGGTTAAATGATACTAAAAGAGCTCAAAAAATTAACTGAAATCAATGTAAAATAATTATGAAATTATACATCTCGAGTACTAACTGAAAGTAGATTTCAAAAAAGTGTTTGGCATTGCAGAAGTAATCGCTAACATGACCTGGAAGATTAACAATATAAAAACATTTCTGACTTTATTTGTTCGATTTGAAGCTTAAAAAATTTGGTTTAAGCTCTACAATGCTAACGAAGTACATTGGATCGAATCTCTTCAAACATTTGCTACTAACCATAGACAATTTTTCATTGAAATTATGGAAAAAATAGAAATGGGAGAAAAATAGGTATACATTATTAATTATAGCATTATTTTGAAATACAAGGAAAAAATTAGTGAAAAGATTGCTACATGTTGAGTTTCCAAATCTTTTTACTAAAATGTGAGGAACGCGGAGGTCGTTAGGAATATTACTTGCACTCCTAATACAAGAAAAAAGTAAATTTGACATTGAAAGTGTGGCAAAAGTTTTTTTAAAAATCATGCAAATGCAGAAACTATCGGAAATATTTGAAAGAAGTATAGTTTTCATGGACAAGTAGTTATAGGACGGGGGATGGGAAACATTCATTAGCAAAGCAAATCGAAAAGCTTAGCTACAATTTACTGAAATCTGCTTTCGAAAACCTCCAGAATTTTAGAAATCGTTTATATGTGCAGATGAAAAAAAAATTAACATTTTTGGAAGAGATGGAAAGCAAATGTGATGGGGCGGAAACCTGTACTAAACGGAAAATTAAAAATCCGTTCTTTCTGTTAAACGAGATGGAGGAACCAGATGGGGTCTGGGGAGGGGGGTGTACAAATGCTGCCTTTGTCGGAAATCTTTTAAATGATACACAGATTGTTGCTTTTTTTTAAATATCCCGAAACAAAATTTGACATAAAGCATTAAAAAACCACCTTATCAAATTTTCTCAGGCTCCAAAACTTAATGCTTTTATTTGCATAATTTTGATTTTGAATAACACAGTCCACAAATAATCAAAATACCTGCAGAAAGAAACCAGATTTCATTCCTGTCGATCCCATTTGGAAGTGAGTGAATATTAACGTCACCCTTTTCAGCGACTCGAGGGCTTTTGGAGGTAACCTCGTCATTTTGAACCATCATCAAATGACGAGGACGACACCAGAGCTGAGTTTAACATGAAACTGAGAGGACTGAAATATTTTTTCGTGGAAAAAGTATGTCGTGTTAAAAGATACTACAAAAAATATGTTTAACAAAATTAAATTTATTAGAGTACATTTTATGTACATAGATATGTATATATGCATGTATTTAAGAAAAATCAGAGAAACAAAAACATTCACAAGAAAATGAAATTAAATACTTAATTTAGCAATACCACACAAAATCTATACAAATTTCCGTCTTCTGTTTTTGATCAACAGCTTTAAGAAGCTCCATCTTCATTTTGAGCGAAATAAAAGTTTGTCCCCTGAGCCTTTTGGCATTGTGTTTGTAAATAATTCTTTGAAAAGAACGCGAACCCAACTCATTAATTTGTACTCACACGGTGATGTCACCGAATTCCAAAGCCAACTGATGAGATGTTTTTGTGTGGCGTTTGTAAGGGAGAGAGGGTGATAAGCAATAGTGTCACAAGCTATTCCGAGGGCCTCCCTTCTACGAGACATGGGAAACGACCCCTCTTAAATCTCGCCTACACGGCTGATGTTTTCCGTATTTCGTTCATTTCCAGAAGGGTCATCTTTCCATGCTAAGCGATTTTCGTTTCGTGTTAAGAGGAAGGGGGGGGGGAGGCAAGAAAATATATATGTTTGTCGGGACGGTTGTATTATTTCGTGTTAGCCAATGTGTCGTCTTAAGCGTTTTCACGTTAAACGCATTTCACTGTAGCTATGTTTTTTTTCTCCCTCTGTGTACTACGAATCTTGGGGTATTACGCTACTTAAAACACGACATGAGATTTAAGAAGAAAAAGGCTGTAACGTCCCTCTGTATGTGGTCTCTGAAACAAACTGAACCACTGTCTTAAGCATTAAAACTTGCTTATAAAATAAAAGAATACAAATGATTTATATATATATATATATATATATATATATATATATTATATATATATATATATTTCTATGGCGTGAAAAAAACCGCCTTCCGTAATCGCCGGAGGAAACATCGCGTCTATCCATTACCTCTGTCCTTAGACGATATCGCATTATCTCGACAGAGAAAGAACACTATTTTTAAAAAAAAACACAAACCCTTCCTGTTAAGTGGACGTCATTTAGAGGCAACAATACTCCTTTAATGTCGACACCTCGCCTCCCTCGTCGTTGAGGTTCTTCCTCTTTCTTGTCACGCTACACCCGAGTGGCCTCTCTTTCCTCCCCTGCAATTTTCGATCCGTGATCGCCTTTCCTATGCGGTAGATCGCATTTCGCTGACGCTTCTGAATGAAAAAGAGCTGAGGTGGCTCGGATCCTCTTTCCCCTCCCCCTTCTTAAAAATCATGGAATGAACACCGAGGGAACTGAAGATGTAGACAAATCTGATTAAATATTCGTATTACAGCTTTTTATCTTATTATCTGGTATCTAAAGATTTTTAATATATATATATATATATATTTTAAAATATCTCTCACTATATTCTAATTAAGTACTAAAATGTGATACCAGCTCCTGGGGAATGTACTAGGTCTGCAAAGGTAGAAATACCAATATGCAGCCCAATTACAGAAAGAAAAAAATATATATACACAGTCAAACCTCTATATTGCGAATTTTTCTATAGAGCGAACTTTTTCCTGGAACCAAGAACATTTCACGATTTTCTTCGTTAAATAACCTCTCTATAGCGAAATGCATTTCTATAGAACGAACTTCTTTTGGGATTCAATTTTTGTTCCCCCTTTTTTTAAAGTATTTCTGAAAAAATTTCAAGTTATTCTCTCTTTAACACATTTCATGGTGGTCATAAATTTTGAATTGGTTTTATTAGATCCTAACTTGTGTGTGTGTGTCGAGAGCAATAGAGTTCTGGGCGTTTCCTCCAAAAAGAGCAGCCTTTAAACCCCATTGCCCAGTTATCATTATCTATCAACCAAAGTGATGTTACACGAATAACTGAAATCTACCAAAAAAGGCATGTTTTCAAAAAATAGAAAGAGTGATTAAAAATTCGATTGCTCGAAAATTAATTTAAAATTCGAGACTTTTTTTCGTCTTCTCGCTTTCTCGTCACGTATCTTATCTTCGGTATATTGATAAGAATCTCTAAAATTTTGAATATGAAGTTGTGTTTAATGTCATTACTCAGTTTTCAGTATACGCCGGCTGGGTGGTGTAGTTGGTTTGTCGCTGGCTTTCTATGCCTAAGGTTGCGGGTTCGACCCTGGCCCAAGCCGGTGGATTTTCATGATGCAGAAAATCGACTGTCCATGTTGTATAATTATGTGGCATGTTAAAGAATCCTAGAGTGCTTGTTTGGCTTGGGTGCCCTCGGCAAAATTAAATTCCTGGTGCTTCCCTCTAGGGAGAAAACTGGGTGTTGCGACAATTGGTGTTCCACCTCTATGGTGCAGCACTAAAAAGTGATGCCAGCCCCCGGGGAATGTAGGTCTGCAACGGCAAATACTAATCCGTAGCTCCATTGGGAAAAAAAAGTTTTCAGTTTTTACAATTGTAAGACTGTGGACTTTCATGACAGTTAGTCTGTTGTGCGATTGGTGAAGAAAGAAAATAATTCTGGAAGAAGCTAAGGTTGAATAGTGGCAGCTGCTACTATACGCGCGTTTGTCAATTTTGGGCGTCACGGGTGGTGTGCTGTTTAAATAAGGGAATGAGGTGTCATTTATATAGACGGAATCTTCATCACTTAAATAGGTTTCAAAATTTCTGAGTACTCATGGTGGTCTGGCGTGATGTTAAGTTTAAAAACAAAAATGAGTTCTTCAAAAATTCTAAAAAACTTTATTACAGTAAAATCCGGCGTATAGCGCGCACCGCCATATAACGCGCACCTATACTTTCAAGCTGCAATTTTTGATTTTGAGGTATACTCGCCGTATAACGCGCAACCCCTTTTTTACGAAGAAACTTTAAACGTACGAGCGCACAATACTCTTATATTTGGAAATCATTTATTCGAGGTATTATTCCAAGTTTCAGAAAAAAATAGTGTTCTTCTATAACTACAACCTTTGAAGTTCATAAAAAATGTCATTTCTTTTAAATAAACACTATTTCAATACATGTAGAAGCCTAATTTTTTTCTATGTCATCTTTTTTATTTTAATTTTTAAAGCTATCGCGTTTTTATACCTGGCATACAACACGCACCCTTAAATTTCGATCTCATTTTTTGTATTAAAAGTGCGTGTTATACTCCGGATTTTTTTTTACGATATTTATATATATGTGTGTGTGTTCTAAGATATTTGAATATATTTCATACATAAAATTTTTAGAATGCTTAAAAGACTGTTTTACGTTTTTCTTTAAAAATGCGATTATGTTATGTGTGATTTTATATTATGAAACATTCAAATGAATCGTATTTTCTTTTCTTTTCAGGTAAGTTATATATTCCTGATGGATTATTATTGTCATTGCATCTCACGTGAGTCATCTATTAGTCTTTTTCTCATTAGTTCTCTCATTTTTATACTCGGCGTATAACGCGCACCCGTTCATTTCGACCTTAATTATTGTGTTAAAAGTGCGCGTTATACGCCGGATTATTTTACGGTATATGTTCTGTGGTACATCACAATCCGTGAGAATCTTTCAAATGTTAGAAATTGAGGATAATTAGAATTGTAATGATTTCACACAGCTCTGGGATAAACTATTTATTTCAGTAAGGAAATCATCAAAAAAATAAAATTAGAATATTCTTTCACAATTCAATAGCAAAAGGGTCTACATATTTCGAGTCTCTTTCGCTGCAATGTCTCATCTCTCTCGCATAAAATAATTGCGTAAATTCGTCCGCTAGAGAAAAGTCCTATAAATAGGATACGTAAAAAGGATTCACTCTCGGTAATTCTACACCGAGTCTGAGTGAGTCCGCTGGCTCCAAATTCACCGTGCTCTTTCGCACTCTCTACCGTTCCAAAATCCGCCTTACCTCGCGGATCCAGTATCGCTTTCTTTCGTTGATCGGGACTCAGACCGTTCCCGGATCTTCCTTCCGCCAGTCCAGTTCGGAGACCGCCGTACTTCGCGGGCTCGTTATCGCTTTTTCTACTGCTCGAGGGACGTCCAAACGGCTCCCTTCAAAATCCAGTCTCCCTTCCGGACTCTCTCGCTCTCCTTATATCCTCTCTATCACTCCTAATCATCCTTCTGTCATCTCTTGCTCTTTTGCCACCCCGGTCGGTCTCGGCTTCCTTGATCTCTTGTCTTTTTGCCGCCTCTGTCGGTCTCGGCTTCCTTGATCTCCTACCGCCCCTGTCGGACTCAGCCCATATGCTCTCTCGCCCAATGGGCGCCGATGGCTGGGTGCACATTGTAAGTTTTCAGACACGCCGTCGTCATCGAATCGTGGGAAAACAAAAGCACAGTGTTATGGCGTCTCTTTTTGACAGTCTGGACAGACTGGGAAAAAGGGTCCGAAATTTTGACCACCCCGTTACGAAATTCTTTCCCAGCAATTAGGGAAATGTTTGGAATTTTCGCAACGTCGGTCGGCAAAGGGCAAGAGGTCTGTTAGCAAATAGGGGGAAGAGACCGGCTTCGTCACAGAATGAACTATTTGGACAGTTGAATGAAATTAAAATTTTGAATAATTTTGAATGGAATACGTTGAAATAAGACCCTACAAAAGACGTTATGGGTACTAAATTCGGTCATTTCGTACCACAGTCAAAGAGGTTATACATCTACATTTTTACTGAACACATACAAGGACGTCTTAAGACTCTTTGAGGCCCTGGGCCCAGAGACTTCTAATGATTTTTTGAGGCATTCGGCCCCTATGTAAAGGTAGGCTCTACCTGTGACTTTAAAAGTAGATAGTGTACAGCATGCATTGTCAAATACTCGTACAAATGGTAATTAGAAACAAATAAATGTGTATAACTCACAATCTCACAAACCGGCTCGACGAGGGTCGTGTTTCGATTAAATGATTTGACTGACGGTTTATGGTACTAAGCCTAGGCATGAGCAATGGTCATCACATATCTATTTAACATTTCTTCATCATATTTAATTTTTAAAACTTTTGAATAAAGATAACAATTAACATATATTATAAGGTGTTTTTGAAAAAAAAAATTAGTTATAAAATTTTTGAGTACATTCGTATACAAGTTAAAACCTTTTTAGTCCTCTTCTTATTGCCCATTGACAAACCTCAGTCGAGTTAATGTCGAAAGCCAAAAACTCCTCCATTTTCAAGCAAGTTCCAGGCAGAACGGTCGGGTTTCTCTCACGAATCGATTAAAAATTAACCATGATTTTCAGGGGTGCGGCTCACGTGAAATAAACCTATCCATTCAGACCTTTAAGAGAACCAGACTTTGAAGTCTAGTTTCCCGTTTTTGAAATGTGATGGAAAGATATGTGAAAGAACGCATTCTAAGCTGCACTTGATGTATCGTTCAATGGACCAAAATATTTTCAAAATATTTTCGGTTGGGTTGTCTAGTTTTTCTGTGACGCAATATATATATATAATTGAGGGTTTCTTCCATTTCCCTTCTTTTAAAGTGGGGAAGTTTAATATATATATTGCAAAAGGACAATGAAAACTAAGAACAAGTCCTTTTTTGAGTTGTGTTTATTGAGTGGATAATTTATATTTAATTACGTTGTGACAACTTTAAAAACGTAAACAAAAATAAATAAATTTTTTAAAGAATTCTTCAAGGCTTTTTTTTTTTCTTTTTTTTTTAAAAAACGTTGTTTTTTTATTTTTAAGGGCTTTTCAATATACGAGTATTATTCTATCTCAGATAGGAGTAACTTTTTTGATTTTAAAGATAGATAAACTTGGAAAATGTATGTATATAAAATATATATCTATATACCGTACTGGAAATAAATAAGCGAAAACTTTTAAATATTTCCAAAAAAAGAAGGGGGGGGGGGGAGCGATGTTACTTTATTCAAAAAGTGGATAAAAAAATTACTTCCAGCGTGAGTATGTTGTATTTAAATTCAAATATGGTATCCAAATTGATTTCAAACGACTTATTTCATTTATGACTTTTTGGGGAAGAAGCCATAAATATGTTCGTTATCTTTTGGCATTTTATGCGCCGCTCTAAAAATTGTCTTGTAGTGAACGTTTTTTCACAAAGGAATTGCACCTTGCAGGTATGGAAGACAAGTTTTTTCATATAAATACATAAAAGTCAATAAATGTAAGGTATTAAAGAATTCCTACTAAATGGCTTAAAGAAGTAGAAGGAAAGTATATAGGTTTATATTTTTCTAGTAAAAAATGCAACGATTGAAAATTCAGAGAACTTTCAATGTTATATTCAAGCGATACAACTACACCGTAGTCTAACGGACCGGTAGCCGATACCATGAGTCTAACGGACTCGCGGTTAACGTGTCGCGAGTTCGAGCCTCGTACCACTGAAGACACCCCGTGTAGAGGCTGCCGATGCACGTTAAACGTCACCTGAACTGGCACCCCTTTCTCCGAGCTTCCACACAGTTCCAACGGGAGAAATTTAAGCGCGACAAATTTAACTTGCATGAGCTACCTCTATACGGCAGGCTTTCAGTGACAACAGGACTCGAACTCATGACACGCCAACCACGAGTTCTTGACCATAACTGCTGGTCATAACGAACTCGTTTAAAAATAATAATAGGTCATGGATTCCGAATAGCCATAGTAGCGAGCAAAGGTTCTTTGAACTTACTAGTCGAGTGCTGACGCAACTAAAGACACTTCGTGCAGTAGCGCTGATGCTCACCTCAATCTGTGGGGGCTCAAATTCTAGGCATTAGTGTGAAGTGGAAGTTTGGGATGTCACTTCAGGTGTCGTTCTGAATTACTTCGACCCCGGCCCAAGTCGGTGGATTTTCATAATGCAGAAAATCGACAGCATCCATGTCGTATGATTATGCGGCTTGTAGAAGATTCCTTGAGTGCCTGTTTGGCTTAGGTGCTCTGGGCAAAAATAAATTCCTAAGTTTGGTTTCGCATCGTCAGAGCTTAGGTGCTTCCCTCTAGGGAGGAAACTGGGCGCTAAAATTTTACTTGCGGTGATTGGTATTCCATCTATATTGAGCAGCATTAAAGAGATACCGGGGAATGTACTCAGTCTGTAACGGTAGGCCCCCATTCAAAATAAAAATAAAACTTCTATACTGAAGATTTTAATCCATGTCATAACGATGATTTTAATTGGGTACTATGTTATTTATTTGTTTAATAGTTTTTTTTTTATTAAATTTTGGATTAAAATTTTTTTCTTCTCTTTTGAAAATGATTTTCTTTTCAAATGAATCATTTACCTCAAATGTTTTCAAGAATTCATATATCATGTATTATGCGTATTACATTCGCAAAAACTGTAGTATAATTTCATGTTTAAAAAATACCAACTTGATTTTATTATAAAAGATTTATTGTGCTTTTTTTTAATGTAAATGTCAAGATGAATTATGGATAGGCGAAATGAATTTTTGATTAGCTAAGCACACGCTAGATACAATACGATGAAAATTATTTATGACATCTTACCTATCAGCTCTGAAGAGTAACCATATTTATTTCGTCAGTTACTGAAGAGTGTACTTTGATTTGAAACTAGGAAACTCTTGGATGGCAAATGAGAATAGAATGAAAGATCTCGATATAAATTTGAACTTAACACAAAAAGAAAAATTGAATTGTTTCTCTTCGCATAACGCAACGAAATTAATTTTTAAAGTACTTAAATCTGAGTCCGATTCTTTAATGAAACATTATTCAGTTAAAAAACATTACATGTAAATCAATTTATAATGCATTTATAGTTAGTCATTAAATTTTTCGTTGAAACCATTAACGTTTCCTGCTGGTTTCTTTCCCACAGAGAGTTTAAGCGATTGATGGTTGATACAAAAAACTGTGCATCTGTTTACAACATGCCAAGAATATAGAAAGAAAAACACAAAGTCGGTTAATAGGAGGGAAGGGGATTGCACTGAAACGATTAAAACAATTAAAACGGGATATAAAAATACGAGTAATTCATTTTAATCCAACAAAACACCCAAGTTTTTATTCGAGAATCCAGTTACGGTTTTTTTTTTTTTTTTCTTGTGAAAGAGTTTGAAACAAGGAAATTTTTTTCGGTGCAGTTCCGAATGAATAATTTTGGTATGTTCTAATTTTTATTATAAATACTATTCTATTATAAGCAAAAAATGAACTGCATCAAAATTTAGAAAATTGAATTCTTTTTTTAATTGATACACTATGTAAATTGATACAATTAGCCAGCATGTGCACAGTCCGAGCGGTGAGCAGAGAACGGCGAACATTGGCATTATCTGTTATCAAAATCGCATTTGCTAACTAGGTTCATGTAATTCTGGATTGTCTATCTAAACCAGTGATATTCAACCTGCGGGCCGCATGTGGTCCTATTATGGCCCATTGCACTAAGAAATTCTATTATTTAAGAACAATACACCACAAATTTAGAGGAAAATTATATCAAATCTATAAAATTTGCTTTCTATAAACAGGAGGCTTGGTCATGGATGAAAAGAAATCCAAACTACCCCTTAACTCAATAAAAATGTATAAAAGTAAAGATTTTGTGTGTGTTTGATAGAAGGGTTTTCAAATAAAAGCCGAAAAGTGAGTTTTTATATTTTAATCAATTTTTCTATTGCTTTGGAATTACTATACTGTTTTTCTCCCTTTATCCTCATGTTGCGGCCCGCATAAAATATTTGTCATATGTATGTGGCTCGGTAAAAAAAAGGTTGATCGAAACAGTCTAAGTAAACATCTGTGGATGATAGCATGCTGAGATGCGAAAAATATAACTCAGACTGATATTTTTCTTAAGAAATATATTCATGGAACTGAATTATAAATCTGAATTCTACGAGAAATTTCATACCAAACTGAAAGAGAAAAGTACGAGTGAACATATCAAAATAGGAAATCGAGAAGCAATGTACATGCAAAGATGGTAACTACAGTGAATTACAATACGAAAATGACAGAAGATATACATAGAACAGATTAAACCGAATTTTTTTTGGATCAGTTCCGATTTCGTTCCGATCAAAATAACGGTTTTTTCTGGTTTTCGGTTCCGTTCTGATCGAAAAGCCCTGGTTTTTGAAGTAATACGTTCCGAAAACCTTGTCTTTTTTTCTTTTTCTTTTTTATTACAAAAACGATTAATTTACGATAATACGATTATATTATTACGAAAAGTGATGAGTTAGGGTCTTGAAGATATGCAAATTAAGGACATCATTGAATGGATGACTGGGAAACCCTCACCTGAGAATCATCGGATTGACTTAATTGTAGATGATCATATCAGAATGAATATGATGATGAAATTAATTAAAGGAAATTTTTCATTTTTTTCTATTTCTGAAAGCGTTAAACTTTGGTTTAAATCTGAAAAATCTTTTTTTAGCATAGATCCAGACATAGAACTTGCCTTAAAATTCCATTGAAGATTTGTTTAGTTTAGCATCAAGAGTTATATAATGGATTTTCGAAACTAATAACTAAATAACAGAGATTTTCAAATAAGTCAATATAGCAAATATTTCAGAAAGCTGCTCATATTTGCACAAAACGTAATAAGTGAACGAAAATCTTAACTGAATTCAAGTGCAGAGGATGAGGTAGATCTATTTTGCGAGGACCAGGATTTTCATTTACCTGCCCGTTAACGAAGCATCCATTTTTAGTAAAGACTAATAATTGATATCATTTTTAGTAATTCAATTTAAAAGTTTTTATTGATTATTTATCAGTTTGTATACATCCCTGGTTTTATTTTACTAGTTAATAGAAGCATGTAACTTTAATATGAAATGCATAAATATTTTATTTTAAATAAAACATTTATACATTATAAATACATACTATATTTATACATTATAAAGGTATAAAGATTGAGCACATAAATATTAAATGTCTTCATTTTATAGTGCTATGAAGGAAAAATGTTTTATTTATAGGCGTAAATACACAAATGTAAAAACGTATGCAGTTGATTTTTTATCCATTTTTGCACGATTTTTCAAATTAAAAATTAATTAAATTATTTTTAATTTTTTGAAATTAAATTTATCTTTATTTTAAATTACAGTTTTTAAATCACGTGTAAACGCATCCCCCTCCCCTTTTTTTTATTTCATGAATTTTATTTTCTTTACATTTTTTTCTGTAGAATGTTTGTATTGTATAAGAATAGAGTTAAGTAATCTATACACATAATCTTACTAACTATTCATAACACAAATTAGCAAACAAGTTTGTTCTAGAAACTTATTTTTAAAATAATCATTTAAGAACGGGAATTTTTTTTTGTTTAAAGGAATAGCATAGTAAATGATTTCAAGGATGTGGGAAGTGTTCTATCATGATGTTGTGCGTTGACTTCTACTTGCTTCTTGTATCTCACCGCGTATAGGCTCAGTGCAACATCTGAATAAACTTTCATGGCGAATATTTTCAGCTGGTGACGCAAAAAAAGCTATTTTATCTAAACATCTATGAGTAACCAAAGTGTAGCACCGGAAATAAAACAAGCATTTATTTTTAAATTAGAAAAAAAACCTACATAATTTATAAAATAAGTTAAATTTGTTTAAGTTGGAAATGATGTTGATATATTAATCTTTCATTTTTGTAACATTTCTTAAATTTGTTTTTTATTGTATCAGATTTTTTTTCTATATGCACTAGCAAATAATCACAAATTGTGAAAATTCGTAAATTAGGGCTTAGTTTATTTGTAAATAAAGTTTGTGTTTGCCACTGAATGAGAGAGAGAGAGAAAGAGCCATTTGCATCTTTTAAAGCAGCGGTCGCCAAACTTTTTGACTTCATGGACCAGTCAATTCATAATTTAAATCCCGCGGATCACTAATAGGATTTTGTAAGTGTTAAATATGTTTATAAAATATTGTGATATAAGAACACACTAAATGTACCTAGTTAATAAAATGAAACTATTAATTGTAACCGAATTATGAAATCTTTATCAATAAACCATAATAAAATAAACAAAAAACAATTAAAAAATGGTTTAAGTTATATCAAACTTTTAGCATTATACATTCCTAGTGTGATGGATGTTTCTGCTTACTTGAAATGAGATGATGGATATTTGGATCCAATATTGTTAATGCAAGACGGAGAAGTGCATTTATTTAAAGCTCAGATCGGTACCGTGTTTTGACAGATGAAAAAAAGGCCTAGAACTAGAGAACTGAATCAGAATTTTCATCGTGTGTTCACTAAGAAAACTTTTTTATGGAAAGCCAAAACTGAGATTTTGTTAAGGATAAATGAAATTTAAATTTTAGAGTTTCGTCGGCCGATAGGTGGATGAGGCTTTCTTTTAGATGTATGCTTAAATTATTACCCTGAATTTTCACTGCGAAAGGATATATTATCCACATATTACCACGTCAGTACGACTTATTTACAGTGGCGTTATTCTATGAAGTATCGTTTTTATAACTTTTTACGTATTATTATGAATTTAATTATGTTTTAATGCATCTTAAAACAAAACTTAACGTGGCGAGTTGGTATATTCCACATTTTTCTGGGGACCAGCGAAATGTTTTTCGCGGACCACTACTTTGGCAACCTCTATTCTAAAGGACATGTTTTATTATTCGTAAAGTGTATATATTTATTTTCCTAAAACACTTTAGTTATACTGTACTTATTTTACTATTTAACTTCTGTTGTTGATACATAATATTAACACGGAAAAAAATGGTTCTATGTTTGTGGGTTTTGCGACTCTTTTGGCTCGAGAGTCGCATTGGGTAAGCGGAGGATACTGGAATGCCGCACCTTTCTAAAAAGATTAGGTTTGCATCTCGAAAAAGGTATCAATTGTATCCTAAAAAGCAATAAATATGTTCAATAAAAGTGGTAATTTCATTCTATTTATTTATTTTGCCCATTTCATATCATCTATAGCTACATGCACATTGATCTTTTTTAATGAGGCCTATCACGTTTCCACAATTTTAATTTTTAAACCAGGAGTGAGACTTCTTGGTTGAAATTCTCATCACAGCCTGCCTTCAGTTTACATGGATATTTCCTTTTATGGATCTTCATGCAAGAAAAACTTTGCTCACAAATATATGTGGATCCAAATATAGCAGCACTCCCAAACCTTTTGATCGCCGTGGACCGCTAAATGTTTGATAATTTTACCGCGGCCCGCTGAGGGTGGGACGTTGATTGTTTATATTTTAGAACGTTTTGATTTAACAATTTAAATTTAAATGCATTTAAACATGCCTTCAGAATAAAATACAGTTGCACTAAAAAATGAAGGTAACGGGATTTAACAAGGAATATAAAGTGATTTGTGGCTGAAAAGTCGCACATACCCGAAAAAAGTACACCACAGTAAATAGAATGTAAACAATTTAATGTTCCTTGGGTGGCCCGGTACCATTTGATCTAGGACCGGGGACCACTGAAATATAGAGAACATTTTCTGTCTGTTGGGTTTCCTGACTGTCTTGGCGGGCCTCAAAACAACTTCTTTCGGGCCCTATGTGGACCGCTGTTTGCTCTCCCCTGGTATAACACACCAAAGATGGGGAGATTGCCGTCATTGAACAATAAAGGGGTCCTATAGAATACGCACTGCAGGAAATACTTCTAACGCTTTTCACTAACGCATTCTTTTTTTCAATTTCTACTATAATATAGCTCACACTCTCAGTATTATTTATTTATTTATATATTTATCTTGTTTAAATTTTCAATAGTTAATAAAACACATTTTAAAGCGCTCAATTGAGCTGAAATTTTATATACACGATTGGTTTGGATGACAATACAGTAATTTAATTATAATTACAGTAGAACGTCGTTTTTCCAAATCAATTGGGACCGGACACCGTTCGGATAACCGAAAACCGAATGCGATCCATACCGTAGATGAAACCAAATGTTGAAAATCATCATATGTGGGAAACATGTTTGAAGAAAAAGCAAAATAGGTGCAAAATGTCGCAATTTTACCTTTTTTGTGGAAAATAATCACTTATTTTTCCCTGTACCTTTGTACACCTTCGTTTTTTCGCTGCAAGGTCTCTGATTCTCTTGAGCAGCAGTAGTTGAGTCGGACAGCACTCTGATTGTTGTTCGTACCACGCCACAGCTGTCTCTAACGCAGAAAACGCGTCAGCATTTAATGAACCCTTGCTACGTTCGCTGTTGTTCTTGTCCTCGTCTTCATCCGTTTCATCGTCGACAGGGTCGGATTCTTCTTGCACGGAAGTCACAATCTTTTTCCTTTTCTTCGAGCCATCTTCTGAGTCAAGTTTTGACGCAAAATTTAAAATGGTTTCTCGGCTTTTTTTATGTCAGAAATTGTTGACTTTCTAACATTATAAAACTGTGCTATATAGAGACGCTCCACTTTCTCCCTTCGCGAGACGGTTCAATATTTAAAATTTTGTCTCTATGTTCCAGACGTTGCGCTTTCGTTTTGAATTCGAAGCCATAGCAGTTCACAACTCATCAAAAGAGTACGTATACACCCCCTCACTTGGAAACAAACTGAACTAATATTCCGCGCAGATGTTTACCAAATCACACACAACTGAAATTCCCCATCCCTGACCTAGAGTTTTCCCGTCACTTTTGGCCTCACGCGAAACAACTGTTGAGCATTGCACTGTTCGAAAACGTATTCATAT